>OZ005652.1:135270094-135851006 GCA_963930645.1 Salticus scenicus | reverse complement strand
CTTTGTATAATCATGTACAATTTCTGAAAAAATTACAGTAAGTGTCAAACATACTTGAAGGAGGGGGGGGGGGATAGGAAAATATACTTAATTTTTAAATTACCATTTTAGCGATTTTAATAATACATTACCACTTAATTTTTATGAAGATTACAATGAGTGTATTATATACCTTGGGGGGGGGGGGTAGATGGAAATAAAATATATTTTCCTTTAAAACACCCTATTATAGATTTAAACAAAAACTTTGTATAATAACATATAATTTGTGAAAAAAATCACAATAAGTATCAGACATACTTGGGGGTGGTGTTAAATACCGATTTTAATGACATATTCTATAGTTATCAATTGCTTTTTATGGAGATCTCAAAATGAGTGTATTATATATTTTGGAGGGGGGGGGGGGAGGGGGACGCAGATAGAAGTAAAATATATTATTCTTTAAACTGTCGCATTGTCGATTTAAAAAAAAAAAAAACTTTGTATCTATGCAACTTTCTGCTTATGAAAAATTGCAATTGCAGTGAGTGTACACATATCTGGACGATTTGCTAAGGGGGGGAGGGGGGCAGAGTGAAGAATTTTTTTTTTTTTTTTATATCACCATGCTACCTACTTATATGAAACTTTGTACGACTATCATTTTTATTTCTTTAAAATTATAGTGAAAGTTACCTATATTGAAGGGGGGAGGGGGAAGGGGGTAAATGAAAAATAAAATTTTCTTTTTAAACAACAGTTATTATCGTTTGTTTTATTGTTTTATTTACATTTTGTGTAAATACCAGTTAGTATTTATTAATGAAAAATTACAGGGAGGTGCGCAAAAATTCAATGTATGATTTAAATCTGTAAAAAAGTTATTGAAAAATGAAATTTCTTCTTTTAATCTGTCTCTTTTGTCCACCTACCCCCACCCCCCACATAGAAATAAAAAACTTACGCTCTCGTTGATGCTTAGCACGAGTTTTACAAGGAGAAATTCAGAAAAGTGCCCTTTTTTCCGCAATCCGGGAAAAAGGGCACTTTTCTTAATTGTTACTTGTAAAACTCATGCTAAACATGGATGATAGCAAAAATTTTTTGTTTCTACGTGGGGATGGGGAGGGACAGATTAAAGAAAAAAATTCTGTTTTAAAATAATGTTTTACCAATGTTTTGATATTAACAATGTATTGGATTTTTGGATTGCGGAAAAAAGGGGACAGGAAAAAGGGCACTTTTTTTAATTTCTTCTTGTAAAACTGATGCTAAACATTAACGAGAGTGTAGGTGTTTTATATCTACATGGGAGGAAGGACAAAAGAGACAGATTAAAGGAAGAAAATTCATTTTTGAATAATTTTTTTAAAGATTTAAATCATACATTGAATTTTTGCATACCTCAGTATAATTTTTCATTAATAGTAATTGATACTTACACAAAATGTAAATAAAACAATAAAACAAACGATAATAAGTGTTGTTTAAAAAGATTATTTTATTTTCCATCAGTCCCCCTACCCCCCCCCCCTTATCAACTTTAGTTAACTTTCACTATAATTTTAATAAAATGAAAGTGATAGTCGTACAAAGTTTCATATAAGTAGGTAGCATGGTGATATAAAAACAAAAAAATTCTTCACTCTGCCGCCCCCCCCCCTCCTTAACAAATCGTCCAGATATGTGTACACTCATTGCAATTGCAATTTTTCATAAGCAGAAAGTTGCATAGATACAAAGTTTTTTTTTTTTTTTTTTTTAATCGACAATGCTATAGTTTAAAGAAAAATATATTTTACTTCTACCTGCATCCCCCTTGTCTAACCCCCCCCCCCCACAAACATATAATACACTCTATTTGAGATCTTCATAAAAAGCAAGTGATAGCTATAGAATATGTCATTAAAATCGGTAAAATGGTGACATAAAAAATATTTTATTTTCCTCTGTCCCCCCCCTTCCTCTTTACCCCCCCCCCTATCCTTAAGTATGTCTAACCTTACTGTGATTTTTTCCACAAATTGTACGTTATTATGCAAAGTCTTTGTTTAGATCGATAATAGTGTAATTTAAAGAAGAAAATATTTTATTTCCATTGGTCCCCCTTGCCCCCCCCCCCCAGGTATATAATACACTCATTGTAATCTTCATGAAAATTAAGTGGTAGTTATAGAATATATCATAAAAATCGTTAAAATGGTGATAGAAAGAGTCATTTTATTTTCCTATGACCCCCTCCGTTCCCCCCCCCCACCACCACACACACACACTAAGTATGTCTGACACTTACTGTAACTTTTTCATAAATTATACGTGACCATCCAAAAATTTTTTTAATCAATAATAGGGTAATATAAAGAAGAATGTATTTCATTTCTATCTTCTACCTTGCCCCCCCCCCTCCCCACGTAAAATGCACTCACTGTGATCTTCATAAAAAGTAAGTCATAGTTATAAAATATATCATTAAAGTCGGTAAAATGGTGATATAAAAAATCATTTTATTTTCTTCTCCCCCCCCCTTCCTTTAAGCCTCCCCTCCCACAAGTATGTCCGACACTTACTGTAATTTTTTCACAAATTGTACTTGATTATACAAAGTTTCATTAAAATCAGTAGTAAGAGTTGATATAAAAACAATTGATTTCTATCGATATGATCCTAGTCCCCCCCCCTCTTCCCCCAGATATATACTAAATGAATGTTGTACGAAATCAATTGAAATTTCTAAATATGTAATTTGAAAGTCATTTTTTAAATTTATTATTTGATATTTATTATTTTGCGATTTGCGAATTGAAAAAGTGCCCTTGTTTGCGGGGCCCTTTTTTTACGTACCCTTTTTTCCTGGGATCCGATTGTAATATGTTCTGCACTAGAAATTTATGAGAACATATATATGGTGGGGAACTCAGTAGAGGTTACCTATGCCAATGAAGTCAGGAATTTGAAAGTATCCTGTATATTTATATCAACAAAAAGAAATGTAATGGAAAGTAAACAAAGGCTGTATTGCTATAAAAAAAAAAAAAAAAAAAAAAAAAATATTGACAAATAATGACAAAAATATAACAGTTTCCAAGTGGTCGTATATTAAAGCTGTAGAGCAAATGTCTAGATATTAAAAATTTCTTTCTATTATGGAAAAGAAATTATACTGATTTTTAGCATAATATTTCATTTTAAAAAATGGGGTAATTGTTATGAATTTCAATTTAACATTGAATATGGGAATTTCTGTAACTTTTTTTTTTTTTTTTTTTTTTTTTTTATGTTCTGTTATAGACTATTAACACGTTGAGCGCCACGCAAATTCTTAAAATCCATTAAAATTCCATAATGATACCTCCTGTAATAAATGAAAATTAAGCAAATTCTTAATAATTTTTCAATCATTAAATGTTATATTTTTAGTCTTATATCCTATTTTATATGCGCACCGATGACTGACGCGGCTTTATATCATATTTGACACTGTCAGCCACCGATGGCTGACAGGGCGCTCAATGTTTTAATTTTTAATTTTTACTGCTTTTACTTTAGGGGTAAAAATTCACTGAAATGTTTGAAGTAAAACAGGTTCTGCACACTCCTAAAGTTTCAAGATGATTCCTTCAGTACTTAAAGATATATGACAAAATGTCTAGTATCTAGAATGTCTGACATGGAGCTCAACGTGTTAATGTCGGTATTAAAAAAAAAGCAAAGCAGCGAATAGGCGGGCAGAGCTTTGCAGTGGTTCATAAGTAAAGCGAGTAGAGTGGAGTCGAATCCTCCTTCGGGGTTGCATAGCTCCATCGGCTAAATACTGAATTTTACAATACTAGGGGACAGAGTTCCCTAGTACAGTAAATCAAAAAGAGTTATATTACATTTTCAATATATTAGAAAATAACACAATACAAGCAATCAGTTTGTTTTTTGTTGAAATAAATTGTTAAAACCGAAAACGAATCACGTGGAACAATTTCTGGAAAACTTGCGAATGTTGGCAAATTTAATAATTTCTACGATTCAAGCAAACTATCGTGATTCAGATTACTAAAAATCTACAGAAAGAAAATAAATGCTGATTGTTATTAAATATTTTATTACTAATAATATTAATAGTTTTTGCATAATAAGAAAGTACTAATGCTATGGACGACATTAAAGACGGTATATTCCTTTTCTCAGCACATGATGTTTTCAGACAACCTGGACAATTTTATATGGTAATATAACATACACATATACTTAAAAAGAAAATTAAAAGAAGTGATAAAAATCCTACCATCAATGCATGACTTTATTACTAATTATATATATCATATATGTAGTATTGTGTTACATGTCTTAATAATATATGAATGGGATGTTAGTATAAATTATATAAACTAATTATTTTTAAATAATTAATATTCAAGATGCGTTCATATATCGCTTGAGGCATATTATGTATATAATTTATATTTATGTATAATAAATCATTACAGTGATCAAACAACAGGAAGGAAGACTTCAGTTAATCAATAAACAACCACATGTTGAAGTAAAGTCTTATACATGATAAAAGACACGATAAAAAATAAAAATAAAAATAATACGATGAGTTCAAATAAATGAACCATGTCACAGGCCAATGGCATATATTAAAAAATAGTATATCTTGCTTAAGTTATAAAATCTATAATTTGATTTCAAATTATATAAATAAATATAAAACCAACAAGTTTCATGTATAGCAGAATTTCATAGTCCAGTTCCTAAAGACGACGCAGCTTGTAGTGTATGAAACAACTAATTTGTTTTATCTTTATTTAATTAATATATATATATATATATATACATATATTCATATAAATAACTTAAACAAGAAGATTTTATTTTTAGTAAAATAATAATAACAATAATGATAAAATTTTGTATACTTTCTTTGATGAACAAAATTTATTTTATTACAGCAAGACTTATTTTCATTTATTCTAAGGCATGCCATGTTTCATTACCTAGCATCGTTTACTATATTCATTTCTTAATATTTCTTCGATATAGCATCAGCATAGAAACACATTGGTGGATTTTAAATTTTTTTTCAGATTTTGGCGATGAAGTAAAATGGCTGTCGCAATTGTAAATAAACATTTTCGCGAGAAACGTCATACCTATTTCGATGCCAAATCTCAAATTTAGTCAAGCGGTTCTATACTTAAGCAATTATATTTATTTATTAATTTATTTCTTTTTATTTATTCATTTTTCCAGCGATTTTTCTAAATTATATTTTAATTATTTTTAATAAAAGTTTGCATTTTTTTATTTTCCGACATGAAAAGAAAGATATTTATTTATTTATTTATTTATTCATTTAATTATTTTTGGAATATGAATGTTACAATCAGTATATAGCTTATGATAATTTTAATAAATTTTTAACAATCATATTTATGTTATAAAGTTTTTATTTTTATTTTTTCTGAAATTTCCATTTCTTTTTCTTTTTTAAAGAAAATGATAAAGATGCTAGGCCTTTTATGGATTTTTCTATTTATTTTAATTTATTAGAAATTGCCATTATTATTTTCGAAAATTTATCTTCATTTTCAGTGATTTTAAGATGTTAATTGAAAATATTTTAATATAAATTTTTTAGTTAACTAAACTCGTCATATCCTCACATACAAGTTTCCTCTTTTGTAATTTTTTCCCAACATCTTTAAATAATAATAATAATAATAATAATAATACCTTAGAACAGAAATATCAATATTTCCATAACGTTAAAAACATCAATGAAAATTTTTTTTTAATGACAGTACGTTGTATGCTACCGAAACCGCAATGTGCAATTAACAATCTTTTTTAAATCGCCGTTTTTAACATTGCTTAAATATTGATATAATACATAACGTACATAATATATGCCTTTCTTTACTAAAGATATTCCATTTCCTAAGCATGAGTTTTCTAAATTTCACTTTAATTATTAAAAAAAAAAAAAAAAAAAAAAAAAAAAGACATTTATTATTAATTTTCTTTTTCTCGAACAGAAGAAGAAAAAAAATACGACATAAAATTTAAGGTGTAGTTTACCAATAGTGTATCAATACTATCTCATAGACGCAGGTTAAAAGAAACAATACGAACTGCCGTAGTTAAGAAAAGATTATATACAAAACAAGCCAATATTATCACATTATAATGAGAATAAAATATGGACGGCTCATTGTAAAAGTGCTGTTACTCCATGTTTTTTAAATATAGATATTTTTACTTAATTGTAACACATTTTGCCGCACCTTTCATTATAAAAAAGAAAAAACTCCAATAATTATTCCATTAAAGACACATAAAGACACATATTCTAAGAAAACTAAAACTTCCAAATTTTTATTTCTAAAAGGAAGTTTCTAAGTTATTTGAATTTTTTTTTAATATAAAATATAAATTATTATAACTATCATTTGTATTTAACACAAAAATTGATAACACTTACTGAATCTTGACCTTTTTTCCCTATGCATAAATTCGAAAAAAGCTCGTTATTTCAAAATCAATTTCTAAGGAGATTATTCACTTTTACAATGAACGAACCATATAATAGTAAACTAATAATACTAATATAATAATAAAAATAAAATAGGAATATACCAACGGATAATGTGCAAAGGCAATACAAATCCATGTATATAATACAATAAAATAAGTTAATTTCCAAAATTTAGTATGAAATTGGATTATGTTATTTATAACACCCAAAAAATTAGCATTACATTCGAGGTTTCGTTAAGAAAGATTTTCGAAGTGAATATAATTCACACACAGTTACGTAGATAAAGAGTTTTCAAATTAATTGCGCAATAGCGCTATGTTTAATACGAATCCCATATGCTATGATGATGATATTTCATTTGTAAATAATCAAACACAAGAAAGGAAGACTTGATTTAATAATTAAACAGCCACATATGGAAGTGAAAACTTTCACAAGGAATATTGAAAAAGTTAATGTGAGTTTTTTCTGATCATACATAGTATAGCAAATATGAATAAAGTAAAATAAAAAATAATTATTATTATTATTATTATAAGAGGAGGCCATCAAGGCTTAAGATGGGTGAAGTGAGTTAAATTAGTTTGCCGTACGTGCTGTACGCCCGATTTTTCCCAAGTGCTCTGTAAGATCATACGTTAGCATCGTAAAATTATAAATAAAAATAGTAATTACTGCTAAAATATATAAATAAAATAACCTGATGTGAAACAACCACACGGCTTCCATTACCCAATATTACACATATTATATGAGTGTTTTGGAGATATAGTGATAAAAAGACATAAATATGACCTAACGAAGTACAAGTTAATATAACTGTTCAAATAAATTTAAAACACCAAACTTATTTAAGTTAACTACTTATCTAATCGGCTTCTGTGTGTTTCTGTGGGGAATTATTCAACTGTTTGGTTTCCGTTCTCATTCTTTTCATTATTGTCATTAAAAATTATATATATATTTGTGTGTGTGTGTGTGTGAGTGGGGGGGGATTTTTTTTTTTTTTTACCTAAATTTAAATTTTTTTTTTCTTTTACTAAACAGTTGTTCTGCATAATACTGCTCAAATAAAGTGAGATATATGTAGTATTTAATTCCGTTGTTTAAGTAATTTTAAAAGATTTTTTTCCGTGCAATTATTTACCAATTCATTCACTGTATTCAATAAAAAAACAGCATCAGCTTCCTTTGGAAAAAAATCAATTAATCCTCTCTTCTCAATCTCTTTCCCCCGTTCTATTTCCCCGTTCCCTAACTCCCTTCTTTGAGGGACCATCTTTAACAAAATTACTCAAATGCAAGAAAGGTAACCCTACTCCGTACCAAGTGGAGATGACTATAGTGATTGATGATCATTTCCCCTCACAGTGGTGCTTGGGATATAATCCGACAGTAGTAGCTATAAAAACGAAATGTAAAGCAATTTCTTCATTGTATATATCAACGATTCATTAATATATGTCATGTAATGTGAATAACTGAGAATTTTCTTCATTGTCTCTGACGACTCACAAAGGAATGCACGCTCTAGATGTACCTATTTATACTTCGTAAAGATATAAATCAGAAGTTATAAAAATTGTAGATCCTGTTCTGAAACACTAGTTTCAGATATCTTAAACTGACCTATTTTATATGTACATTTGATAATCATACATGCGAAAGGATGCAAAGAGAAATTTAAGTAGCAAATTTGAAGAAAATCATTAAAGTAGTTTTTGAGATACATTTGGTCTGAACTTCAGTAAGCAAACGTATGTATTCAGTAGAAATCAACAATTACATATGAAAGAATATCTAAAAACAATTAATAGAGTTAATGAAAAAATAATAAAACACCCATACAGCAGTTTTTAGAAAAACTCGTCAGACCTCTAATTGATTACTTATATAAGACTCCTCTCAATTTTTATAAACTAGCCAACAAATACAAAATAAAGAGCATCTGATGGAGCATTTTTATAGTAACTTTGAGGAAAACCGTTTGGACTGTTTTTGAGATAAGAACATACAGAAAGTTTCCAGTTTTCAATGTCTCATTTCCTATTTTTGCTTTTTCACCAAAAATTGAAAAAATCATCTGCATAATAGACTAAAACTTTCGTTCTTTTACATTTGTTCGTTTTGGAGTCAAATTTTCTACACACACACATTGAACAATTGCCAAAAGCCGCGCTTGAACTGAGAAAACCTTAAAACATGTAAATCAGGTGAAAATTCTATATCGAAATTTTTGACCGAGTACAATACTTTCATTACCTACGGTAGTCAGGTGATGGAAGATGGATATGACTGCAATAGGTCATTCTTTAAGTATTTTGCTAAATATCAACAATGCACCCTTGTACTCTCAATTACAATACTTTAAAATAAAATTATTGAACAAAACTGCAAATAAATTTATTCAGTTGAGTTCAAATTTGAAACTTTCAACGGTGTTTACTTGAACATTTTGCATAAGTGGCTACATTAGACTAAACTAACACGTAAATTAGACTAACATATTATATATATATATATATATATATATATATATATAATTAAGGATTAGGTTATTAATGCTTTATGGAAATCAAATTATGAAATCTAAATACTAATTTTTCAAGACATTAAATATATTCAAACTGGAAAATATCAAATATAAGAAAATAAATTATGTTCGTGCTTTCCCTTACTTCCGTTTTTCCTCTAAAACTCCTGTAATCAAACTGAATGCGCCGAAATAGGCTGATGGTGAGAAATCTTTCTATTCACCTCTTGTAACCCCCACCATTCCTTTTATTTCAAAAGCTTCTACTTCTTACTTACGAGCTAATAAAATTGTATAAGTTTCTTTACAGTAAATAGTAGTAGAAAGGAAACAAATGGATATTGACGTGATTTAGTTTTTTTAACTGTAAAATCTTTAAAGATGAACGAAGAAATCTTTGCTTTAAAACTTATTAAAAGACAAAGGGGGAGAGTTTCCGTTCATAAAAAAGTTTTAAAACAAAGAAAGCTAAAATAATACATTTTTTTTTCTAATTTTATAAATCAATAACCTGCAATAAACTTAGTTTTTAATCTTTAATTCGCACATCTTTAGAAAAAAATGTCTGATAGTGCCACACCGTTGCTTAAACTTTGGTAATAAATTAAATAAAATAAATTAAACTAACAACCCTTTAACGCTTATTAGTTATTTTCTTTTATAAATTGATAAACTAATTTAAAATGCAGCTGTAAAACATGCAATTAATCGTAAATATGCAAAGAAAAAATATAATTTTTAATTTTCGAGAAATTTTTGGTGTGAAATATATGTTAACCTAATTAAACTTACATAATAATTAATAAAAAAAAAATTTGTAATGAAACACTATTAATTTCAAAACTTTGCAATAGATGTTTCTAGTGAAAATAAGTATACTAATTTCAATAGGTGAAAAATCTAGGCACAACTGCTTCACAAAATAAGCAAGGTGCATTCGTCTCTGCAGAAAAAATTAAAATGACTGTAGAAATTTCAACAAATGTTTCTTTTATATCTTAGCTAACTAAGTGCACCTGAGCATTGTGATGTCAGATGTGAAGTAGTATGTGTACGTAGCCAAGAGAAGAGAGCGCCCACGCTTCTCGATGTATATATTGTGAAAAAGCTGCTTCAGCGTGCGGAGAAATGCCGACAATATGTTACTATCATTCTTTTCTTACTTTATTAAATACTTATTTGGAACTGTTAAAAAGTACTCTGTACGGTCCCACTTAAACCAACAATGATTTCTCTACATGGATTCCTCTGAAACACAATTTGTTAATTTTCGGAGAAGTGCTGCTACCTACCGAGCAGAAAAGAAACATAATTTTAAAAATAGATTAAAACAACGTAAAAATATTGAAAAATGTTTGAATAAAAATGTTAAACGTTTGGTTTAGGCGCGAAACCAACGAACGCTAGAGATTTGAACTTACGAAAGGGAAAAGAGATGTTTAGTTCATGAAGAAAAAAAAAGAAAGACATTATAAGCTTAAGCAGTACTTTATATATATATATATATATATATATATATATATATATATATATATATATATATATATATATATGAATAAACTGAGATTTTAAGCTTTAATTCCCACATCTGTAGAGGAAAGGTACGACAGTGCTTTCGTCATGAGTGGATGTTCGTGGTATTAAGATGGAAGTGAACACTTTTCTGGTACCGCAGATTTCCTTTAATATTTAAACTTAAAATCGCCCCTATAAAGATCACGTAATATATTTCCATATTTGAATATTAAATAAACTGTATTTACAATATATAGATTATCTCTCATTTCTCGAATATGTACGCCGTATTTTATTTTATTTATTTTTTAGCAAACTTCTTAAGAATAAATATTTTTTTTTACGATTTAAGAATTTCTTATAATAGACAGCGTTGTATACATCGGTTATTTTTACAAGTTTATTGTTTTATACATAGAATAAAATTACACTTTATGAAATATTTGGTGGTGTAAAATTATATATATATATTTTTTTTTTATCATTATTGGTATTTGTATAATTTAAAACATAGTATTGTGCTTTGGTTTTAAATTCTCCTCTATAAACAGTAATAACAAATGATGTTTTTTTTGTTTTCTTTAATAAAAAAGGCTGTCATAATTCTAGTTATTTTTATACTTCTAAATACATGAAATAAATACAATTTGTAAATGAAACTTCTTATATTTTTGTAGTTGATGACATTTTTTTAGACTTATATAGGTATAATTATAGCCCAATTAATTTAAAAATAATCAAAAATACTAGCTTATAATTTTGTGTGATACATTGAAATTTTTTAGAATAATTTTTATGGCTTATGTTACAGAAATAGAAGTAAGTATAAAAATTTTAAAATATTTTCGTTCCATGAAGTTAGAATGAAAATAAGCAAAATTAGTGTAATGAACGGTATTTACTTTATCTTATGTATATAAAAGTAGAAAATACATTTATGTTGAATAAAATTTTGAAATTGAGGCTTTGCTATATTTACGCATTCACTGCATATGAAAATAAAGTTTAGTGTTGACTGTGTGTCTGCGAGCTTATAATCAATGTAACTAAAAAACGAACATCAGTAGTAAGTCCAAACTATAAAAGTTCTAACTATGAAACTAAATCAGTATCATATGAGGATGAAACTGGAAACTTTTTCAAAAATTGGTAGATGGGGTGGAATGGGTGGTCCCAATGGGACAAAAATTGGTAAATGTGATGTACATATGGAGAAAAACAATTGATTACAGTTTCAGAAAATTTTAATGATTTAATCAAGAGAAAGGGCCTCACAAAATAGACAAGTCAATAACGCGTCGGTCCACTTCTGGTACTTATGTACGCAGTTATTTGGTTTGCTATTAATTTATAGAGTTGGCAGATGTGATCCTGGGAAATATCGTGCCAAATTTTGTCCAATTGGTGCGTTAGATCGGCAAAATTCCGAGCTGGTTGTAGGACCCATTTTATGATGCTCCATACGTCCTCAGTGGAAGAGAGATCCAGAGACTCAGCACAACCCCATTTCAATGAGCCACCTATTAAGACGGCTGAAAGTCACTGTAGTACCAGTTGCACGTAGGATCGACGATAATGATAAATTGGTGCTTGATTCCATCAAAACCTGTATGTATGTCAACTTGTGTCCAGTTTGCATTACTCCTTCTGGGTACGTCACTTTTTTTTGTTATAGAATATATCTGTACTAATAAGTATAAAGGATTTAAGTCCATATTCTTGATTTTTCAGGAGATGAAAAATAAAGTTAAACTAACTAAAACCTAATCAGAAGAATGGATTAGGAAAAAGGGATTATGTTAATTTATACCTTTTATACCATTCAGTGATTGTCAACCTTCATTTAATAAAGGGAAAAAAATGAATTAAATATTTTGTAGCATAGATAAATGCTAAATTTCTGACTTGATTCTTTTTTTACCAATGGATTTTCTCAAAGACAAAATGACATGGATTTAAATCCTTTATACCAATCGATAGAGGATTTTTTTCTGAGCCTGACAATGTACTAAACTCAAAATCGACATTTTTGTACTTAAATCCTTTATACTTATCAGTACAGATATATTTCTTGGACAGGGATATAAAACAGAATTCAAATACCTTAAGCCTATGTGCAAACTTTCTTGTTGCTACAATTCAACACATTTATACTTCAATAACGATAAAATAATAACATATAATTCTATATGCGTATAAGTATGTTTAGTGTAGAGTGCTGTACGGAAATAATTCCCAATTAATTTACAGGATCACAAAGTTTTTTCGAATATATTTGGAATATACATCAAACTTGCTGAAAGTGTATTTTAATAGGTGTTTTATTTTTCATATTGTGCTAAATTTAAGTCATTATACACTGTGTATACAATTTATAAACAATATATGGCGGGATGAAAGAGAAAAAAGTAAATGCATTAGTCTCCATTGAATCTAATTCTTTAATTGAATGGAATGGACGTAATGTACTAAATTTTACCAAGTCCAGGAAATATGTTTAGTAATGGTAATTACTTTATGATACACATAATGTAAATTAAATACTAGTTAATTCATAATTTCAATGCTTATTTTACGCTATATACGTTTTGATGACCCTGATTAGGAAAATGGTGTTTTTAGTTTTTAATATCTTTATACATCGTTTATTGGTGTAATATTAAAACAAATAATTGAACTAAATTCAAATTGGATGTTTTAAAGTTCGTATGAGGCCTCTGCTTAAAATGGTTTATAAATATTAATAAGTTTTAAGGAGTAATGTGGATAAAATTCTTCTCAGCAATTTGAAAAAAAAAAAAAAAATCTGTCATGAATTTATGAATTTATTTATCATGGCCTGTGTTTAATCGGGGTATTAAGAGGATGGTATTACCTTCACACAGAAATATTTCTCAAACAGAACTGTTTCTAAAGCAATTTTACCTGTTTTTAATATACATGTATATATTATTATCTTAAATTTTAATTTTTAATCTCTCTTTATATTATTCAGAATGAGATAAAGTCGTGAATATCACACTAGATTATATTTAAAATTAATTTGTCGCATAGAATGTCTTTCTTTTCTGTAAAATGGAAATGATTTTCTGAAAATATTAATATTCGAGCTAAAATAATCTCAGCATACTGTAAGAAATATGTAAATAAAATGAAAAAGTAAAGTTTGCACCAAACATAAATGGAAAAAATATTACTTTTGTCCATTTTAATTGACTAGTGTTCGACATTTTTACTATAAAATAATTCCCCTTTGAGAGCATTCCCGCAAACAATCAATAGATTTCAATTTGTTTTTCTTTTTTCATTTGCCAAATTAATGAAAAATCATCCTGGAATACATTTAATTGATGTTTGTTGAGAGTTTGATTTCTAAAAAAAAAAGAGAGAAAGTAATTTGTTTGTCCTGTGTGATTGAACAAAGGTAAATTTATTCTTATTCTAGAGAATTAATGCTTATTTCTTTATTTTTGTTTGCAAAATTAGCATAAATAAAAGTGGGTATTTCCCATTTCCATAATGAATAGAATTAAATAGCACATTTCTTTTTAATGCAAGTTCATTGGAATTTTAAAACTGTAATTTTTTTTTCCATAACAAATGCATTTTCTTCAATTTACAATTAGACTTCTTCTTCATGTATAATTAAGATAAATATTTAATAATCAAAGTAGCATGAATGCAAGGACAAGTAATACCTTTATAAACATTTATTTAAATAAAAAAGAATAAATTAAAGAATAAAAAATATAATCTCATTAAGTTTATTAAAAAAAAAAAAAAAAAAAAAAAAAAAAAAAAAAAAAAAGCGCACAATTAAAAAAGAAAGGTTAAACATTAAATTTTAAATAAACTTCTAATAATTTCCAAACTTTCTTTTTAGTATTAAAAAAATATTTGTACTTTTATTTTAATCACATGTGTTTAAATAGAAAATATTTTAAAAGTTTTTTTTTTTTTTTTTTTTTTTTTTTAAGAAATAAAGAAATGCAAACATTGCTAGTGTACCAAAAGCTAAAAACGTAGATTAATATCAGTAATATATGACGTTTAGCAGCATTTATCATTCGGAATAAATTATATAAGTTTTCAGATACTGGCTTTTGAGCTTTTGAAAAATCCCTTGATATCTTAATAATACTTTATAAATTAAAGAATATATCATTATTTTTATCGCTAAAAATAAATAATATAGTGCATAAATATTCTGTTTATAATTATATAACATTTCTGATACATTGTGAATGAAAAACTGTGACTTCGGTAGAATTAGAATATAGTTCATTTATTGAAAGTATTTTCATTTTAACAGGTATATAAGCTTGTGATTTACGGAATTTATAAAATGGCTATATTTCAATACTGCATTTTGAAACTAAAATGAGATTATTATCTTTTTATTATTAGTATTAGTATTATTATAAGAACAGAAAAAGAGAAGCTACGCGATGGAAATTTTTCTAAATTTATGCAGATTTTTTTTTTTTTTAATATATAGTTGGTGATTGACAAAGTTACACCTCAGCAGTGAAAGTTAATTATATGTATGTTAATTACAATATAAACAAAATAAATGAAAAAAGTTCTGCACTTTCAACAATGTACAAGTAATATATTCTGAGATTACATCTTTCAAATTAGCTTTGTAGTATATTTGTTTTAATATTCATTATATTATTCCGATATATAGTTTAAAAAAAAAAAAAATTAATGGTCAATTTAAAACTTTTATTAGACAATTTTTCAAAGAAAGAATTTATATCACCCACAAAAAATATTTTTAAAGGGCTCTGTCTAAGCCCTTAAATTCATTTTTGGGAGAATTACTGCTAAATATCAGGCGATGAAACAAAAACATTTTAGAGTATCTCGGTACAAATTCAACTATTTTTAGTAATACTGTATGTATATTATATCAAATATTAATTTCTTGGTGATTGCCTCCACTTTATGAATATTGAAACTGCATTATAAAAATAAAAATGGCAATTTTAGTTTAAAAAATAAAATTAGGAAAATAACATAAAAATGTATCCTTTTCATGTACAAAAAATAAATGAATGAATTCTTAACATTATTTTTTATTTGTTAAGAAACTTAAAAAGTAGTAAATATATGTATTTAATGTATATTAAAGCCACCCATTTGTTTTCGATCAATTACTATTTTTAGAAGTTAAACGTTGATGTTAAATAAGCCAACACTTTTAATGCTAATTACCAAAATAAAAATAATAATTTCAGTATCTAAATAAACATGTTTTGAAAAATTAGTCGTTATATAACATATAACTTCTAAATCGTGTTCAGTAAGCTTACGTTTGCAGTTTTAAATAAAATATCTTGTTCAAACTTTTACACTTAAATACAAGCGACCTTATTTCCGACGTCAGTAAATATCGTATCTCCCATTTATTTCTCCAGAAGATTCTAGGAGTCTCGAAAATTATCGTATTTACTGAAACGTTTTACATCTAACTACATACGTGAAATGCTAATTGAAGTGTTAAAACTTTGCAAATAGGTAAATACAAGCATGTGAAAAGCATTCAATTTATCTGTCAAAATACACACACACACACACGAAAAAAAAAAGATTAATGAAATTGACTGTTATAACAATTAAATTTTGTTTATTTAATTTTTTTTAATTGAGGGAGAAAACTATATAAGTTAAACATTTAAAAAAATGAAGCCTTTAGAAAACAAAATGTTGTTTCATAGAAAAAATATGTAATGTTGAAACTAAGTACAATATTTATTGTTTTATTCTTATTATAATTTAATTGGAAGAATGTGGATACAAATTTTTATTATTATGTTATATAACAAGAATATAACTTAAAATTATAGTATACATTTTAGGACATCAGATAATTAATAGTTATTATATTTACCGAAATACAAATTGGTCCAAAATTTTTGAGCATATTTCATCTTTGAAAAAATAAAAAATAAAAAAAGAATTAAGTGAGGTACTACTTTCTTTATCGTTTTCTTGAAAGGACAATTTAGAATTGTTTTATATAACAAAATTCAGTTACCTTTACAAGGTAATGTGTATAACGTTACCTTTAAAAGATAATTCGTTAGCGTTTAAAAGAATAAGGTTTAATGTGAATTAATTTCTGTTATAACATTTTATCATTTTTATTTATGAATCTTCTCCTATGGTGTAATATACATTGAATCATTGAAGTCATTAGAGGAATACCTGCTGATATACTGAAAAAATCGTGGCGTGAAATTGAACACTATCTGATTGTTTTGAGTACTACAAATGGAATTAATGCCTAAGTTATTTATTATTTAAATATTGTATTTGTAAAACTGTTTAAAATTGTCTTTCTAATAAACAAACAAACAAATAAATAAAAATATAAAATAAAAAAAAATAAAATTTAGAAATAAATAAGCATATACATACTTTTTTTTTAATATAATATTCGCTCAATAGGTTTGGATCGACCTCTATTATCGACATTTTTACTGTTGAATGATTTGGACATCTTAGTTTCTTGTTAAAGAAAAGTGTATTTATTTTAAAGACTATTTGCTAAAACGCAACTAAATATTTGGAAATGTTAAATAATTAATTTAAAGATAGATAAATAATAATGATGATAATAATAATAATAATAATTTACTTACTTAATAAATTTTTCCGTTAAAAAATAACATTCTTCCGAAAGTTACTTTTGGAGATAAAAATGCAAAATATTTCCTTCTATAGAAAAATTCACTCTACTTTTTAAAAAGAATTACCACTAACAACTGTGTTGTGTAAATTTTTAAATATATTTTTTTGCAATATTATATATATATTTTTTATTTTATGTGAAACACCATATATATGTATATATATATACATGTGCGTGTGTGCGCTTATGTATGTCTGTATGTACAGGTGTTGGACAAAATAAGGAGAACACCTCCACTTCCTTACGGTTTGTCCAAAAACTTGAAAAATATTTACCATGTTGTTTTTTAATTTTGTGAATAAGAAAAACATGTCTTTCCTCATATTTTTCTGCAAAGATTTTTGTCATGAAGGCCCTTAGGGGACGAAGAATAAATCCAAAAAAGTAAAAAGTATTTGTGATAACCTTGTATATGGAAAAGCTTCGACTGATCTGCAAATCTTAGATATGGATATGAATGTTATATTTTATATGTGCATTGAGTTTTGTGAGTTTATCTTGAATATTTAAGGAGTTATTAATATTTTATTTAAAAAATGCAAAAATATACTCGGAAGTTTCTACGTTATAATTCTAAAGATTTTTTATCAAATTTCATGAAACTTTCGTAAAACATGACAACATATACCTAAATCATTATACTATACTTTAAAACCAATATATTTAATATTCAAAGAGATATGGACAGTTGATGTAAATAATTTATTACTGCGCATGCGCAGACTGTAGCAAACCATCTTTGACATAGTTTAATACTAAACTGTATAGAGCACACATTATAAAAAAATACAGTTGAATAATTGATAGAGATATTGGTAATTAAATCAGCTGTTTTCTAGAAAGGTCTTTTCGATAAGTTTTTTTTTTTTTTTTTTTTTTTTTTTTTTTAATGCGTAGCACATGCCTATAAACGTACATGCCTATACCTATTAAGTTTCATTGTGTAACATGATTTTTTTCTGATACAAATATTCATCTGTGAATGATCCAAAAACCTTTTTAGAAAAAAGTTGTAAAACATCTTATTTAATCACCGACATTTCTATGAATTTTTGTGATATTCAACTGGATTTTTTAAAAGGTACTCGATGCAGTTGGGTATATAACTATGCCAAAGTATTATTTGCTACAGTCTGCGCATGCGCAGTAATAAATTATTTGGTACAACTGTCCATATCTCTTTGAATATTAAATATATTTGTTTCAAAGTATACAATATTATAATGATTTAAGCATATGTTGTCATGTTTTCCGAAAGTTTCATGAAATCTGAAGAAAAACCTTTAGAGTTATAAAGTAAAATCTTGCGAACAATGTTAGCACTTTTAATAAAATATTAAAAATTCCTTAAATATTCAAGATATCCTCACAAAACTCTACACACGTATAAAATATAACATTTATAACCTTATCTAAAATTTGCAGATCAATCTAAGCTTTTCGATATACAGGGTTATCGTAAATATTTTTTATATTATTGGAAAGGTTGTTCGACCCCCTAATGGCCTTCAGCAGGAAATCTTTACTAAAAAATATGAGGAAAGACATGTTTTCTTTATACCTAAAATTCAAGAATGACACAATATGTATTTTTTCATGATATTCAACAAGACGTAAAAAAGCGAAAGAATTCAGTGGTACATTGTCTCAGTTAATGATTTGAATGTCGCAAATGGACATTTAACCCAAAATAATAAAATCTTTTTTTTTTTTTTTTTTAAATAAAAACCCAAGATATGTGTGGAAAATGCTAGAAACTAATGTTACAGCTAGAAACTAATGTTAAAATTCGTTTTTAAGTTAGAGAAACTTAACTAGATCTGTGTCTCTTACAGACAAAGATCAAACGTTAAAAAACTTGACTATGGTAATCAAGAAGCCTCAAAACGTGTAAATATACAAAAAACTAGCGACGAATATTTAGGTTAAAATATACATTATTTACCATATCTCTATGAGGAATTTATTTCAATTCCCGAATAGCTCTCCTGGAAATGGTAAAATATAATTAGTAAAGCACATCCACTACCAACAAATAACTAGCGTGTTGTGGCCACCACACGGCTTTCTTATATAATTTCCTATACAAATTCACTCAGTAAAAATAATTTATTAAAATTATTATTTAAAAAAATATCTCCCATGATAATGCAGACAATTTGCAAATTAGAGAAGTAGTATAACACTAAATATCAACATCCAAAAAAAAGTCCATTTTATTCTCAATATTACATTTTAAAAAAAAAGTTTTTTTGGTTAAAAACGAAAACGGCCGATAACTTTATTTTAAATTATCGCAGATCAATGGTTCAACCATTCGTTTTAAAGGTATAGCGAGCTCTTTTAAAAGATACCCATCATGAAAATTTACTCCCCTCGAGGGGGGACATCCCCCCATGGGGGGAGGTGAGGCTCCTGCATACACAATTTTTTTCCCCAGTTGACTATCTTTATATATATATACTTTTAATATATATATACTTTTCATTCTTTTAATGCAGTCTATACATGTTATTCTCTACTTACCTGCAATTTTCTCCATAGACGTAATGTATTTGAATAATTTTGAGTGTCCCTGTACACGAACCATTTTCTTCATCTCAACGAAAAGATTAGTGTAGCATCCCTATATGATACACATTTAGCATACCGAGTTTGGAATTTCTGCTACTATTTGTTCTTGAGATATGCTGATAACACACACACACACACAGAGAGACAGACACACAGACCATTCGCTAAAAACATGATTTTCGTATTCAGGGGACCTCAGAACATGTAAATATAACAAAAACTCACATTCGAAAACTTGACCCTAAAATAATACTTTCTCGACCCTATGGGTAAGAGAAAGTAATTAATTGATTAATTGCTGCCGCTCAAATTTATACAAATGCGGCCAAATTTTGTGCCACATACGATAGAGTTTTTTATATATAGATTTTTTTGTTTGCCCCTAGAATCTGCCCCCGATGAGATGGAAGTGTGAAAATACTTGTATGTAGTATTGTCATCGACTATGAGGTCGTGTGCAAATTTTCAGATCAATCGAGCAAACAGAAGTGGTCGAAATTTTAATTGCAAGATTCCGTTACATACAATAATAGTTACATCACATCAATTTAATAAAAACATGTTAAAAATTAATTATAACCTACGTAAAGATCATGAGAAATGTCAATCAGAAGAAAAGTAAAGTTAAAAGGAATAGAAAAGCATTACCTCTATATAAATTCTTTTACGGAACAAAAATGGCTAGATGTAGCATCTAGTTCCATGTAGATTCAAGTAAGGTAAATATGTTATATAATTAAAAATACCTTTGACATACTCTCACACCAATTTATTTTGTAGGCTTTTTATCAAATTTTACATTGCAGTACCATCAGTAGATAAATCATTAAAATGATTCTGCTGCAAAATGCTATAAAGAATTCTACTGTGGATATTCTTTTATTATTTTGGAAAGACTTTGTATATATTTTATTAAAGAAAATACTATTTTTGTTCCTCAGAGATTGTTTTGTTTTGGACGACAATAGAAGGAAATAGCTAATGGTAATTAGCTTCCACTGCAAGAAAGATTTCTTAGAAACTAAATGAAAAATCAATGAGTGTACTTCGTTACAGACCATAACAGTTGAAAACGACATATCTTTAAATAAAATCGAAAGTTTTGAATCGAATAAAAACTCTCTAGAGATTTTTAAAGAAAGCATAAGGGAAAATCACGTATATAAACATTGAAATATTTTTGGATATAAATTTCGTTTAAATATAGAGTAATTATAATTAAAGTTACGATTTTAAAACGCTTATAATTTTAAAACTATCCATCAGAGCGATTTGATATTTTACCAGAGCAGTCGTGAGGAAATGAAAATTTTGTTTGGCAAAAGAAACAAAGAAAAAAAAAAGTTCCAAAATGTCACGTTAATTATTCGTAAAGTATTTGTTTCATGAAGCTCCTTTTTTCTCTTTTCACTATGACTGTTTTCACTGTAAACACGTGAAAACAGTCATAGTGTCATAGTCCCTTTTTTTTTTTTTTTTTTTTTTTTTTGCTAAAGCAATTGTAGTAAACCCTTGAAGACTATTTTTCCTGCTATTCGATTGTGTTGCTAGCAGCATTCCTGTGTTTAATGAGTCCGTTTAGGCATTTCCCCTGACATAACCATCTATAGAAACATGTTGGATTTGCTTTTTTCCTCCCCCAAACAAAATTTCATTGCCCCACGATTGCTCTGTTAAAATATCAAATCGCTCTGATGGGTAGTTTTAAAATTAATCGTAGCTTTAATTATAATCACCCTGTATATTTAATGAATGATTCTGATGGTCTTTAATGCACCCTCTTCTAAAGATTTAGAAGATAAGATTTCGACAAACCTTTTAAAAATAGACCTTAAGAATTTATTTATTAAGGTATCTAAAATGCAGAATTTGCTTTTACGTTATTTGTGAAAGCATTATTTTATAACATTTTATTTTGTTAAACGCAAATTTAAGAAAATTAAATTAAGGGCTTTAAAGGTTAATATATTTTACACATAATAAATTTTTCTTAAGAATTTAAAGGAAGTATTTTTAACATTTTCCTCAAACAGAAATAACGACATAGAAGAATATTTTGATGAAAGTTTTGAATATTTTTGGGTAATATAATTTTGGATTAAAATGTATTTTTATAAATTTTAACACCCACACATATGTTATATAGAGTTCCAAAAATTGCCATTTTATGATGAAAAATTTACAAATTTGGTATAAAACGTCGCAAATAAATAAATAAATAAATAAACAGACGCAAAAAAAAAAAAAAAAAAAAAGGAAGATTGCTGTTTTTTTTTTTTTTTTTGTCTAATGATAATGTGTTCAATAAATTATTTCTACCTGAAAAACTGTTGCATTCTTCTGGTATTTACGATTTTACAAAAGTTCAATTTCCTTTTGGGATTACGGTTTAGATACAATTTAGTTTTCTTCTGGTATATATATATATATATGCCAAATTTAACCACAAGAACCAATATATGCGGAGGAATAGTCTCCTTCATTTCAGTAACTTCAGTAACTAACGAACGATTTTCTTTCCCTTTGAAACATGTAGAAAAAAAAAAAAAAAAAACAGATCAGTGAAGTAATATATAGGTGAGCGGAGGTTAGGTAGTTAATGGGTTGGCTCTTTGTGTGTGTGTGTGTGTGTGCATGTTACGAGGGGTGATCAGAAAAAAAGGTTACATGCTGCAGCATTTGAAAACTATATATTGTGGCGAACTTTTGTTTCTCCAGAGTGGAGACAGATGGTGCTACTTGTCATACAGCTGGTGTGCGTGTACGTAGTGAAAGTTCCCAGACGGTTCAGGACCATTGAAATATCAAGACGCTTAGAAAATTGGTCTCGTGTGGAAGTGCGAGTCGTGATTCGATATTTATGGGCAAAGAATGTGTCCGCGAAGCATCTGACGCCAACGGCTGGGCATGTTGAGTGAAGGTGTCATCCTCCTGCATGACAATGCCAGGCCCCATACTGATCAAGCATCGCAGGAATTGTTGCGAAGGTTCAGGTGGGAAA
Source organism: Salticus scenicus (assembly GCA_963930645.1). NCBI lineage: Eukaryota > Metazoa > Arthropoda > Arachnida > Araneae > Salticidae > Salticus > Salticus scenicus. Next base: position 135,828,166 of record OZ005652.1, on the reverse strand, counting down.
TCTGCAGTCACCCCTATACAGCCCATATTTGGCACCCAGTGACTATTTCCTGTTTCCGAGGTTGAAGGGGCACTTATCAGGCACACAGTTCTCTTCAGACAATGCTGTGAAAACATCCGCCGAGACCTGGCTCAATGGACAGGGACATGTTTTCTACCAAGACAGGTTAAACAAGTTGGTTTTGCGTTCTGATAAGTGCCTAAATAGACTTGGTGATTATGCCAAAAAGTACTGCATGTTGTATGCCTTCATTAAAAAGTTTCTTAATAAGTTTTTAAAAATCTTTTTTCATATTATTTCTAGTTTTTCATGGTATGCATAATTTCATCTTGTACAATGTTTGAAAAAGTATTCATATATATATATATATATGTGTGAAGGTTGTGAGTATGTATGCAAATTTTAAAAATAAATAAATTCACGTTGTAATAGCTTTTTGAAATCATAGTAAATTTTTTTTACTGGAAAACGCTATTACGAAATATTTTAAAATGTAGATACTCTCTTATCAAAAATGCAACGCAATTTGAAACTAATGCAAATTCACATTAATCTTGATAAAGATTTTTAAAACTTCAAATTACATATTCATAAAAACTGTTTGTTAAGTTTATAATGCGATATATTGCCGGCATAAAGTATGTAATTTTAATTAGAATCTTGGACATGTAACATTGTAAACGCCTTGAATCAGTGCTTTGCCATTATATGATTAAACATGCGAAGTAATTAGCTTCCATGAATACTTAATCTGGAGCTTACTATGAAAGTTTCTGAAGGCATAAAAATATTTATGTTCTTAGGCGTTGTTGTGGCAGATATAATGCTTTTCACAATGACAACAGATCATAAATTAGAAGGTTACCGTTTATCCATGATATTATTTAAAGGGATGATATATGACCAATGTGGAATTTGTAATTTTGAAAGGAAATATTGAAATATAAACTTTTGAGGTTAAAATATTGCTTAATACTGTAGTAGTAGTAGTTTGTAATATATATATATATATATATATTAGAAAAAAAAATATGTTCAATAACAATTAACATTTGACTTTTTACAAAACGAGTTTCGCCCACAAAGTTTATTTTCTTGTATGAGTAACACAGATCAGCGAAATCGTACTTTTCAATATTTGTTCTACTGCATTTGGTGTCTCAGATGTGTTTTTATACGCTGAATTCAGAAATGATTGTCTTTTCTGCCTATCACGAAAAAAAAAAATAAAAAATACAAAGTGAAGATAAATATTGGACGAATTCACCCAGAAACTACAACAAATTCTAAACACTTTATGTATGAAATACACTATTATTTATACATTATCTTTTAAATGTGTTCTTTACAGCGGTGAAACATTTAGTGCTTTCTACGCTATTCACGGCTTGAAGGCCTTGTCTGTGTGTGTGTGTGTGGGGGGGGGGTATTCTCTATGCAGCGTCCAACAACAATCTAACGTCTTGATGAAATAGCTCTCCTTATGCTTCAATCGCATCACTCAGATTTTCCGGGAAATAATTTAGATGGGAGTTTAAAAAGTGGAGCTATAAGCTGAAACAATCCCATCTTTTGTCAATACTGTACGTGATGGAAAATTTTGAATAGTTTTTACTTAATCAGCATCGAAAAGTACTCCAGAAAAATACTTCACTGTGAAGGAAAATGTTTAAACTTCGACCTGTGTAATTAAGTGTTAAAAGCAGAACTCTTATTAAATATTTAAACTACTTATGGAATTAGACATTTTTTTAAAAATACACATACCATTGTTAATGATAATTGTAGATCGTTTAAAAAGAATATCTCTACGGTACTTTTTGTTAGAACCATTTCAAGCAACAGTATGCAGCAAAATAAGTAAACATAATTTTTATAAACAATTTAAAATGCAAAAAAGAGTAGCATATACTTCAAGCGTATATAATAGTATGACTCTTCATCAAGATTAACGTGATAGGAATCAATTCGCAACGAACAATTTTTCATTTTTTGTTGTGCATTGATGTTTTTGTGATGCACTATTTTTCATTAATATATTCGTGTAATAAAAAAAAGCATTCAGTAATTTCAACTCAAAAAAAAAAAAAAAAAAAAGTTTTAAATTTTTCGTTTTTTGTAGGAGAGAAACTTTTGCCTAATAAAGGATTGCGTTTTAAATCGAACTGAAACACTTGTTGTCAGTATTTAAAATTTATGTACTTTCATTTCAACTTTCAGAAATGATTCCTAACTAGATTTTTCTTCTTGTTTGAACAATCGTGGCACATTTTTGATCTGATAAATATTTCGCCATTTCTCGCAATTTATGTATTTTGTTGTCACTTTCACTCTGCTCTCTAAATTATTTTTTTTATTTCATAAAGGGTTGTACTCTTATTTCACGTCGAACAATTGCTGCATATTAATTAAATTTTCTTTCTTTGCTTGCAAAGTTTATTTTTAATTCGATTTGAAATGCACTTTCTTAGTGCAAAACAAATTGTTTATTACATTATTTAATTTTACTTAAAAAAAAAAAAAACTTATGCTATTTTTTTTTCCTTTACATAGTTTTCAAATGTTAATGTTTAATGCATAAATTCCTTATTCAAATATAAAATATAAGCATTTACAATCGAGTTCTTTTTTTTTAAATATATATATATATATATCTGTATCATAGTTTAAACTTCATTCTTCTTTACCAGACATGATACTACAATGAACTGACATAAGGTTGGAAAGACAAGCAGACTAACTGAAGACTTAAAACATTATTAAAAAGCGTTAAAATGTTTAATACAACCAATTGTACCCATTAGTGTATATCAATATTTTAGCACAATCTTAACGCTGAACATATCATATTCTATAGAAATCTCTTTTTCAGCATATAAACAGTAAATGTTAATTTATTTTGATTTCTGCTGTACAAAATTAATTAAATATTATTTATAAAAATTGATCTTAAAGTCTCTATGCAACGACATTCTTTTGGCTGTCCCTGTACGCAAACCATTTGTGCTATTTATACAATTTTAAATTGAAAACATGTCATACTAAAGTTCAATAACTTATATAATTTTGAAGGAATTCTGACAATATTTACAGCCTTCATTCATGGACAGAAGGACAGACATTCAGACGGATATGATTGCAAGAATAATTTTTTTTAATTAAAAATCAGTAATATTGATTTTTCGATTTATAGTATTAATTTACATGATTAAGATTATCGCTAATTTAACAATATTTCAGTACATTTACTCACAAAAAAATATGCCTAACACTATATAAATATATATTTTAAAATGCTTATACTTAAGAGTTAATGCATATATATAAATAAAAAAAAAAAAAAAAAAAACGATTTTTTTTCTGCAGAAATATTAACTTTTAAAACGTATTAAAATTTATTCTATATTACCTTTGGTCATTCATGGAGTTTTGGTTCCAAATTTAGAATTTAGAAATCCTTTAGAAATTGTTAAAATACCCTTAAGAGAGATTAATTGAATTTATTTCCAAACTTGTGATCAATTACTTTTCTACCTGTCAAAATCATCCAAAAGCATTTCGTTTCAATCGCTCGAATAACGTAACCGAAATTTGATATGTTCTGGAAAGGAATGCAGAAATTTAAAATAATGAATTTTCTCTGTTTATTACTTCACTTAAGAATTTCATTTGATGCTAGTTTTAGAATATTCGTAAATGATGCATTGATTATATTTCCTTATTTTAGAAATATTTTGCTAATCATTTTTCATCATTTCTCTCAAAAGTATACGTATACCAAATGTTTCTCTATTGTAAAATAAACTACTATCGATGCCAGTTTTCAGTTTATCGTTTCATTCTTAGCTTATACAGTAAAAATGTTTCACATAAAAATATGAAATTTAGCAGTTTTGTATAGAAATGTATGATAATTATGATAAAACAGATCTTTTTTATATGAAATAATTATTTTAGGTGACATTTCTGTACTGATAAGTATAATGGATTTAAGTCCATATTATTGATTTTTCAGGAGAGGAAAAATAAAATTAAACTAACTAAAAACTAATGAGCAGAATCGATTAGGAAAAAGGGATTATGTTGGTTTATACGCTTTATACCATTCAGTGATTGTCAATCTTCATTTAATAAAGAGAAAAATTGAATTAAATATTTTATACCAAAGATTAATGCTAACTTCTGACTTGAATCTTTTTTTACCAATGAATTTTCTCAAAGACTAAATGACATGGTCTTAAATCCTTTATACAATCGATAGAGAATTTTTTTCTGAGTCTGACTATGTACTTAACTCAAAATCGACATTTTTGGACTTAAATCCTTTATACTTATCAGTACAGATTTAATGTTGCATTTGGTAAAGACATTTAAAGTTTAAAAGTTTTGTAGCCTCAAAAATTATTCATGAAAACCATATCAGATTTTGTTTAAATATACATCAGCTGATCGTGGTGTGCAGTATGTAAAAATTTTTCGATTTTGACAATTTTTTATATTTATTTTGATTTTTTATGCTTTCTACTTTATTCAATTTTTATGTTTTTCACGACATTTTTCTTTGAGTTGTAATTTCAAGAAGATGACACCAAATAGAAATGCATAGACCATTTTTTCAACATAAAAAAAAATACATTTTCATACATGTGAATGAAAAACAAAATGAAAAGTTATACCTGTATAATTCAAAATTTATGATAAAACTATCCTCATAATAGCTTTCAAAGTTTGATTTTGATTTATTTATTATTTCAATATTAATTTCAATCAATCGAGTGATCTTATATGGTATTTTCTTGATTTTAACGTCCGCAAACTTATGTGAATGCATATTTATTTTATTTTAAATTAACCATGTTTATAATCAATATAATCAAACATAAATATTTAAATGTCATTTAGGTTTCATTAATGGTCGTATATAGCAGGATTTGGCCATGGTTTTGAATTAATAAATATATTCGCCAACCAAAACTTATTTATTTAAAGTCTTGAATTATTCATTTTTTTAAATTCATCTAAATATTGTAATTAGCGAAGTGTGAAAAACTTTGTAGGTAAGTTGCCTCGGGGGTTAATGAGCGAAGAGAGCAGGGAGTCAGAGCTAGTAAGGTAAGAAAAATTTGAAGCGGAATATTTAAATATATGCTTCTGAATTAATTATTAAAACAAACATTATTCAAATATTATTCAAATATTTTTAAACAGTATATGTCATTATTCGTGAAACTGGTTCATTGTTGTACAAGCAACTTCTTTGTCTACAGTCAATAGTTCAGAAAAAAGCGGATCGTTTATTTATATAGCTTGTGTATAATATTATATGGAGGAACACCACAAGTTATTAAGTAGTAGTTCCGGGATTGTTGTATAAGTTGTTGCATTACACTGTCCATATCCAAACTGCTGTAAAAGATGGCCGATTCAGTAAAACATACTACGTGATACTGTATAATATAATTTTATTTTGGAGTAGCTTCATAAAGTAATTCAAGATTTCTTTATAAGTACATCTAGTCCATGAGTTTCGAGAATGCAAAGGCACGAGGTGTGAGAGAGGGTTCAAGGGTACGTATTTACTTAACAACGATCTAGGAACAAATTCTGTAGATCGCTTAGCGACATTCCTTTGGAGATTGTGCGAAATACGCCAAGAGTTAAAAAAAATATCGCCAATTTATAGCCAAACAAAATCCTTTGTCTCCCTAATAATTTAATACAAAAATTTTGAAAATAATTTGTTGTTACAAAAGTCAAACTAATTTGGCATAAAAATAAACGCCAGCTATCAATAAAACTAACGGACGCAGACGACAAAATGATGGGCTTATAATCCACGCCTTTCAGTCGTCATTGAATCATTAAAAACTTATTTTTGGAACTATAATCGTTTCCTCGAGAATAATAATAGCTTTTTTATGTAAACAGAAGTATTATAATTACTAACGGAAATGTATTGCTCAATTTAGCTACAATTAACACTTGTGCAATCTAAAAGAATGAATTGTAATATATGGAAACGGTTAACAGATGAAAATATTATTCTTTATATTTTATTTTATTAAATGATTTAGCATTGGGAGATTAGAATTCCGAGAAACAGTTATATTATAAGAAGGCATTTAGTCTAGCAGAAATAAAATTAATAATTTTAAAGAATATGTTTTTAATCACAACAGATTTATTTAACAGATTAACAGATAAAATATTATTAGAATTAAGATCTTTATTTATAGAGAGACAAATGTGATTAAATGCAAAAGATAATTTAGGATTTCGTTATCTATTTTAATAGAAAGTTTATTTATTGAAAATATAGCATTTAATTATTAAATTTATTTGTGTATGTAATTAAGACTAATATATGTGGATATACTCCTTCTCATGTCTTATACTTGAAAATATTATTTAACTGACGAGGGGGAGGGGGATTTGTTATTTCCAATAATATCATTTATATTTTTCCATTTTGAATCATTAAGCAGATAGTAATAGCCTAAATTTGCACAATTGGGTTATATACCTGTTAATTATAGACGGTGCCTACATAAATAATCGAATAACACAATTGTATAAGTAGAATTTCATGGCAAACATCTTTTTTTATAAATTTTTTTAGAGGATTCGTCTCATATTATGTAAGTAGGGAGAAATTTAATTTATCCTGTTTCATGTTTTTTAACATTCGTTACTGTGATTGTAAAAATATGAAATCTTACTCATTATATACCATTTTATTTTATAAAATTAGTAAGGATATTTTTAATTATTTTTTTAAAGGTAATTTGTCATTGTTTTTATTCATTCTAATTTTTGGGGGGTTATTTAATCATTATTTTCATTCAAAACACTTTATTTATTTATTTATTTATTTATTTATTTTATATTTAACTAAACTTCAACTATTCCTCTTTCAGAAACTTACAGACTGAAGAGCAGCTTTAAAAAGCTCTACATTATTCAATAAGAAATTTAATAATGAAAAAAAAAATTACAATAGAATAAACACATATTTTTAGTTATAAATTGAATGCAGCAGATAGAATAACACTATTATGTAAGTAGGATTTCATGGAAAATACATTTTTTATATATTTTTTAAAGATCCGGCATGTTCTGCGTAAGTATGGAGAAGCTTAATTTATCCTATTTGATGTTTTTACCATTTATTAATTAATTGTTTAAAGTAGTAAAATTGTAAAAATAAACAATCCAAATGTAAATTTTGTTTTCTCATTCTTATTCTTATTACATGGGTGTTATTGAACTGATGGATTAATCTTCAACGCAGAGGATCGAAATTGTAATGACGTATTTTCGGACCACTTCAAAAGGTGAATCTCATACTGTTGTCAATAGTCTGCAGTGCATTTCTAACGTAATATTTTATCCATTAACTTAACTCAACTTCATTTTTTATTATTAAATATGCCTTTTCGTTTTTAAAAACACGTTGTTTCTTATAATATAGAAAAATTAAAATGTATACTCCAAAAGAAAAACATACAAGATGAATCTTATTAAAATATCTCTATAATGTTCAATATTATACCAATGGACCCTATGCACGAGTGGCAATGGCTGCGGGTATTTACCAATTTAAGCGGCAGGTATTGGCTGATAGAGAAGTAAACAAAAGTTTCTAGCTTAGTGATTGACGAAGAAATTTTATGTACTCGCAATGACGCGCGGTGCATAAGGTCCATTGGTAGAATATTGAACATAATGAATATTGAACAACAGCTTTTTCACCTTTCTGTTAAAGACGGGTGTGAGTATTACTTTTCGGAATACAAATCTTGAGTCTCCATTTTTTTTATTGAAAATTTTCTGTAATATATATATATATATATATATATATATATATATTTCTAAACTCATCATTAAACAATAATAATTTGTATTAAATTTATACTAAAAGCATGTAAACTGATTTTAAAAAGCATGTAAACTGATATACTAAAAGCATGTAACTGATTTATGCATGTTTATGCTCATTGTTGATTGAGCAGAAGGAAGAAGCTTAAATTATTTGTTTGGAATTTGCATAAAGCCCTCTTTCTCCTTCTTTTCTCTTTTTCTTCTTGGAATTTGAAGTGTTATACTTTCTCATGCTATGTGTTAAGCGGCCATCAGGGTTTTTAACTAAGAGCCAACCTTTTAAATTATATAAGAGGGGGTTTGTATTACAAGGGGTTGAATTATTAAGCACTACTTTGTATAAAACTGGTAGGGAAAGCTAATCTTTAAAAAAATATAAGGGATTGCATGGGGTTCGCATTACAAGGGGTTGAATTATTATTCACAAATTTATATATTAAAGAGATATTGTGGGATTTGGCTTTCTCACATCAAGGTTCCAGAAGAGGAGGGGACATTCTAATGACGCTTTCTTGGAGAGAAAAGTTAAGATATGTGGCTGCGGAGGTGAATATTATGCTTTTTCGGAGAGCCCCGAACAACGGAACGACCTTATGCTCCTGAGACCACGAACGGCAATGACTAGCACACTTCAGGCAAGTTTCAGAAGATCCCGGATTCACCTAGTAGAATTGGTGCATGCGTCAGTGTCCCGGATAGTGTTTGAGGAAGCAAGCTGATAGACTGATCAAAAGGGATTCTAGGATTATTGATTTGACTAACATTTTCAGGTTAGATTTGATTGAATTATTTCCTGATTGGCCATGAAAAAATTAAAAGAAAAAGAGCCTATTTAATTTTTTTTTTTTTTTTTTTTTTTTTTTTTTTTTTTAGGATAATTATATGTACAATTAGATTTTGTACTTGAGTTTGTATTATAAAATCCTGAATAAATATGAAATTTTAGCAAACAATGTCTAAGTCCTTAATTATAGCCATTCCTTTTTTGTATTTGACTACGGGCTTGGAAGAGGTAAATAAAACAAAAAACAAAAAAATTATACAGACACGACATTATTTCATTATTTAAAACATGGAAATCTGACATTGACAGATTTTAATTTAGTGCCAGAGGCCTACTGCTAAACTTGTTAATATCGACAAATTCTTCTTTAGTTAATTCGTGACGATCTAAATTCCATGATAAAGTTTTCATTAAATCAAACCAATGTGTTTCAGCTGCAGATATTGTAACAAATAACGTTGCAAGTCCAAACTGTCTTATAGCCGCAAAACAACGTTTTTTCTCTTTTTCCCAATGAGGGGGAGGTGTGCCTTGGGGGGGACTCATGTCAAAGGTGTGCCAAAGGAGTGCCTTGGGGGGGGACTCATGTCAAAGTTGTACCTTGGGGGGGACTCATGTCAAAGTTGGGCCTTGGGGGGACTCATGTCAAAGTTGGGCCTTGGGGGGACTCATGTCAAAGGTGTACCTTGGGGCGGACTCATGTCAAAGTTGGGCCTTGGGGGGACTCATGTCAAAGTTGGGCCTGGGGGGGCTCATGTCAAAGTTGGGCATTGGGGGGACTCAAGTCAAAGTTGTACCTTGGGGGGGGACTCATGACAAAGTTGGGCCTGGGGGGACTCATGTCAAAGTTGTGCCTTGGGGGGACTTCATTCAATAAATCCCCATTCAATAAACCGACTGAAATAGGCCCTTATCACTATTAAGAGTGTATTATAAAAATTCGACAACGCTGTACCGACTGAAATAGGGGTACCTTGGGGGGGGACTCATGTCAAAGTTGTGCCTGGGGGGGACTCATGTCAAAGTTGTGCCTTGGGGGGACTTCATTCAATAAATCCCCATTCAATAAACCGACTGAAATAGGCCCTTAGCACTATTAAGAGTGTATTATAAAAATTCGACAACGCTGTACCGACTGAAATAGGGGTACCTTGGGGGAGACTCATGTCAAAGTTGGGCCTGGGGGGGGACTCATGTCAAAGTTGTGCCTTGGGGGGACTTCATTCAATAAATCCCCATTCAATAAACCGACTGAAATAGGCCTCTAGCACTAATTAAGAGTGACCTATAAAAATTCGACAACTGTACCGACTGAAATAGGCCTCTAGCACTAAAAATATGACCAGCATTTTAATTAAAATTTATTGGCAACCTTTGTCACTATCTCTATCTGACATTATTTTAATTTTAAAAAAAAGATCTCAGTGAAAAACTGGATGGAAGATTTGGGTTATCGCGAGACGCTGCAGATCACGCATCGGTCATCTGAATGCTCTTAACCATTTTTAGACTGCACTGAGAAAAATTTTGTTATTGACATCTAGAATCTAAATTGTGGATTTCGAAAAAATAGCTCCATGTCATCCTTATTGTAGAGTTGAAATCCGTCTTGTTAAAAATATTTATCCTTTTACCATGATTTCTTGTACATTGTGTCGTATAACAAATAAAAAGAATTAAAGTCTTGAAATTCAAATATAGTCTTTATTAATATTTGTTTAAAAAAAGTCACATCATAAGAAGTTCAGGTTCACACTTAAAAATATTATTTCAGGAATACAATCCCAAAAATTCTCGGGGAGCAAGGGAGAGAGAGAGAGAGGGTAAAGATAAAAGTTACGTCTTTACTATCTGAGAAAAAGAGCAAAACTATGGGTCCGCATTTTTTGATGACACGGAGAGATCAGCCCAGAAGGGAAGCTATCTGTTTCCGTTATCATTATTTTCACCAAAATGCATGCCAATTTCAATTCTTTGTTTTGACGAATAAACTTATGTTAATTTTTGAATTATTAACGACGGTTTGTGAAATGTATTAACCCTGTAGTTCGTTGGTATTATGCTAAGTGTCAGTTTGACTAGAGAATGACCGTTATGAACTGAAATCATTAATATTGCGTAATTTCAAATAAATTATTACATCCGGTGTTGAAATACATTAATTCTGACAATGAGTTTTTTGTTTAGGAATATTGGAGAACACTTTTTTTTTTTTTTTATAACTATGTTTAATATCAGAATTCCGTTAGATATTATTTTTTTATTTTCTTTTTATCCTATAAAATAAAGTACATTTCTATTTTAAAATATACACGTTCTATTTACGATATAGATATAAAACATATAAAATTTAGATCTCTGAATGATGTATGTTACCGTTTTATGTTAATATATAGTGTAGCTCGTATGTATAATTAAAATTGTGTAATTTTTGATGACATTTAAAAACAATTCTTTCTTCAAATGCCTGAGAACAAATTATGTGAATATAATATCTCACTTGAAATTTAATTATTTTTTTATTGCAATAAAGCATTAATATATCATTAGATTTTATTTTATTTAAAAATTCAATTAAAATTTAACCATATATATGTGAACACCTTCACATATTTCTCCCAGAAAAAAAAATATCTCTCACTCCCTAGTATGTCATATAAGCATAATGAAAAAATGTACTTTTTTAAAAAAACAAATACAAGAAACCTGAACAAGCAAAAACAAAAATTGTATATCAATGAAACATTCAATTACAACTATAAGTGTGCATATTACAAATCTGTTTCACCATGAAACACACCGGTATATGAAGACTTTACCATTCTGAATATCATTGTGGGCACCACATTTAATAGAGTTCTTTTTTATGTCTGGATCCAGTTCTCTCTTACATATATCTTGTCAAGAAAGCTTTCAAAGTGATAACTGTTCACTTTTTTTTTTTTTTTTCAAAAATAGTTTTTCTTTACAATATTCTGTATGCTATATAATACTGCAACATATCAAATAACATCAATGTAAAACAAAGAAAAAAAACACGTGAGTACAAGTAAATAAAAAAAATGAGCACAAAATGAAAAAAAAAAATTGTATATACAAATAAGAGAAAATATCCTTGAAATGAAAAAAATTGTTCGTGCAATTTCACACAGGAGAGATTCAAAAATGACGTCCATTGGACAGTCAAAAAAAAAAAAAAAAAAATCTCCCCTAAATCTTGTATGAAGCACAAGTATAACGACTTTGGCTTTTATCCTATAAAATAAAGTACATTTCTATTTAAAAATATACACGTTCTATTTACGATATAGATATAAAACATATAAAATTTAGATCTCTGAATGATGTCTGTTATCGTTTTATGTTAATATATGGTGTAGGTCGTATGTATAATTAAAATTGTGTAATTTTTGATGACATTTAAAAACAATTCTTTCTTCAAATGCCTGAGAACAAATTATGTGAATATAATATCTCACTTGAAATTTAATTATTTTTTTATTGCAATAAAGCATTAATTTATCATTAGATTTGATTTTATTTAAAAATTCAATTAAAATTTAACCATATATATGTGAACACCTTCACACTTATAAATTCTAGTCCCCTTGAAAAGCGAGTTCTAGAAGCCCCTATTGGAATTCTAGAGCGCTTGCCTATATTCTCGAGGGCAAAGTTATTTAAAAATCTCTGCGAATAAATGAGACTACAAGAGGCGGGTTTCAGCAACTATAATCTTGGTGTATGACCCAATTCTAGAAAATCAAGCGAGAATTTCTCGCAATACAAAAGATTCAGAATATTGTTTCTCCATATAGAAATGTGTAAACAAGAAATTCTCAACCATTTCGTCTATTCAGTTTATCGGCGTGCCTTATGCGCATAGTTCGGAAATCTATATTTCTAGTTAAGGGATTTAGAAAACGGCCACTAAGGCGGTATATTTTTAAAGGAAGGCGGTATATATTTTTTTTTCTAAGTGTGATATGATGAAATCCTACCCACTAATTAATTCCAATAAAAAATTAATTCCGATATGAAAAATTAATTGCTATACAGACTGAGCTTTTATAAATACAATTATAGTATTCATCTTTTCTATTTTGTTCTAAATTTAATATTTACATTTTTCTAAAAGGAGAACAATTAGTTCGATTGCTGTGAGATTTATGCATACTAAAACTGATTGTCTTGCCGCCTAAAAAAGATTATTCATTAATCGTCGTGTCTCGGTAGACTGAGCACTAGAGTGCAGCTGATCTCTCCTTCCACTGTTGGAATAAAATCTGCATTTAAAAGAGAGACGTAGGCCAAATAGTTGAAGTAATGACATATAATAAGCCGCTACGTTCTATAGTGGATTATTGGTCCTAATTCAATGTCGTTTCCGATAAATTTTGTTGTATTTTAAAGAAAGTTTTGTTTTTGATGGCAATAACGTTATGATGAAAGTCGCTAATGGAAGTCTTGCTCCGTCGATAGGAAAATATATTACATTTGTCATTATAAATAACCGAAAGGTGCCGCTTGAATTCATGCTTTTGCAATATTTTAGTCATCACATAATCCTTGGATGGCACATTTTAGAAACTTCTCAATCCGTGATAAACTGGGGTCAGAGTGAGCTATTTTTAGAAAACATTGGGCAAAATCTCGCAGTGCTGGATGCTTCGAAATTGTGTGACACACAAGAATACAAGTTTAAGCCTCATTCTTCTGTCATCTGGCCGCTGCTGACGGTTACATCCGGTCACTGATCTATTATCTATTCTACAATACATTTATAATTTAAAATAACATGTTTACGTATTTTTAACTTGTTTTTAAAGCTTGGGCGTATTTAAAGGTAGCCTTAGTTAAATTTGAAATCTTATGATGAAATAAGCATTATTATAGTGAATTAAAAAATTGTGCAGGGAAAATAACATTACAATTTTGCCCTTTTTAAGGCAGTCAGGCAGTTGAAATAGCAGTACCAAGATGTCAGGCCCGGGTAAATACAAATATAATAATAGAAGGAAATAACCATTTGTCTTCGAAAGAAATATTGCCGTACCATCCAAAGTATCATAATACCATAATAAACGAAGTGGAATTTGGGTTACCAGCATGCAATCTGAGAACCGAGACATTCCTAAAGTAATATACATAGGCCTAGCCAAGCTCCTGGACGAGGGAAATTTATTTGTGATACTTGTCACGTCGGATGACTTGGATGCATTACAAGAGATATCGGATTTTTTTTATAGATTACTCCCTCATGAAACCCCTTAAGTTGAACAACGAACAAAAGTGCAATCTAGTTACTGCTCTAAAGGGTTTCTGAAATGTTTACGAACTGACAAGGTTATAGCAGCACGGACGAATGTGAAACACTGAATTAATACTTGTGATCATGCTCTGGTCAACCAAGAGCCTGTTGAGTTTTATTGACCCAGAAATGGATCAAGAAAACGCTTGATAAATGTATCGTCCAGCTAACTGTAAATCCCTGGTCGTCACCCATTGCGCTCGTAAGGAAAGAATATGGAAACCTGCGTTTATTGTGTAAATTATCACAAGCTCAATAGGATCACGAAGAAAGATGTATATCCCCATCCGTCGTATTCACTATGCGCTAGACTGCCTGAAGGGCGCCAAATACTTTTCTTCCAGTGACCTCCGTTCTAATTATTGGTAGATATAGGTAGACGAAGCAAATCGTGAAAAGACGGCATTTACTAAGTCCGAAGGATCATACGAATTTCAATTCATACTGATTCGACTCTGTAATGAACTTGCTATATTCGAGAGAATTATGAACAATATGCTGCAACCCTTTAAATAGACTATGTGCCTTTGTTACTTAGGCGAAATAATAGTATCGGAATCTTTTTAGGTCCATTTTACCCGACCAATAATTGTCGAGAATGCCTTTTTGCTGCCCGAGAAGTAAAAATACTGGCCATCTTGTATCTAGTAATGCCGATCGTCCAGATCCCTTAAAATTTAAAGCTAGAAGCAATTTTCTTACTCCAGTGGATGTACATGATGCTTATACTTCCGAAGGTTTATCAAGCTTTTTCATTTTATCTCGCTGCCAATTTGCAGCTGATGCTATAAGGCGATGCAAAATTTTATTGGCATCCTAAAGTAGTAGATCATTTTAACAATTTGAAGAAAGTTCATCCTTATGAAATAGCACTGGTAATGTACGACTACAGTTTCCTTACACATATTCCTACAGATGCCAGCAGGTATGGTATTGGAGTAGTTTGGGTGCAAATTGAGAATGAGATTTAAAATGAAATAGAGTACGCCTCTAGAACTTTGACAAAAAATTAAAGGATTAATTCTACTATAGAACGGGAATGCTTTGCAATTGTAACAGGTGTCGCAGTGAAATGGGCGATTTTTAAACCCTGGAAATAGTAAGTTACGTTAGGAATCAGAAAACGGGAGTGGTGTCATCTGGACAACAAACTTTTGCCATTGACCCTGATATCGGTGTTCAGTTGAGAGGGCGTCGTGGACCGGTGAACAACGCGCTTTTCCTGTGAAAGCGTTTTAAAAAACAGCGAGAGCTACAGGCCGCACAGCGTGTATTTCGTACGCATTACAATCTCCCACATCATGCCCAAGTTCCGTCGGAACATGCTGTCAAATTGTGGGTACATAACTTTGAGGAAACTGGTAATGTGGTGAGAAAAAGGGGTGTATGTGAAAGAAAAGGGCGGCCATCTACATGGCGTCATTTTCAAGTGATGGACATTTTGTATCGTGACATGTCTGTGCAAGATGTGGAAGTTGTTCAGAAACATTCCTCGCAAATTGCAACCATTGTAAATTCATGTTGTAATTCTTTTATAGATGTATGTCGATAAAGAGCAGAAAAATTGGGAGGAAATTCTATCACTCGTAACATATTTGCTTATAATATTCTTAAACAGGAGACGGCAGGTTTTTAAGACTTTCTATGGTTTTCCTTTGTGAATGTGAAGCTGCAACGATGCTGTACACAATGTTACCATTCTTTACTGATGTTGCAGATGATGATTACATTGCCAAGAATATCGCCAGAACAGAAGAATAAAGACAGCTAGCAAGAATCCAAGAAAAAGTTAAGATATTGACCGTCTAAGTTACAAATCGAAACACTGAATGGTGTCCCATGCACTTGGAGATCTCGAATGGGTTTATACACCAATTCGAAAAGTCGGTCTCCCAAAGAATCTTTTATGAAGATACTTTAGACCATATTAGGTGTTACGCCGTTTATCAAATGTGACCTATAAAGTGCAAGATTTTGATCGTGACTCTCGAAATAAGAAAACCAGGAGCTGTTGTCAATGTATTACGTATAAAATAATACCATGATCCAGCCAAGCAAATTGAAATTGAGGACAGACGAAAATTATTTTGATACTCTTGAAAAGCAAGATTCTTTCAAAGGACACATAACACGTTCCAGTATGACAGCGAATTACTGTCTGTTTAAGAGGGGAGCAATGCCACATAAAGGGGATTAGCAAGTTATTGTTCTAGATCGGATGGCAGAGCACAGGACCGCAGATCTTTCCGTCCAGGTTTTGAATCCTAGCTCTGGTAGTTTCATCAAAGACTGGAATTTTAATTAAAAAAAAATATTTATTATTCTTCTAAATTCTGAATGATTCTAGATCCTTCTTTGTGTTCTAGATGTGATCCTTCTTTGTGATCCTTCTAGAATGTTTCTCGAACATTCTTTATATATAAAAAAAGTCCCACCAGTTGTGGACAAGTTCTCAGTCCTTGTGCTGTTACGAGTTATATAAGTCTTAATAAACCTAACTGTTTGCTTAAACTATTGGTATAGCTAATTTCATCTTCGTGAAAATGGTACATTTTTGAAAGATCAAAAGCAGAACACAAATTGTATACTAAGAAAAAACTGCAAAATGATATTCATTAATTTTATTCTCCAAGGAATTTATATATAAATCTGGGTTCACTCTGATTAGTTTTTTTTTTTTTTTTTTTTTTTTTTTTTTTTAAGTATTAGTTTTTATATTTATGGTTTATAAGTGTTAATATAAACGCTCAAATAATTCAGAGTTAATATTATAAATAAATAAAACCCCTTTAACAAAACAGTAGTTTTGTTATCAACTTTAATTTAGTGTATTTTACTCGATATTTATTATAACAATCATTTTACATCGTTAATAAAAAATGCTTAAGCAAATCTTAAAAGCAAATATAGCGAATGAGAATGATAGATAACATTTCGGATTCTTTGACTGATAAGGACTTTTCATTTCTCATGCTGTCCAAAAATGTTTGACACGTATCAGAACTGTGGCATTTACAAAAATGGATATCTGTCTTTTAAGATTAATGATTCTGACATTAGGAAATGGCATTTTTCATAATAAGATTTCAGGAAGGATCACTTTATTTTCTTTCAGTCGTAATAGATGTCTTTTTATCGAATTTTAAGTTACTTATTTTTTTTTCTGCGTAACGAGACAGATAGAGTAATACGAAATTATAATTTTGTTTACATAATAACATTAAAGAATGTGAAGTTGCTATCGATTATCCAAGTTGTTTCCAATGAGTAGAATATGTTTTGTGATTAAACTTGATAAAAAAAAAAAAAAAAAAAAAAAAAAAAAAAAAAACATGATAAATAAAAGTAGAACTAATAGTTAAAATAAATACAGTGATAATAACTGTAATAATAAACTTTAAAACTACATTGTGTGTAATAATGAAAATATATTTGAGCACGAAATATACAAATAGGAAAATATTTTTTGACAAATAATTTATGCATATAAAACATTTATGGCAATACCAAGATAATATTATTATAGGAATGTGATAGAAAATTGTCAAATACATTATCAAATGTACATTACAAATATACATTATCAAATATACATTATCAATACATTATTATATACTTTATTAATGATTGTATATATATATATACATATATATATTCCAAATACTTAGCTCGATCTTAGCAACATAACATTAAAGGTCGCAAAATTTGGTGATGTGTTAAAAAACGTATAAATTTCACAATAATATACTTTCCAATTTTGTTTTTTTAGATGACACCAGAGTTCATTATTATATTTACAATACATGAACATGTTCATTTTATTACATGTAGGATTTAAGGAGTTGCTATAAAACAGGATCAGTACTGATTATTTATATAATATTTTTCCTCTTTAAGCATTTTTCTTTACTCAGCAAATTCCTAGTACGTACCTTACGTACTTAGGTAAATTGTGTACAAATGTATGTATATTGCGATAGAAAAATTCTGAGCTGTAAATTATTTAATTAATGAATACGTAAATTTTTATTTTTTATATAATTATTTCTGCTTTTATTTTTTTTTCTTGCTAGTATGATAGGTAAACATGAAGAATTAATTAATATTTTAAAGTTTATAAACATTAAGTTTTTATCTAATAAAAATGTACAATGGTTTACGTTTGTCGCAGATTAAAGGCACAATCCAATATCGGCACACTATGGAGGTCTATAGCACACAGTTGACAGAAAGTGACTCAGAAAAGCTGCAAATTTAACCATTATTGTCACCGACGACTGCGTATAAACAAAGAAAAATTTCTACTTACTTCTATTAGTTCCCCATTATACTATCGGTATGGGGAACTTAGGTAATCGTGAAAAATTTCGACCTCAGTTTTTAGTTCCCCATCATACTATAGGTATGGGGAACTTAGGTAATCGTAAAAAATTTCGACCTCGTTTTTTTTACTTTTTTATACGTTTTCAGGTGTGAGGAATCCGAAAATGACAAAATTTGTATGGTATCTGTCTGTAGGGTGTCTGTTAGTGTGTCAGTCAGTTAGTCCGTTAGTTTGTTAGTCTGTTAACACGATATCTCACGAAAAATGATAGCAGAGAAGTCAGATCAGTTTTAAAATATTACTTTCGATACTGGCAAGAACCCTATTCATTTGCAACATTCGAATTTAAAAACTTCGTAAGTTATGAAAAATTTACGATTTTCTTAACATGGGAAAATAGGAGAAAATTTCACCTAAACGTGCATTAAATGGAAACCTTTTACTGTAAAAATGTCAGACCAGTTTTAAAATATCAGTTTTGATGCCGGAATGAACATCAGTAACTATAAATATGCTACTTTGAAAATTTCGCAAGTTATTGGAAATTTACGAATTTCTTAACATGGCAGTATAGGGCAAAATTTCATATAAACGTCAATTTTGAGAGATATTTTCATCGTAAAGATGTCAGACTACTTTTGAAATATTATTTAGAACACTGGCATGAAGATTAATGACTATGAACTTTCCAATATAAAAATTTCGTAAGTTATTGGAAAATTACGAATTTCTTAACATGGCACAATAGAGCAAAATTTCACATAAACGTCAATCTTGAGGGATATTTTTATCATAAAGATGTCAAACCAGTTTTTAAATATTATTTTGGATACTGGCATGAATATCATAGACTGTGATTTCTCCAACTTAAAAAATTCGTAAATTATTTCGAATTTACGATTTACTTAAAATGGCAGAATAAGGCAAAATTGAGCATAAACTTCCATTTTGAGGATCATAAATACATTTGACAACTTCAAAATTACATATATGATATTTGTTTGAACATGATTGAATACAAATATTCTAATAGGAAAATTTCGTAAATTATTCGTAATTTACGATTTTATCAACATAGCGAAATTGTAAATTTTTCATATAAATATGAATTTAGAAGATTATTGCATTGGAAATAGTAGCATGAAAACAGAATTGACCCTGATAAAATAAATTAATAGATTAGAATAAGATAAATATTTCGAAGTGAACGGTGGATAGCCTATTAGGCGGGGATTTCATTCTGTCACTGTATCAAGCTGTGGTCAAATTCATTTCTTTTAACATGATTATAATAGGTCTCGCACTAGAAATTTATGAGAACATAAATATGATAGGGAACTGAGCAGAGTCCACCTATGCCAACTAGTTTTTTTTAAGACTTGCAAGTTACAGAATAAGTTATGAAAAATAAGTAATTATATGTATGAAATGTGTTTTATTTCCTCAAAATTGAAGCCATGTGGGTTTCATGAAGTTTTGAAGTAAATACAATATTTCAAAATCAAAAGTATCTAAATCGCTGACGAGCTAAAATTGAGATTCGTATTTTATTAGGTTGGTTGGGTTTTAACGTCGTACTTGTACTACACAACGGATTTCATTGCCAAATAGATTTTTGATGGACAGGTTTAATTAATTTCTAGACAGTAAAAATGTACAAAATCTAAAATCAAATCCAGAAACTTTAGATCCTTGCTCTACTAACTAAGAAGAACCGTCATGGTCTACCAACTGAGAAATTCTGTTCAAATTTGCACCGTGGACAATAACCCACAGGTCCCAGAATCGAGTCCTGGACGCTTTTCCTTTTGTAGAAAGTTATTTAACCGTCCAATTTAAAATATATCTTGTAAATGGTCTAAATTATTTACCTACTTAATTACAAAGAAATTTATTTGTATCTCTGTATCCCAATAACAAAGCAACCCTACAAAATTAGATCCTATAAAGCAAAAATCCCCCCCCCCCCCCCTTTTTTTTTAAGTCTTGCTGTGGTTCATTGTGATTCTTAGAGTATTCAGGCAAATCTTTTCATAAATATCGAATTTTTACATTTCGAGTACGTATATCGATCTAACAAAATGCGAACCATTCTGATCAACAATGTCACTTTAGGGCAACGCAGAATTGTACAGCGAAATTAAAACCAGGTAAAACTAAAATAAAAGGAAAATTCTAAAATATTCTCAATATAATATATTTTTTTTCTGTTTCTATTTGTTTGATATTCTTAACTTAGTGTATGGAAGAGATTTTCTTTTAATCGATCAAAGAAATATATATATACGTAAAATATATATAAATATATATATATATATATATATATATATATATTCGCAATTTGAGTCCTATTATTTCTAACATTTATTTTATTTTATATTTTATTCTACATCGTAAAAATGTATTTAAAGTGTATGCATGTTGAATAGGCGCATTAATTACATGCATGTAGAATTAAAAGTTTAAAAAAGATTGTGGTGTAGATTATTATATATTATAATAAAAATTTGTTTTCTCTCAAAAAGATAGGTAAATTATCTAAACAAATAAAATTATAAATTAAATTCGTTAATCTTAAACATCTACTTTCAAATAAAATGATATGATACAAATAATTTTAACCTATAAATAATAACTTTACAATAAATTTTTTCTAATTTTTCTATGTACCTTTCATATTTTTATTGAGGCAACTGAAACAAAATCTTTGATCTATTCTTAGTATTCATTTAACAATTCTAACGTAATGAAAATTATTTTCCTCTGGAAAGGATATACTTTGATTCATTTCTTTCCTTTTGTTTTGTGAATCCATATGATAATTAATTCAGCTTCTTTTTATCTTTTATCGAAACGTAACTCGAGTACCCTCTTGTCGCCTAATTTACGACACCTAGATACAATATTTGCCTAGCTGGTCATTTCTTAGGAATTAAAATCTAGGGGAAATCATGCCAATATTCCGTAACAAATGCTGGTCGCCATTTCCAAAAATTACATAAATATGTTCGTAAAAAATATTTGCAGTCTTGCTCGTCCAATTACTTTGAACTTGGCGAATGTAAAAGTAAATGACAAAAGCAATTTCATTTTATCGATCCAACTTTGGATGACACTTATTATCATGACTTAGTACGAGAAGTATTAAGGACTTGTGTCTCGGTATTGTGTCCCATTCCATATCATACTGACAATATTTGTTAGTCGTATGTAGGACTATGCTCACGGTTTCTTTTGCTAATATTCCTTGAAAATTAACTTGCGCATCCTTCTGAGAATAAAAGTGGTCTCTGAATTTTATATCGAACCTGGAAATTTTAAACTGCCTTTGAAATTTATTTCTAAAAATGTTTTTGTTTTTACATATCTACAAAAAGTGATATTATTCTACGTACGACAGCGAAATAATCTGCATCATAATGATAACATAACATAATTTAATAGTATCTAAAGTTATTTAAAAAATATCGATATTAATTTAATGTGTAGTTTTTCAAAAAATCTAAAAAAAACTATGTCTTTTTCTACTTTTGTACACTGATTTCTCAATGATAAAAATATCTTTTTATTAACGTATCTCATAATTTTTTTAGGTATTGCGCTGATATAGTGTGTATGGTAACGTTTGATTATATTAAATTATGTGCTTTTATAACTTTTAACTTATAATTTACTACAAATATTAGAAAGCTGAAACAGATACATTAATTAAGCACATACTATTAAAGTAAGTTATGTGTTTTTATCATTTTTTACTTTTAATTTACTACAGACATTAGAAAGCTGAAATAGATACACTATGTTACAAATATATTTAACGTATTTTAAGTACCAGTATTAAAACCACTCAAAGCCCTAATTCATGTCATGTGTAAAACAAATATTAAAAGAATAAAAAATTTAGTATTTAAGTTACCAAACAAAAGTTATAAATGTATTTTGGAGAAAAACCGTAAATAGGTTTATCTAATTTAAAAATATAAACTTAAGTTAAGACAATATTGTTAAAAATAATATTTTTTGCTAGAAAAAAAAGCCTCAAGTGGTTGATGCATAATTGTATCAAAATATCATTGATAACATCACAAATTTAAACATAAAAGACATTTAAAAAATAAATGAACATTATATTAGCCTGTCGTAACAAAGATGTAAAATTTTATTTAAAAATACTTTTAGAAATTTAGTTTAAATTCTTTGACAAATAAATTGTCAAACAAATTTAGTCATTCTTACATTTTATTTTATTTCAAAACGATCATATGTCAAAATGTAATGTTTAATTTATCAAGTACTTACAAAGGGAAAATATTAAGATTATTGGTAATTTGACTTTTAAAAATATGGGAACATTCCATTTAAGTTATATTAAAAATATTATGAAAAAAATGAAGAAGTAAAAGAGTTTTAAAAAGAGTTTTAAGAGGGTAATTAATTTTCACACAAACGTTTATACACAATTTTTCTTTGTAATAAGTATCTATATATTAATTTGAAACATGTTTTTGTCTGTCTCCACTATATTGAGAGAACTACTTGGTGTAAAAATTTGGTTGAGGTGTCTAAAAAAAGGTCTTGGTCTGTAGATGTGCTATGAGAAGAGAAAAATAAAAAAAAAGTCGAACGGTCCCCCCCTCCCGGGTGGGAAACCGTTTCCCACCCGTTTGGGAAACGGGTTAAAAACACATTTACGAGCTTAACTAAGCTTCAAATTACTTCACGGTGAAGAAATTGTAGATATGGGGACTAGAGTCGAATACTAAAAAATCACTTTCTGTTGCATACAATATAGTGTGACCCCTGGTGGTGAAAAATTGAACTAGGTGATTTTGCTGCAGACCCTATCATGTTACGTCTTATTTTAAAGGTCTTGGTATTTCCTGACCGTTGGTGATGTTCGTACAGAACACACTACGCCCCATGGCGGTGGAAAGTGCAACTAAAGGATTTTGCAGCTGACACCACCATGTGACACCTTATTTGAAAGGTCTTGGAAATTCAAGGCGGTTGTTGATAAAGGTCCTGAAATTTCATGTTGATTGGGGATGTTTGTATATAATATAGGGCGCCCCCTGGTGGTGAAAAGTGGAAATAAGTGATTTTGTAGTGGGCCCTATCATGTTGCACCTTATTTTAAAGGCCTTGGTATTTCTTGACCGTTGGTGATGTTCCTATAGAACACACTACGCCCCCTGGCGGTGGAAAGTGCAACTAAAGGATTTTGCAGCTGACACCACCATGTGACACCTTATTTGATAGGTCTTGGAAATTCAAGGCGGTTGTTGATAAAGGTCCTGAAATTTCATGTTGATTGGGGATGTTTGTATATAATATAGGGCGCCCCTGGTGGTGAAAAGTGGAAATAAGTGATTTTGTAGTGGGCCCTATCATGTTGCACCTTATTTTAAAGGCCTTGGTATTTCTTGACCGTTGGTGATGTTCCTATAGAACACACCGTGCCCCCTGGTGGTGGAAAGTGCAACTAAAGGATTTTGCAGTTGACACCACCATGTGACACCTTATTTGAAAGGTCTTGGAAATACAAGGCGATTGGTGATGTTCGTATACAACATACTGCGCTCCCTGGTGGAGGAAAGTAGATTTTGCAGCGCCTGCGTAGCATACCTGCTATACGGTGCCGCAGCCACAGGCAGCGGTAACACGAGTCAGAGGTTCGTTCGGTTCAAGGTTAATTTTTGAGAATTTTTTCATGGTATTAGCGTCTTGCATATACGTGCTGCAGGCACTGGGCCACGAACCCGAGTTCCGTTCTGTTTAAGGTTTTTTTTTTTTTTTTTTTTTTTTTTTTTTTTTTAAATGATTATTTTTTTCGTGATGTTTTCCTTTTAAAACAGAAATTCAAACAAAATCGAGTAAAAGGTATAAAATAATACAAATTTAAGGTTCATTTAAGGTATCATGGGCCCGGGCAACGCCGAACGGGTCAGCTAACATATAGTCTTAGCATTAAACGAAATAGAAAATAAAAGATAGCATCTGTTTATTTGAAGTCTGTTTGACGTCACATTGACAGTACTTTGTAGAAAGTGATGTCATATACAGTATTTCGATTTATAAGCATTTTTCCGACTTTCTTTTTTTAAGTGAAATGTCGTAAATTATATTAGATGTTTTATCATGAAATACATTTAAATAATGATGCGACGGTTTTTGAAACATTACGGTCAATAAAGTGATCGTCGAATTCGACGGGTTCCAGCTAGTCAGT
This sequence comes from Salticus scenicus, assembly GCA_963930645.1. Taxonomy (NCBI): domain Eukaryota; kingdom Metazoa; phylum Arthropoda; class Arachnida; order Araneae; family Salticidae; genus Salticus; species Salticus scenicus. The sequence goes on along the minus strand of OZ005652.1, from coordinate 135,803,637 downwards.
TTTTTATTTCAAAATCGATAAATGCTCAGAAACGTAAAGTCCATTAATATATTTTTTTTTTCTTTTAATCATTATTTTTAATAAAAATATGGATGAAACAAAAAATTTATTTTAATCAAATATAAAGTTAAAGTCAAAGAACAAAAGAAACACACTTTTTGAAACTAAAAAAATGTGTACTTAAATTTTAGTACCTGCATGAACGGGATAATTTGGAATCATTTTTAAACTCATTTTCAGATGAAAAAGAATGATTTATTTTAAAAAATCATCATTGATATGTTTCTTTAGTTATTGAATTTTCTCATTATGTAGTTATATATCAGAGAATAATACCTATTGCATAATAATTAACTTTCATTTTCATCTGGTGTAATATAAAGCAAAATTTTGAAAACAAAATGGCTATAATACATGTAAATAAACCTTTTTAATAAAAATTAATAGAATAAAAAATTCTCGTTCTTTTACAATAGATAGCATAACTACAAAATTAATAACATATAATAATATTCATCATTTATAATATTGATTTATTTTCACTGATGGTAAAAGAAAAAAAAGTATATCGAGTTATTTTGCGATAAATAATAAAAATAGTAGAATTGGGTGGTTTAAGTAACTTCTTAATTAATAAAAGCTTAAAAATGTAGCTGTTACCATCTCAGAAAACAAAGTTTGAATAACCTGATAATTTTCCAGATTTTAATCATTAATAAAGCACAGATTCAAAATCACAAAATAGTTGAACTTTTTTGAATAAACACTTTTCATTGTTATGCGAAGTTTTTATCAGTGATATTAAAATAAGACAATAAATTAAACATGTAGAACTAACGTGAAATCAATAACAGAAACGAATAAACAGACTCGAGGTAATGAAACATAATGAAACATAAATTAAAAGTTTATGATGTTTTATATTTCTTGGATTCGTTTGGACTGAAACATGGAAATATCATGATGTAAAAGAGATCATTAGAAAAATCACATGCAAACTATTGTTTAGTAATTTGAAATGGCAAGGATAAATAAATTGGAAATACATGTGCAAAAATCGAGTGTTTGGCGAACATAGACAACTAATTTAAATATAAGAGGATCAAATTCGTAAGTATGTACATAATAGTCCAGTCAAAATAGGAAAAATAGAGTAAAAAATCGTGTAGTTTTGAAATTTTGCATACTCATAGCCGAGGGGGTCCTAAACAACATACTAAAAGTCCCCGCCCGTGGGGGGTGAGCGGGGGCAGGGGGGCATTTAAGGGGGGCAATTTTCAGTTTTTATTAAATATCTTAAAAACTATCGCATTTAGAGAAAACATGTCAATTAAAAAATTAATCTACGTAAAATTTCCTACAAATATATATATTACATTTTGTTTGTACGATCATTAGTTTAGAAGACATAGGGAGATGAAATAACACATTTTCTTGAAAAATTCTTTTTTGCAATAGTAAAATCAACTAAAGTGTGCAATTAAAAGGGTTCTTGTCAAATATTTTCTAATGTAAAAAACAAATATATACATAGGGAATATGCAAGGATAATACAGCATGTTTTGTAAGTTTTAAATAATTTTAAGGCTAGTAGGCGCAAGTGGCGGTTTGAGTAAAAATCTGGATAAGTCCAGTCAAAATAGGAAAAATAGAAAAAAAAATCGTGTAGTTTTAAAGTTTTGCACACTCATAGCCGAGAGGGTCCTGAACAACATACTAAAAGTCCCCGCCCGTGGGGGTGAGCGGGAGGGAGGGGGGCATTTAAGGGGGGAAATTTTCAGTTTTTATTACATATCTGAAAAACTATCGCATTTAGAGAAAAAATGTCAATTACAAAATTAATCTACGCAAAATTTCCTACAAAAATGTATAGTACATTTTGCTTGTACGATCATTAGTTTAGAAGATATAGGGAGATGAAATAACACATTTTCTTGAAAAAGTCTTTTTTGCAATAGTAAAATCAACTAAAGTGTACAATTAAAAGGGTTCTTGTCAAATATTTTCTAATGTAAAAAACAAATATATACATAGGGAATATGCAAGGATAATACAGCATGTTTTGTAAGTTTTAAATAATTTTAAGGCTAGCAGGCGCAAGTGGCGGTTTGAGTAAAAATCTAGATAACGAAGACCCAAAACCGATCAACATTAAAAAAAAAAAAAAATCATGTAGCTTAGAAAAAAGAGTACAGTTATAAAGTTAAGTGCCCTGAATAACATACTAAAAGTCCCTAATCATGGGGGGGGGGCATTTAAAGGGGGCACATTTCAGTTTTTATTAAGCATCTTGAAGACTATCGCATTTAGAGAAAAAAATCTCAATTGCAAAATTAATCTACGTGAAATTTCCTAAAAAAATTGTATATTCTATTTTGTTTGTATGATCAATAGTTTAGAAGATATAGGGGAACGAAATAACACATTTTCTTGATTTTTTTTTTTTTTTTTTTCAATAGTAAAATCAACTAAATTGTGGAATTAAAAGGGTTCTGATAAAATATTTTCTAATGTACAAAACAAATATATGCATAGGAAATATGTAAGGATAATACAGCATGTTTTGTACGTTTTAAATAATTTTAAGGTTAGTAGGCGCAAGTGGTGTTTAGGTAAAAATCCAGATAACGAAGACCCAAAACCGATCAACATTAAAAAAAATCTTATAGCTTTGATACTGAGCACAGTTATAAGGTTAAGTGTCTTGAACAACATACTAAAAGTTGCATTTTCTTTAAATCCTCTGTAAGTGATAGTAGATATAAAATACATAAAATGTGAATGTTATGATACATTAAAATACTTTAAAATTACTTATAGCAAGCATGCATTAAAAAAAATTAACAATATTTTAGTATAAATATTTAGATTACTCTCTATTTATTTTAAAGTATAAAAAATTTACATTTATCTGTAATATACATATAATAATTCCCGCTAAACATATACATACTTTTGAAATTATGGTTAATAGGACTCATCTTCTGTAATTATATACTGTAATTCTGTAATTATTATCCTTACCTATTCCCTATGTATATATTTATTTTGTATATTAGAAGATATTTGAGCAGACCCCTTTTAATTACACACTTTAGTTAATTTTACTATTGCAAAAAAGAATTTTTCAAGAAAATGTGTTATATCATCACCCTATATCTTCTAAACTTTTGATCGTACAAACAAAATGTAATATACATTTTTGTAAGAAATTTTACGTAGATTAATTTTGTAATTGACATTTTTTCTCTAAATGCGATAGTTTTCAAGATATTTAATAAAAACTGAAAATTGCCCCCTTTAAATGCCCCCCCTGCCCCCCGCTCACCCACAACGGTCGGAGACTTTTAGTTTGTTGTTCAGGAAACTTAACCTTATAACTGTGCTCAATTTCAAAGCTACACTATATTTTTTAATGTTGATCGATTTTGGGTCTTCGTTATCTGGATTTTTACTCAAAACACCACTTACGCCTACTAGCCTTAAAATTATTTAAAACGTACAAAACATGCTGTATTATCCTTGCATATTCCCTATGTATATATTTGTTTTTTACATTAGAAAATATTTGACAAGAACCCTTTTAATTGCACACTTTAGTTGATTTTACTATTGCAAAAAAGAATTTTTCAAGAAAATGTGTTATTTCATCTCCCTATATCTTCTAAACTAATGATCGTACAAACAAAATGTAATATACATTGTTGTAGGACAGTTTACGTAGATTAATTTTGTAATTGACATTTTTTCTCTAAATGCGATAGTTTTCAAGATATTTAATAAAAACTGAAAAGTGCCCCCCTTAAATGCCCCCCTTGCCCCCCGCTCATCCCCCACGGGCGGGGACTTTTAGTTTGTTGTTCAGGATCCTCCCGGCTATGAGTATGTAAAATTTCAAAACTACACAATTTTTTTCCTCTATTCGTCACATTTTGGCTTTCGTTGCCTGGACTATAATCATTGAAATGGGACATAAAAGTATGGATTTAAAATGTAGTTAAAAATATAGCACCGAAGTAATTTTTTTTTCCTCAAATTAATGATTAAAAACGTAAATTGCTTTTAAAAATTTCTTTAAACCGCAAAAGAAAGGGTTTTTATTTATTAATTACTTATTTATTCATTTATTTATTATGATTTACATACTTACAGACAGTCAAATAAAAATAATGATAAAATATGCATTCATTTAAATACAGTTTGAGTTATTTTATGAAGTGAGATGACATTTTGATGGATTGATTAAACATTACAAAAAATTTTAATAACTATTTAATAATTATTTTTTATCAAATTGTTGAAAACCGTCTGCTTTCTCCTATGTTTTTTACATAGCCAATGAACACCTTCCAAGTAAAGCCTTATTTTTCTTATTTAGGACATCAAGCCTTAGCAATTTCAAATTTCAAAATTTCCTTTATCTATCGTCCAACCAATGACTATGGGATTATGTTTTTGTTCCAATAGGCAAGAAGTACCAGGTTCGATCCCATTTAAAATTCATTGACCTAACCACTCAGAATTTCCCATGAATTTCTCCGAAACTCATGTAATTACGGGTTAAGATCCCTTAAAGATACCCCCATGGAGTGTTTCACCCCAGGCCTAGTGCTCAAGCGTAGTTAATCTGCCTTATCCCGAACATTTATAACATTTATTCTCCATTTTTACTTTCCGAACACTATAGTGAGGAAAGTATTGTAATCATGTCAAAAATCCGAATTTGAGATTTTGATGTTTCTATACGTTTCGAGGTCCAATGAGTCCGTTTTCACTATTTTTGTGATGATGTATGTATGTGTGTGTGTATGTGTGTATGTGTGTATGTATGTGTGTATGTCTGTGAGTGAACACGCTAGCGTCTAAACGCTTTGTTCGAAAACCCTTAAAGTTTGTACGTATATTGTAAGTCACCATAGTACGAACCCTATAGATTTTGGTGAATCTAGCACTTATAGTTTTTTTACAGGGACACAAAGAAAAATTCTTTATCATTATGGCCTATGGGAGCAAAATCTTAAAAGTGCGATAGCATCTAAACACCTTATTCAATTGAGCAAAAAACTTACACACATATTATATATAAGTCACAAATACTCAATCTGTATATATTTTGGAGAATCTAGCACTCATAGTCTTTTTACAGGGACACAAAGAAAAATTCTTTATCATTATGGCCTATGGGAGCAAAATCTTAAAAGTGCGATAGCATCTAAACGCCTTATTCAATTGAGCAAAAAACTTATACACATATTATAAGTCACAAATACTCAATTTGTATAGATTTTGGAGAATCTGGCACTTATAGTTTTTTTACAGGGACACAAAGAAAAATTCCTTATCATTATGCCTATGGGGCCAAATTTTTAAAAGTGTGATAGCATCTAAACACCTTATTCAATTGAGCAAAAAACTTATACACATATTATAAGTCACAAATACTCAATCTGTATAGATTTTGGAGAATCTAGCACTTATAGTTTTTACAGGGACACAAAGAAAAAATTCTTTATCATTATGCCTATGGGGCCAAATTTTTAAAAGTGTGATAGCGTCTAATCGCCTTATTAATCTGAGCAAAATATTTGTACACATGTTATAGATCACAGTTGAACCAACTGTATAGAGTTTGGTGAATCTAGCACTTACAGTTTTTTTACAGAGACACAAAGAAAAATTCTTTATCATTATGGCCTATGGGACTAAATTTTTAAAAGTACGATAGCATCTAAACGCCTTATTCAATTGAGCTGAAAATTTATATGAGTATTATAAATCCCTGTTGCACTAACTATATGCATTTTGGTGAATCTAGCATTTATAGGTTTTTACAGGGACACAACGAAAAATTCTTTATCATTATGATCTATTGGCTCAAAGTTCAGTAGCGTTAAATAAAACATTGTGTAATAGATGGAGAAAAATACTCAAACACTCTATTATGGTTTTCTCTCTTTTGTTTGTTTAACAACACCTCTTTCTTTACTTTATCTACAAAACTGTTAATTACTCAATGTTCGGAAAGTCGAGTGGAGTCACTCCAGATTTTTTTAAAAAATCATCAGAGCTGGTATCCGTAAAACAATCATTTCAATAGATACAATATATTAAACGATAAAAAAAATATTTAAAATATATTTTTATCTGTTTATATAAGTCTTTGATTAGCAAAGATTTACACTTCTGAAAATATATGTAATAATTGAAACTCTTAGCTAATTGAATCACGAGATTCAAAAACTAGGGGTAACAATTTTAAAAATAATCTTCCAAAGCTTCCATATTTAAATCTCATTTATGTATAAACTATATTTATTATTGCGACTGTCAATAATAAAAATTAATAATTATATTTTATTAAACGAATGTCTCAATCAATGTGTTTAATATGTATAACTTAGGAGGGCGGCTTTGTGGTGGGGTGTAGGAATTAAAGTCAATTAACTTACAAACGAATCCTAGGCCTGTATCTTCAGATCGCAAGGACGAGATAAAATACATCATATAAATAAAAATATTTTTAATTACACTTAAGTACTGTAAAAACTGTTAAAATACACAATAACAAATATTTTGAACCTACTTTACTGGCACCTTTTTAATATTAAAAACATGTGGGGTATAATCAATTACAAAATTAAATTCAAGCACATTAAAGTAGATTAAAATAAGACCATATATTCAGCAGGTAATGTACATGTTTCTTTAACAGTTTTAATTACTATTTTGCATGTAAAGTCCCAAGAGAAATTTGATTATTGTTATTGTTAACAAAAGAAACTAGGACTTTAAAGTTAAAAGGTAAATGATTGATGGTAATTGGTTACTTTAAAAAATATAGCCAGTTATTTTAAAATTAAAACGCCTACTTTAAATGCACGCTTATGTTCTTTTAGCGTTACAAGAGCTGAGCAGCCTGTTTCACCCACGAGATTCGGAGGCACCTTCGTGGGAGTCACGAAACAGCTCCGAATTGCAGCATACCGCTGAAGCTCTCTACAATTGTAAATATATAAATATAAACTGCAAGGCTAAAAGAACATAAACTCTCATTTGAATCCATAGATTCCTGAAGAAAAATTTATAGCAAAAAACGGACTTTCTAAATCCCTCTAGTAGCTCCCCCCCCCCCCCCCTCACACACACACGCAAACAAAAAGAAAAAAAAAACAAAAGAAAAAGAAAAATGAAAAATGAAAAATGAAAAATGAAAAACGAAAACCATCCAACAGAGAATTTTAAAAATATCCTACAGAAGGCGCAATAGTTTTCAACTTTCTGCGGCACTGGCTGTTTTAATAAATCTGTACTCGAAAATCTGAATTTTGCGAAAGCCCCCACAAAAAATTCGATTTTCCATTTCCCTTTAAAATCAAAAATTTTAAAATCACCATTTTTTTTTCGTTCTTATGACAGTCTCTTCATGTGGAATTTCTTCATATTGAAGACATTTGAAACCCAATTATAAAGAGTAGAATTTTGCAAAACTCAGTCCAAGTGAGAATCAGGGTTTGAAAACCAAATTTCGCAACAGAAATCTTTGCTTAATATATCTCAAGGGATTTTTATTGTGATGTTGAGTAAGTCAGTGAAAGAACTCAATATATATATATATATATATATATATATACATTTTATTGTTATTTATATTTTACCAGTTAGTTAATTAAGAACACTCAATTAAAGATTTTTTTTAATAAAATAGGTTTACTTGAATTTAATGGTATGTTTTTAATCTATTTTAATATAAATACAGCAAATGCATTGAATACAGAAATACAGAATTAGAGTAATATTCCAATAGGGATGTACAAGAAAACGCAATGAAAATATATATATTAATTGCGTTTAAATATAAAAATTTATCTTCTTATAATTTTACTATCCATTATAAAATTATTATGCACAACGAACGATTTATGGTTTATCTTTTAGCAAAAGGAAAAGAACAAAAACCCATGGAGAAGTTTCATGCAGTACATAAGACCTCTTGGTTTCACTAGACTATGTCGTGACAGAAATTTACTTGAATCTGAAATATATATTCTTGAGTAATTTTATTTTCAATTGATAGCTAGAAATCAAATTAGATACATTATATTTTTTATATAACATTATAAATAAATTATTTAAATTATTAGTTTATTTTATTATATATTGTTTTATTTGCTACTATGGAAAAAGTTAACTGTATTGCCTTAAAATTCTAAAATTCCAATGTAGATTTTTATAAAAGAGCAAATATTTTTGTAATATATGTATATATACAGGGTGTTTCAAAACTCATGGGCAAAAATTTAAGGGATGGTTGGAAGCATCTAAACAAGCCAATTTCACCATACAATGCATAAGCGGAGATCAAGCGGTAACCGCTATAATGCGCTGTAATGGAAATTATAAAGCACGCGTTTTCTTACACATCGTCATTTCTACCGCGGATTTCAGCAGGAATGGCGACATACAGTAATCAGCAAAAGGCGGAATGCATTTTATACAGGGTCTGGCGAATGGAAATGCTCTGGAAGCCGCAAGACTTCACAGGCAGCGTTTCCCGAAAAGACACGTGCCAGACCGAAAAATGTTCGAGCGATTGCGTCTACAATTTGTCCTGTCCGCTCCGCACACCCCTCTCACGTTCTGTATCATGCATGTCGGAGACGAAGGATCCCGCCCTACACAAGCACCGATGCAATCGCTCGAAATTTCTTCTGTCTGGCACGTGTTTTCTCGGGAAACGCTGCCTGTACAGTCTTGTGGCTTCCAGAGCATTCCCACTCACCATACTATACATAAAATGCCTGTCCGCCGTTTTCTGGTTACTGTATGTCGCCATGAATGCAGAAATCCAAGGTAGAAATGACGATGTGTAAGAAAACACGCGCTTTATATTTTCCATTACAATGACCTCCAGCGGTCACCACTTGCCCTCCGTACATGCATTGTATGGTGAAAGTGGCTTCTTTTGATGTTTTCTACCACCCCTTAAATTTTTGCCCATGAGTTTTGAAACACCCTTTGTATATAATTGAAACAAGACATTAAGACATATATTACATACAAAGACTGAAAACTATGTGGAACAAGGGCAATATCCAAACAAATGAAACTGGAATAATCTATATACATACAGGGTGGCTGAAAAGTTCGGGCAATATTTTGAAATATTTCACCAATGTAAAATTACTGCATAAACAAAACAAATGGATCTATACAACTGAACGAATAATAACTTTTATTCATTCAATAATAATAAATTAGAACAAAAACATTTACAACAAATGCTCAAAATTGCCTCCAGGAGCCTCAATACATTTGTGCAGTTTATTTGAAAAATTGCCGAAGATCGTCGCACAATGTGGCACCGTAATTTCATTCCAGACGTACGTCTGAGTTGTTTTTAGCGCTTCAACATTAGCGTATCGTGTAGCCGAAACTTTTATTCTAGGATGGACCACACTGAATAATCCATTGGATTGAGATCCGGCGAATTTGTCGGCCAAATGTCATTGCCCCGAAAGCCCAGAAACAGCTCTTCGTAGACGACAATTGTGGATTTGGCAGAATGTGCCGGAGCCCAGTCTTGCTGACATGTGAATCCATCCGAGCCGAAGTTCTGAGTCGTCCACGGTTCGAGTACGTAGCGAAGGATGAGTAGCTGGTACCTGACGGCATTGATTTTGACACTACTTTGGATACAGATAAGCGGCGTCTTTCTAGCAGCACAGATTTCTGCTCACACCATGAGAAATGACTGCATAAATTTTGCGTAATTTTCTGGCCAATTGTAGCCAGGATTTGGCAATTTTCCCTTTGTTCTTATAATTTTGACCACCACTGTATTTGATCACACCACAATAAACTGAAGTATTTTGGATCATTGGTGATTCGACTTGTGCAAACTTTTAAGTGCTGTAAACGTGTTAGTATTTTTATGTTACATAAAGTAGAATATACATGCAAATGTTTTAGTTAACGAAAAAAAAAAAATATTTTCGGATAATATAGACCAAATGAGTAATATGGAATAGTTATGAAGGGAAATATAGAATAACCATTTCCTTAAAAATTAACGCGGTATTTTTACAGAAAATCGTGAGTAATTGCAGTATAAGCATCGTATTTTGAAATTATTATTGAAAATAAACAGCATTCAAAAAATCATTAACATTCAAGTTTTACAAATAAAACAAAAAGAAATAAAAAAAAGAGAAAGAAAGGAATAAATATTTGGTATTCTATGTTATATTGGAGAATAAATCAAACTCATCCACCTGTTATTAGAAATACGACTACCCACTAAGTCAATTACCTTAGTAGAAATGACAGTAGGTTTTCACTCATTTATTTCTTTATAAATAATTTGCAAAATTCGCAATATTTACCTCGAAAAAATTCTGAATCTTCATAAACTAAAGAAGTTTTTCTCACAAACACAACGTGAACTACCGTATTGAGACCCAGTGTAGTCGTTTGGCGTGCTTCCGATAGATTGCTGCACATAACTGTGTGTATTCCAATTTACCCGACTATTCCATATTTCCCACCGTTCGCCTAGTACAATAATGCATCCTCTTAAAATTATATTTACTGCTGAATTATTTTTATACGTCACTAGAAAATCTACCAAACACATATAGTTAAAGCATTATGTATCTAAGTCAAAAGACTTAATAATAATCAACCAATAATGTAACAAAATTCATAATTGTGTATTTTTGAAAATTAATAAACATCTGTTCTACTTATATTTAAGCACAATGAAATTACTTTGATAATAATTGAAACTGTCTTTGTCATATTTTTTCACTTATCATAAAATAAATAAATAAATATTTAAGATATTTCAAATCTTTCAGTTTTAGGCAATACAGAAATACTTTCTATATCGACGAAAACCTTAACTATTATTATTTTTTAATATACTGCAAATTGTGCTATATTTATTTTAAAAAAAACAAGTAAATTATTACAATCGTAAATCTGTCAAGTAAAATTTTGCTACACGAAGTAACATACTATTCCATGTAAAATATTAATAATAATAATCAAATCTTATCAAATATTTCAATTTGTATGTGAGGTAATAAAGTAAATTCAATTTTTCGCATTTGTCGAGGTCACACTATAATCTTAATAAAACCCTTAAAAATTTTGTCAAAGTCAGAATTTAGTTTAGTACGGAGGACTATTATTTTCAATCTGTAAATTTTTTATTTTAATTTATAATTTTTAAATTTTAAATTATTTATGATCTCATTTTTTGATCGTAAACTGGGCCACGTTCTTTTTTAAATGACTGAAATTAATTAAAATGAAGTGTTGCCATCTAAATTCCATGCTTTAATTATTTTTTTAAAAAATCTAATAATCGTGTCGAAAAACTGTTTCCACCCCTGGATTCCGAAAAATCGCTCCTGTCACTCGGTACCAAATTAGCAGTGATAGAACTGATACTTCTAATTTATTCTGATGTCACACAAAACTGGTCTACGAAAAATCAAGATAGGAACTAATAGTCCTCCGTCCTAATAATTAAAAAAAAAATTGTCGTGTTGAAAAGCTTTTTTCACCCCTAGATTCAGAAAAAGCTCCCATTTTGTTTGGTACCAAATTTGTAACGATAGGACTGATACTTCTAATGTATTTTGATATTACACAAAACTGGTTTACAATAAATCCAGATTGAAACTAATAATCCTCCGTCCTATTGAATGATGCTATTATATACTAAAGGTTTTACTATAAAAAATATTATTACTTTAAATTCTTTCATATGAGTTAAAAATAATCAATTTTATTCTTATAAATATAATGCGTCCTGAACTAATATTTTAAAGTACAATTAAATGACAGTCCTTTGTAAATTTCAATTCAGTTTATCATGTTAATTTCTTACATAACAAAATGAAATTATACAAATCTTCATAGTTATTGAAATGTTCAGTTTAGCGTTAGAAATCAGAATGTGGGAGTTACTACATATCGGTGCTTAATTTTCACCCATTAGCATTACTAGGTTGAGGTGGAAGTACAATAATTACCTTGAACATAGTTCAAGAGAATACACATGCATAAACTTGTTTGAATTGTTTGTCGCTATATACTGAATCATTACAGTCTTGATTGATGAGGTGTTGCCCCTTGACTTTAAACAACTTGTTACAGTATTGAATATTTTATGCAATAATATTTAGTGAGAGCTTGCACATAAATTATATCTTAATGAAGTGTAACTAATAGATTATATTATTATCTAAAATTAGATTACATTATATCGTTATATTTTTGTGGAAAAAGTTTTGAGCTGAATTTAAAAACATGTTTTGTTGAGAAGGCGCATATATTATACTGTAAACAGATGCTTTTTAACACATTATCTTATATACGTTATGTAGTTTTTCATATAATATATTTTAGCTATTATTATAAAATAACACTATTGCGGAATGCACGGATTTCTGCTATAGCAGTTCTCTTTTAATATAGGAAAGAAGCAATGGGGTATATTTATTCTTTTCAGCTGAAAAAAAAAATTACATTGTAAACACATTTGGCTTTTATCCAACTCCTTTATAATGTAATTCTTCTTCTTTTTTTTTTACTGATTTTGTTGACTAATAAGAAATTGTTTTCATTTTATTCTTTCCAAAACAAAAACGCTCTGTAAAAAATAATTGTGTACTCATGAACAATAATGTCACATATTGGTACAAAAAATAACTATTTGCCAAAAATTATAACGATATATTTTTTATAAAATTAATCTACATTTAAAATTTAAATCTAGCTTTATGTTTTTAAAACCGATAGGTAGGTTTATAGTTTTTAGAGACACAAAAGAATAAAGAAATAAATATATAGATCACGACTAAAGGAATAGATGGAGCATTTAAATATTGAAAATATCGTATAATGATAGATCGTATAATGATAAAAGAAAAGATATAGAATAACTAATAGAAAATTTGAAAATTAAAAATAATGGCTGAGCAATGTCACAAAAGTTTGAAAAAAATTGAATTATCAAAATGTTAAAATTGTTGTTCTAAAACTGTTCAAGAATACACAAACGTATTTCCAAAATTCAGACAATAATTAAGGTAAGTTGGGGTAAAATGCCCCGTTGTACAAGATGCCGTCTCAAGTGATTCTGTTACATGTAGAAGCCGCAGGGGGCACCATCCTTTCATAAGAGATGAGTGGCGAGACGTACGTTATAATTTTGAGATATTTTGAAAATTTCTTGTTGTAGTTTGGATCAATAATCCATCTTTCTTCATCTGGTAAGTGTTAAAAAATTGACTTGTTCCTTGTTTAGTTAGCTATGTAAAATGTAATTTAAGCGGAAAAAAAAAACTCAAATAAGTTCTAAAAGTTCAGTGTCTGGTGTTCCCGTTAAGTTTATAAATGTCCCCCCTTTTATAAGTTAACTGGCAGACATTGCCCGCTTCGCTGGTCATTACATTGAAATGAATTTTCAAAATACCATATCATAAATAATAAAAAAAAAGTCATTGAAATCAGTCAAAATCTAAGTTAAAGCTCGCTATCTTCGGTAGCGGTTTTCCCGCTCGCCACACGTCTGATCTAGTCTAGAGCCCCAATGCTTCGGCAGCGCCTTACCTGCTTTTTACTCCTTTTTCCTCGCGGGTGAAGTTGAAAGATTTGCAAACTCCCATCAAAGTGCATACTGCGTACACTTAATCAACACCCTCACACCAAAATTCGCAATTCTAAGGTAATTTGGAGCAGATTAAATCTTGAAAACTTGTTTTTTGCCTCGCCAGCCCCAAAAGGGGGAGAATGGGTAATTTCGCAAAATCTCTTTACAGTGCATGTTGCATACACATACCTATCTGACACATAAAATAAAAAGAGGTCCTGAGATTATTTGAAACAGAGCTATGTTTTGAAATCTGTTTTTTGCCCCGCGCCCATCGCGCTCGCTTTTAAAGGTGGTGAAGGGAGTGGGAATTTCGCAAAATATCTTTATACTATAAGTTAGATACACATAACTAGCCCACTCATCAAAAATATCTTTCCTAAGATAATTCAGTGCAGAGTTATTCATGGATACGTGTTTTTGTCCCCCACAATGGGCGGCAGTGTGGAACTTTACAAAATCCCTTTGTAGTGTGTGTTGAGTACGAATAAGTAGCCCAAACACCAAAAATTGCCATTCTAAGATAATTTGGAACAGAGTTACGCATGAAAGCATGTCTTATATCCCTAACTCCCAAGGGGGGGGGGATAGGACGAAATAAAAAAAAAAAAAAAAAAAAAAAAAAAAAAAACCCTTTGTAGTGTGTGTTTTGAATACGCATAATCAATCGACATATCAAAAAATCGCCTTCCTGAGATAAATTGGAGCAGAGTTACTCTTAAAAACACGTTTTTGTCCCTCCTCTGCGCGCCCTTGACGTGGGGAAATGAGAAATTTCGAAAAATCGCTTTACATTGCATGTAGGGAACACATGACCAGCCCGCACATCGATCGCCTTTTTAAGATAGTTTGTAACAGAGTTACGCATAGAAACACGTGTTTCGCCTCTCACCCCGAAGAGGGATAGAGTGGATTTTCAGAAAATTCCTTTGTAGTATGTGTTTTGAGTACGCATAAGCGATCTAAATATAAAAAAAAAATTGCTATCCTGCGATAATTTAGAGAAAAGTTACTCTCAAAAGTGTGTTCCCCCCCCCCCCCCCCCCGCATTTAAAGGGGGGCAGGAGGAAATTTTGTGAAATTCCTTTATATTACGAGTTGTGAAAGCATAAACAAACCACACCTAAAAGTTAATCCTACTTTGATAATTTGAAGCAAAATTATGCTTAGAAACATATTTATTACCCCCACCCCAAGGGGGGAAGGGAGAGGGAATTTCGCAAAATCCCGTTACAATGGGGGTTCGATATACGTAAAGAAGCCACATACTAAAATTTGTGATCTCAGCTCCTACAGATTTCCCCGCGCGAAATTAGCGATAAAAGGGCGGGGCTCGAATTTACCCCCTCGTAACCCCCCCCCCCCCAAAATCAAAAAAAAAAAAAAAAAAAAAAACGAGTTTTTGGAAATAGCTTCAAGAAGACGCTTGGCGGTTTTTTATATCTTTGAGCTATTATTGGTAGAATTTTACTCGAAAATCGTACTTTGCTAAATTTGCCTCAGTAAAACGTTTTTACCCCCCTCCCACCTTAAAAATCCAGAATTCCAAATCCCAAAAGGCGAGTGTTCAAGTCTAGTCTCCCCAACTACGATGTCTTCACAGTGAAGTAATTTGGAGCCGAGTTATGCTTATAAGTGTGCTTTTTTCTTCTGCTTCTGGGGAACGGGGGAGTACTTCGCAAAATCCCGTCTTAGTGGGGGTAACGGACCTAAAACCAACTTGCCCACCGAAATTTGTGACTGTATCTCCTATAGAATCGCCATGGCTGTGTTGACTCAGTGATCAGTGAATCAGTGATTTTAGTGTTTTTTATATATAGATCAGCTGATTTACGTCTTGTTCAATGCGTTTGGGTAAGATGATAAAATCTTTCGAGGTACGATATCAGTAGTTTTACATTGAGAAAAGATACCTGATAATCTACTTTGTTGTTTTAAATTTAAGCTGAATATTAATTTTAGCAAAATATTAAATAAGATAATAGATAACACTTTGTTTTCGTTTAGTCTCTACTAATCACGTGTTTAAAAAATATATATATATATATATATATATAATATTTCATAAAAATGTGTGTTTAATATTGCAATGCATAAGCTAAGTATATATATTTTTTTAATAGATCAAAAAATAAAAATAATATAACCAACAATGTATTTAAGAGAAATATTAAACAATCATTCAATGCTAATGTTTCTAACTAAATATAGTAACCAAGATTGACGGTAATTTTCATTACAGAGAAAAACGGCTCTCTGTAAGAACGGTAATGCTTCACTCCAATATTTTAAAATATATTCTTTCTAATTTAACCATATCAATCTATTTCAAGTAAGTTCTTAATCGTTTCGTTCTAGCAAAATTAACGAAGAAGTGCACAATGAAAATTGCGAAATATTGATAAATTTCAATTTTTTTCTAAGGCCTTGTGTAAACCTAAAATAATCTGGTGTGTCACTCACACGACTTTCTCTTATCCTGAAATATATTACTATAAATAGAGGTTGGAGATTAAGAGGTAAGATAACGATGTTATGTAAACATTTATTAAACAATTCAAATTAGGCTTCGTGAGAGTTTTATATGATAATTAGTTGTGAGGGAGGGGGGCTACCGCTCCACTCAACCCCCCGTTTCATTAATGCACCTACATTCATATAGAATTTAATTCGGTTATTAAAAAATAATTCTGTTTTTAAAAAAATAATTTATTAAAATTATTATTTAAAAAAATTATCTTGTATGATAATGCAGACGATTTCCATATTAGAGAAGTAGTATAACACCAAATATCCAAAAAAGTCCATTTTATTCTAAATATTTAAAAAAAAAAAAATCGATAACTTTGTTTTAAATTATCGCAGATCGATGGTTCAACCATTCGTTTTAAAGGTATTGGCGAGCTCTTTTGAAAGATACCCATCATGAAAATTTACTCGCCTCGAGGGGGGACTCCCCCCCCAGGGGAGGAAGAGAGACTCCTACATACAGAATTTTTTTCCCCAGTTAACTATCTCTATTACAAAAAATATATATTCGTTTCATCAAGTTTAGTACAGTCTATAGACGTTAAACTCTACTTACCTGCAATTTCCCCCATAGACGTAATGGATTAGAATTCTCTTGATTGTCCCTGTACACGAACCATTTGCTTGATCTTAAAGAAAAGCTTACTGTAGCATCCCTAGAGGATAAACATTTAGAAAACCAAGATTGAACTTTCTGCCATAATTTGTTTTTCAGATATGCTGATAGCAGACACACACACAGACACACAGACCATTTGCTTAAAACATGATTTTCGTATTCAGGGGACCTCAAAACGTGTAAGTATAACAAAATCTCGCGTTCGAAAATTTGACCCAAAAACAATACTTTCTCTACCTTATGGGTAAGAGAAAGTCGATAATCTACTTTGTGTTTTCAAGTTTAAGCTGAGAATTAATTTTAGCAAAATATTAAATAAGATAATAGATAACAGTTTGTTTTCGTTTTTTCTCTACTAATCACGGGTTTAAAAAATTTATACATATAATATTTCATGAAAATGTGTGTTTAATATTGTAATCCATAAGCTAAGTACATTTTTTTAAACAGATCATATATATATATATATATATATATATATATATATATATATATATATAACCAACAATGTATTTAAGAGAAATATTAAGCAAACATTCATGTTAATGTTTCTATCTAAGTACTAACCAAGATTGACGGTAATTTTCATTACAGAGAAGAACGGCTCTCTGTAAGAACGGTAATGCTTCACTCTAATATTTTGCAATATATTCATTCTAATTTAATCATATCAATCTATTTCAAGTAAGTTCTTAATCGTTTCGTTCTAGCAAAATTAACGAAGAAGTACACAATGAAAATTGCGAAATATTGATAAATTTCATTTTTTTTCGTAAGGCCTTGTGTAAACCTAAAATAATCTGGCGTGTCACTCACACGACTTTCTCTTACCCTGAAATATAATACTATAAATACAGGTTGGAGATTAAGAGGTAATATAATGATGTTATGTAAACCTCTGTTAAACAATTCAAATTAGGCTTCGGGAGAGTTTTATATGATAATTAGTTATGAGGGAGGGGGGCTACCTCTCCCCTCAACCCCCTGTTTCATTAATGCACCTACATTTATATACAATTGAAATCGGTATTTAAAAAATAATTCTGTTTTTAAAAAAATAATTTATTAAAATTATTGTTTAAAAAAAAAATCTTTTATGATAATGCAGACGATTTCCATATAAGAGAAGTAGTAAAACACCAAATATCGAAAAAAAGTCCATTTTATTCTCAATTAAAAAAAAAAAAAAAAAAAAAAAAAAAAAAAAACGTTAAAAGTAAAAAATAAAATAAAAAAATCGATAACTTTGTTTTAAATTATCGCAGATCGATGGTTCAACCATTTGTTTTAAAAGTATTGGTGAGATCTTTTGAAAGGTATCCATCATGAAAATTTACTCCTCTCGAGGGGGGACTTCCCCCACCGGGGGTGGAGGCTTACCTGCAATTTCCCTCATAGACGTAATGAATTTGAATACTTTTGAGTGTCCCAGTACACGAACCATTTGCTTGATCTTAACGAAAAGTTTAGTGTAGCATCCTTATATGATACACATTTAGGATATCAAGTTTGAACTTTCTGCCATAATTTGTTTTTGAGATATGCTGATAACAGACAGACACACAGACATACACATAGACCATTTGCTAAAAACATGATTTTCGTATTCAGGAGACCTCAGAACATGTAAATATAACAATTTTTTTTTTTCGTTAAAAGTAAAAAAAAATATCGATAACTTTGTTGTAATTATCGCAGATCGATGGTTCAACCATTCGTTTTAAAGGTGTTGGCGAGCTCTTTTGAAAGATACCCATCATGAAAATTTAATCCCTTCGAGGGGGGACTTCCCTCCAAAGGGAGAGGCGAGGCTCATACATACACAAAAATTTTTTCCCAGTTGACTATCTCTATTACAAAAAATATATATTCGTTTCATTTGGTTTAGTGCAGTCTATAGACGTTAAACTCTACTTAACTGCAATTTCCTCCATAGACGTAATGTATCAGAATTCTCTTCATTGTCCCTGTACATG
Source organism: Salticus scenicus (assembly GCA_963930645.1). Classification (NCBI taxonomy): domain Eukaryota; kingdom Metazoa; phylum Arthropoda; class Arachnida; order Araneae; family Salticidae; genus Salticus; species Salticus scenicus. The sequence continues at coordinate 135,784,850 of OZ005652.1, read as the reverse complement.
AACCATTTGCTTGATCTTAACGAAAAGCTTACTGCAGCACCCCTATATGATAAACATTTAGAATACTGTTAAGGAGTTTCCTTGTGTGTCAAAATTGTCGCGGCTAAATTTTCGTACAACAAAATCTTGTGTGTCAAAAGTCTCCTTCATTTGATACAATTCAAGTCATTCTTTTGAATTTGCCTGCGACAAAAATAAATAAATGAAAAAAAAGGGCTCTCTTATGTGTCAGCAATAAATACTATTGGGAAAGAGGAAGACGAAGTTGCAAAAATCAGATTTTATCTTTGCGCAAACGGATGTGTTTTTCCAGATGCCCGGAGTTCTGAGTCAACACAAGTAATTATCAGTAAAGGGACAGGACTTACTTTGCTGGAACGAAACACGCCAGTGACTCTTTTGTCAGTTTGAGAATAGAAACGCAATTTTTAGATTATAGATAAATGGCGGGCTGGGTGGTCAGATATTTGCTGTTTTTTTTACAATACAGGGACACTATTGGTGTCATTGCGAGTGGGGCCAATAAGTTTTATAGCACCCCATAAAAATGAAGGGCCCTAAGAATTATTTTTTTTATTAATGGGAAAAAGGTTCTTCTCTTGATTCTAGGAAAACAGTGTTGAGCGAGAGGGAAAATTCGAAACTTACTACTTTATGGCGAAAAAACGTCTTCATCCAGTGAACATTCAATGGGCTTGGCAATCTGTAGATCGCAACGCTGGTGATTGGATAAGCTTCCCTCTCCGGACCGGAGAAGGTGGGGGTGAGTGTGTGGGCCGGCGTGTGTGCGGCAGAAAGAAGCAGTACGGAGAAGGCGTTCAGGCGGATAAAAATGGCGAGAAAATGTTCAGAGGATTGGAATAGAGTTCTTTTTTTAGAACAGGCTGCCGTAAGAAGCTCCAATACGGATATTAAAAAAGACCCATGGCCCCCTCCTTTTAGGAATGACTAAAGATTTAGATTTGGGTCGCATGTGAAAAAAAAAAACACCTTTTCCCTGTCTTCAGTAGTTGTCTATTATTCCATGGCCCCAGCAACTTCAGAGTGCTGATAGCTGAGGTCACCAAAATGTGGGTCCGGCTGATGAAATGGGGCCTGAACAAAAACGCAAGAGGAAAATGAGCATAAGAAACATGCTTAGAAACTGAACTGGCCCTAGAGCTGAAGGAACGTGTGGAAAAGAAGTGGCTTTACTCCGAAGACTGAGTACGGTAAGCGGCCTGGACTGAGCATCGACGATGTATTAGACCGACGATGTATTAGAACTGACACCGGCCAGAATCGATGCTTCTATAATGTATATAAAAAAAGATAAGTAGTAATTATGTTTCTTTTGCTAGATAGAAATTAAATGTATATAATTGTAGTTTGTTAAAAATATGTTTTTTTTTGTGTGCCAGAAATACTTTTTGATTTTCCTTTTGTGTCACTAGAGAAGATTTGTTGAGCCTGTTATCAAGGCCTATATCAAATAAGTATGTTTAAATAATTAAGTTTTGTGTTTATTAATATACGTGAAAATTGTTTGTCAATCTGTTGAATAAAGTACAATTGTAAACTTAAAAAAAGAATAGAAAGATTGATTATTATTGTATGGGTTTTGTTTCTTTAGTTTAATATTAGAAATGAGGGAAATTACTAAGTGTAATTTAGTGTAAACTAAATCTGTTCAATTTGCTGACTGTCCTCGTGGGGGTCGATGTTGGATTTCCCGGAGATTCGGTACTTTTGCTGGGTATCTGGCATCTTTAAAAAAAAAAAAAAAAAATTGTGCCAATTTTTTTCCCCGGAAGACGGAGAGTTTCCTTAACTGAGTTTTATTAGTTTTGGCTATTTAATTAAAATAGTAAATAATGAAATAATTAATAACTTAGTTTTTTATCTAGACTATAGGTGAATTACTTTGACTCTGAAAAAAAAATCCAGAAGAATAGATAAATAAAATGGGTCAGTCAGCGCATAAAATGAAAAAGATAACTGCTCTTTTACCGCATTTGAGAAAAAGTAATATCACATCCTTTTTGGCTCAGGAAGGGAGATTTTCGACCTTGGATGGTCAGGGAGGTTGATGTTTCCACCCCTCGCATGTTAGTTAAACCAGGAGAAATTGTTGGACTGAGATAATTACGGATTTGTGGAAAGTTTCTGGTGAATAAGAAACTTTTTCGGCAGGGTTTAACTTCTGTTGTGGTAACGAGATGAATCAGGCGGGCTTGCTTTGAGCGGGAAAAAAGATAGAGTGTGACGCCAGGAAGGAAGTCGATGTAATGTGGTTTTGAAAAGTGCGAGGATTTTCATGCGGGACCTAGCCCCATTTTGGGCCCCTTGCAACTGGATTTTTGCCCATAGAACCACTTAGGCGTGCAAGAAAAGGACTTTCGAGGAACAAGTAAAAAAAATTATGTGTAGGATATTCCCAGTACCTGTTTTTGGGACTATGATGACAAGAATGGTTTACACAACTTACTTTGTAATGATATTTTTTCTAATACCAAAGCAACTCGATGAGAATTGCTGCATTGCTGGGGACTACGTCCATTGAATTTTGAAGAGTAATACATGTCCTAAAGACAAGGAAAAAGATGAACTGGAGAAAGAAATGACATCGACGTTCATCTGAGCAGTGGAACATTTGATGTGTCAATCCTTACTAATGAAGATGGTATTTGAAGTCATGCCGGAGAAAAGTCCCACCTGTGTGACTTGTGCTCTAGAGGATTTACCGAAAGGGTTCGTCTAAAAAAACATCTGGGCATCTACTCAGAAGAAAAAGCTGTATGTGTGTAAAGAAATTTTCTCAAGCAAGGGATGTATTGAAGGGTTTTCTTTCTACGAGTTCGAGCTGTTAAAAACCGAAATTCGTGTTTACCGATTTATATGCCTGCATTTATACGGGATAAAAGCCATATGTGTAAGAAATATGTTTTAAAGGATTTCCTAAAAATCGTGATGTGAAGTAACATTTAAGCGCTAACACGGGAAAAAAAAGACCACTGACTGGTGTCTTGAATGTATAGAAATACGTATGGTAAAAAAAAAAAAAGAAATACTAACTAAACCAAAGAAAAATTTCCAGGTGAAGGTGGACCTTTAGCTAACAACTGACTATGAATTTTTATTAGGGAATTCAATAAAATTATCTAGAGATATTCGATAGACTAATTCGTAAAATAATTAAGGGAACACCAGTCATCACCAAACATCCCTAGACTCCAACTAAAATGTGGTAACTATCATTTTAATTATTCCCTTATATATATATACATATATATATATATATATATATATTTTTTTTTTTTTTGTCTTTCTATTAGTAGTTTTTGGTATTTAATAGAATTAGTATTAAATGAACTGGCTGGAGTAGTTACTATACCAACTGTGGGTAAAATTGGATAAAAATTATGATACTAATAATCTGTTACATCTAACTTCGGCCAGCAACAAAATGTTTATTGAAATAAAACTTAATTTGGAATTCTTTCTAGAATGTGTGCTCTTAAATATTTTAGAAGTGTTTATTTTTTAGACTTAATGTAGATAGATAAAAGAAAAGGAAATTTGTTATATATATTGTTTTGGGGCTTAGTATGTGAGATACTGTCTGTGAGAAATCTTGGTTCCACATAACTGACTTTGTGAGATTTATGCGATAAAGTAAATAATTAAAGTGATGAGGGTTTAAGTTAACCCATTAATTAGAAAAGTTTATGTAAGTTTACAGACAGCGGCTCACAACATGTGGTTTAAGTTATTTAAAAAAAAAAGGGGGGAATATTTCCACCTATTTTTTTTGTATTTTTATGGACAATTGAGTAGCCTTTGGTGAAAGGGCGGGAAAGTCTAAATATAATTTAATTGTTAGATCAAAGATATAATGTTTAATCTCTCTTTGAAATTTAGATTGGTGGTTAAAATTCATTCTGAATGTTATGACTTCCCCTTTCTCACCACGGGCTACATTTTTTTTTTTTTTTTTTTTTTTTTTTTATTTTTTTTTTTTTTTTTTTGTGGGGGGGGGGAGAAAATTGTCCTCTGTATTTTTTTTATTTATTATGTTTGTTTTTCTTATGAGAGTCTCTGTCTATGCATAATGATTTAAGTAAAGTTTAATAATGGGTTCATGATAGACAGAGGCTACCATAGACCATAATATATGCCAATTTGTTTACATATCAGATGAAAGAATAATCATAGCAAAGCAGCTGCACAAATAGTCTAGGGTGCTTTAATGCACAAACGTTTGGTTTAATTGTGAAAAAAGGTAACCTGGGTTTTGCTTTGAAAACACAACGCGCTTTAATGTAATTTATTAGTTTAAGAATTTTAAAAGTTTAAAGTAAATTAAAATAATGGTGTGAGTTATTAAAGTAAAATCTCACCATAACAATACTAAGCTTGAACTTCCTGCTATAATTTGTTTTTGAGATATGCTGATAACAGACAGACACACAGACAGACATGCACACAGACCATTTTCTAAAAACATGATTTTCGTATTCAGGGGACCTCAAAACGTGTAAAAATAACAAAATCTCGCGTTCAAAAATTTGACCCAAAAACAATACTTTCTATACCTTATGGGTAAGAGAAAGTAATTAGAATTTATTTACTTTATTTAAACTATAAATCAAGCATAAAAAACAAGATATATATATTGTTTTTTATAAGTATACAAAAAAGGACGCATTTTCTGAAAATTTTCAGTAACTTTATGATGCACTAACGGAAGATTTTAACCAATTTTATTATTATTTTTTTTTTAATTTTATTTATTTATTTTTTTTTTTTTAATAAAATTTATCGTCATATTATAATACACTGTCTATCAATAAGTATTTGGAATTTTTCGAATTTTCACGTTTTATCAAATATCTAGAAAAAATCTGCAGGAAGTATCTGAAATTTTTGGAAGTATGACGAACATGTTATATCGCATATGTTCCAGTGAAAGTTTTGTCTAGAAGAGGAAAAGGGGACCAGTAAAAAACTAAACAAAAATCAAGAGTTTTTAGATCACCCTGTAAAATGCAATGCTTGAAATGCGTTTTCTTGTACCCAGCATGTGGTTATGGCAATTGTTTTAATTATTTGTATAAATTTAATGATTTCACGGTTTCTTAAGAAAGAAAAAAAAAAAAAAAACACTTTTTAATTAACCACATAGGGAGTTAGATCCTGTGCAAAACTACTTTTAGGAAACTTGACACCGTAGTGGGATCCGGACATAATATCGCCGGGCAAAATATCGCGGCGATTAAAAAGAAAAAAAGAAAAAGAAAAAGAAAAAAAATGTGATCTATTCCACGTTTACTATCTTCATGGGTCCATAGGGTCCATAGATATAAATATATATGTCATAGAGTTGGATTTTATTACATTTAATTTTATGTTATTTTATTATTTACTTTCCACCATTCAAAATACATTTTAAAAATAATGTCATTTGTACAAGTAAAATGACACACTCTACGACATTTTATTTGAATGAGTTGATAATTATTAGTAATGTTATATAAAATTTCATGAAAACATATTTTTTTATTTACCACAAAAATTTTTATGAGTTTTGCTTTAAAAGAGTTTAAAGACTACGTTTATTAACTTTTTTCAAGATTAGTCATAATAAATCCAATCGTGCTTATTAATTTTATAACTTTTAATTTAGATTTGTTTACAGTGTTCGTCTTTGTCAGCAGTGATATACAATATTTTAAAAATGTATTTTGAATGGTGAAAAGCAAATGATAAAATAACTTAAATTTAAATATAGATAAAATAATGAAATTCAACTCTATGATATATATATTTATAAGACCCTATGGATCCCGCAAGAGATTACACGTAAAATATATCACTTTTTTTTTTTTTTTTTTTTTTTTTTTACCGTCCGTGCGATATTGTGTCCGAACCACACTCATTAGATACTGTATACTGCAATCAGAATTCAAAATATTAAATATCTTATAAAATATGAGCATTTTTACTAAATAAATATTAATTACGCATGCGCAAGCTTTGAAAAAAATCATTTGCATAATTTAATAGCCAAAAACATTGAGTTACTTATATAAAAACCCGAAAAAAGTAACGTTTAAATTCGAAAAGTTATGAGGTATAGAATGAGCAGAATTCCAGTTCCTCACAAAAACAAAAAGGGGGGGGGGGATGATAGGAAGTTTTATCAATATTTATTTAAAATGAGCGAACATTGTATTACCATTGGGGTTTGATTGAATCCAAATAAAATGTGAGTGAACCCCTTATACTTTAGCTTTTAAGTATACGAGTATTTTACTTTCCGTAGCTTTTATTCTGATTTTATAAGTATAAAAAAAAATTAATACATTTTATCTCAGATTCATATTTTTACTTCATATTTTTTTTTAATTTTAAATCTTTTTAAGTTATATTTTTACATGGTTTTACAAACGTGTGAAAATTGTTAGAAAACTTGTCAAATTTTCTTTTTGTGATTATAAATAATTCAAGAAAAGCAATTTCAATTGTTCATACAATTTATCTTTCGTTACTTAACAATAGTTTGGAGGACATTTGTTCACATTCCAATAAAGTTTAAAAGGTTACATGAAAGATAAATTATAATAACCAGGGAGAAATTTTGTTATTACAAATATTAAAAAATACTAATAGAACAAAAGAAATGGAAAATCATAATTATTTTAATGTTTATGTCACGTTTGTATATAATAAGAAAAAATTTAATAGGTTTATTTTGAAAAGCGTAATTTCAGAAGTAGTATTTAAAACAAATGCATACATTTTGATTAATACTTCACGCTTAAGCAAATATACATCAAACAAATATTTTCTTATTTATTGAAAATCATATCACTGTTTTGAAGAAAAAAAAATTAATAATAAAATGTAGCAAAAGATAATTGATATCATTTATTTCTTTAAAGTTTACAGTTTCAAACATTTTAATGTTTGAAAATTTTGTTTTTATAGCTATCTTATTTATAAGCAATAGATTTCAATTTTCATTTTCGTTCTTCTGTACCGATTCTAATAAAATAATTATTCTGAAGAAGAACTGAATAATGTTTATTTGTTATCTGGTAAAGGTTAATTTATATCCGGAGTACAATACAAATGTAAATTTATTCTAGTTCTTTTTTTTTTTTTTTTTTCATTTATGATTGAAATAAAGCGTTTTCTTTTCTTTCTTTAACATATATAGATCAATTTCTAGTGCTGTTTATTATTATTATTATTATTTAACAGCTTTTGTTTGTTTACTTTGATGTAACTTGGAAATTTGAAATCTGCTTTGAAAATCAAAATAAAATTAATAGTTTGTGGCTATCTCAAAACTGTCTTCCATATCATAATTCATAACACCGCGAATAACTGGTTAACATGCACAAAAATGTTAGCTTAGCTAACCAAAATAACAAATGGAGTTTGGTGTAATTTTAACCACAGATGCAGTGATATAACCATGATAAGAGTCAAAGAATGTGAATAGTAGCAGTACCACACGTCGACCGATATACACCCAAATTAACTCTTTATTTGTTTCATAATGGTCCATAGCGTATTAAGTCTAATGTATATGTATATATATATATATATATATATATGCGTATTGAAGCTGAGATCTAGCCTTCCCGTGTTTGGAAAATATGGCAGCATAGTAGCGCTCCCTATCTGACGATTCGCACTCAAATTTGCTCAGCATAGTACTTCATAACTGAAATCTTCTAGTATCACAGATTTGTTCAAATATGCAAAACAGATGCTGAGCTATAGCCTTACGGCAAATGGGAGTAATCATAGTAGAGCAAAGTCATTTGTTCGGCGTTTTTCACTAAACGTCGATAAACACAAAGCTATATCAAAGTGCAACTAAACATAAACGTTTATAAAAATTGCGCATTATTCCTTGAATTAGAGCTGTCATAATGTTATTCACATACGTATATATCAATACACAGACATACACATAGAGGCAGTTTGGAAAAAAATGTCAAATTGTGTTCTGAAAATCTTAATACTTGTAAATCTTTCGAAAACACGAAGTACAACTTTTTAACGAATCCATTAATTTCTTCTGTTGGATATAAAAATAAAAAATAATAAAACGATATATCATTATGTAGTTTTGTACAGGATGATTTAAAATGCATTTTCATTTTTTTTTTTTTTTTTTTTTTTTTGAAGGTTTATTAACAGAACACATTAACAGAAACATTTATTTATTTATTTATTTATTTTCAAGAAAATTTGGTTTTCAATCAACTTATGAGCATTTAAAGTGACTCTCTGCAAGTCGAATTAGGAATTTATTATTTATTTTTTAGTTCTTACTTTAAAAAGGCAGTATTATTATTATTTTTTATAAAATATTTAAGGGGTCAGGTACATTTAAAAGGAAAAAAATTAACATAACAATACGATAACTCATTATATATGTATATATATATATATATAAGGCCCTGGAAACCTGGAAAAAAGTATAAGGTCGCAAAATATATTACAAAAAAAATATAAAATATAGTAAAACTCGAAAAATTTAATATCACTCTTAGAAATGAAATTGAAGAAAACAAAACAAAGGTCATGCACGTATGCGATATATAATCAAAGCATTAAATGACAATTTAGAAATCTGATGGCATTTCATCTTGGAAATAATTATAAGGTCGAGGAGTTGTGAATGAAAATATAAAATCAACATCCTACAAATTGACCTTTTTTTTTCAATAACATTTATCAGTCGATCAGTCATTGTTGATTCAGGTCGAGATGAAGTTTCTTTTTTGATATTTGTACTCGTATATCTAATTGCATTGATGAGTTTGCTTTTCTCTCGGTGGTGTCATGTGTTTTTATAAACATGTGTTCTTATATTTGGCGCAAGTATGTTCCAAATATTTTCCGATTGGTTTAAATGCGGAATTCTTGATGGTCAATCAAGCAGACAGACCTCATTTGCTTTAAACCAAGCTTTTGTTGAAGAAGCAGCATGTATGCAGACATTATCCTGGCTGAAATATCCAATCCTGATATAATTAGATAGGCATTGGGAAGCAAATTATCACCCAGCATATCTTGATAATTTTTGCATTCATTTAGGTATAAATTACCACAACTGGTAACGTGCCATTACTTACAAACGCTGCCCATACATTTACAAATCCCCCCTCCTTATCGCCGCTTGGAAAAGTAGTGTTTAATTTTTTTTAATAGCATACAATTTTTTTAAAGCTATCTGGCCCATCAAAATAAAATTTCTCATCCAAAATAAGTAAATCTTTCCAGTTATCTCCTAGCGAAATATATTTTTAGCAAATTCGACGCGAGTTCATTTATGCTTCTTTGTCAAGTGTTGTCGAGGTTGTAATTTTACGAACTGTGCCCTAGGATTGGAGCTTAAAACACTCCAGACTATTCGTATAGTACATGTTAGACGTAAATCACGAACTATTTCTAAAGAAGACATTTTTTTAATCGCACGTCCATCGGAAACCGTTCCATTTTAGGCGCTTTGAAAGTGCATTTGATCTTCTTGAACACTTGCATTTATTTTATTTTGAAAGATTTAAAAATAAAAAATTAATGACTGCCGATTTAAACTAACCGATAGACCTAGAAATACTTGCATCACTTGTTCCACTCACTTTCATTCCAAGGATTTTACGGCGTTCTGCATCGGAAAATTGTTTCTGCCTCGGCATCATTGCCCGTAGCACAGAGAAAAACTAAAGTAACCCAAATTGCATGGTTAAGTTACCTTTTCTGTTTCTTGCATTCTCCGACCGCAGAAAATTTGCATGTCTCTCCAAAAATTTCGACGGCTTTATACTTTTTTCCATCAGCAAATAAGAAAAAAATATCTAATAGGGTAATTTAATTTAAATTACATTTTATTAAAGTGTATTATAATTAACACATCATTTGCATACATTGTATTTTTGTTTCATTCCCATCCGAAAAAATTGCAAAAATCCTAGTTTAACTGGTTTTTTAATCGACCTTATATTTTTTCCAGGGCCTTATATATATAAAATATATTATTTTAAAACTTTTTACATTTTTCACAGGGGTTAGAAAAGGTTTTCATCTCTTTACAGTCATTAAAATATATCTACGTTATTTATTTATTTTTATTTTATATTTTAATGTCAGAGCAATTTTTTTGCGATGTATAATTTTGCGCGCACAATATCTTTATGACGGTTATCCAGAATTTAATGAAATTTTACCAGATTTTATATGGCGTAATAATATATGAAGTAATGAATATTAATGGCTTGTTAACCTTTAAATGCTTGCAATTATAAGCATAACTTGGCTAAAAAAAAGTGATTTTTTTTTATGATAATGATGATGATAATTGTTATTATTTTTTTTTTTTCAAAAGAATGAAGCTGTTCAGCAAAATTATTTATTTATGGGTATTTTTCCGTGTTCACAATTTATGTTAGGTTTGTGTATGAATCGTTTGGATGCAATCCTGCTATCAATGCTTATATAGACAAAAAAAATAGCTATGACTCTTTTAAGAAGAAAAGAATAAGTAAAAAAATGTACAATTGCTCTAACATCTGCAAATTTAGCTTAATACCTCTTATAATTACAAGTTTTAAACATAGTTATTTTCCGAGTTATTTTTAAAAGAATTATGATCATATTTTGCTGATGTTTCCGCAGTTCAAAGATAAACTTAAATGATTTTAAAAATACGAGAAATGACATATATTTTCATTTGTACGATACATAGCTTAACATCCGAGGTTTGTAAACTATTTTGGTCATAAATATAGTAATAAGACATACATTGATCATTGAGGGAGGAAAAGTGATACCTTTTTTACTCGGGAAAAGACGGCCATTTTACTCTATTATGGATGTGTTTCTCCGAGTGAATATACATAGTAATACACACAGGTAATTTAGCAAAAAAAAAAAAAAAAAAAAAAAAAAAAAAAAAAAAAAATTATACACTAAAGGAGAATAAAAAACTCCAGATCAGATATCCCTTTTTCTTTGTTTCTTTTCGTTTTCCTTTTTTTTTAACTATACTTTGGTATACTGCACAAAACTGTCTTTCTTTCGGCATTTATTATTATTATACTTCTTTGAGATAAAAATCGTCTGCATTCATCATGAAAAATGATTTTGATAAATTATTTGTATGGCGTAAATTTGTATAGGATTATATATGGAAGAAAGTCTTGTGGTGACCACAACATACAAGTTATATATTAAAACTTATACGGCTGTTAACTACATTTGAAAGAATTTTGAGAATTCCATATTACTTACTAATATAAAATCTTAAAAAAGTATTCGATTAAATATGAAGACAGTAATTATTTCATAATAATAAAGTCTCTGATTATAAAAATTATATTTTTCATAAATTACTTGAATATAACTTATGTATGGAAACTTATCCCATTTCTTTCATATATTTATTAGAACACTTGAAAGCCACGTAATATTTCGGCATTTTCAAAATTCATTACCATTCTATTCTATTACTATTTTCGAGTTTTAACTCTCTAATGGCTGATGCCAAAAAACTTTTTCGGCATCAAAAATCTTTGCTCGTTAACATGGGGGTGATAGATCTATATAAATTACTATATCTATGGTTTTAGTATCCTTATAAAATATTTTATTTTCTATATAAATATTATATATACTGACAAACTGGTTACGTATTTTTATGATTTCATATGACGTTGTGAAATTTAAAAGAAAAACAAGAAAGAAAGAAAAAAAAAGAAAACAAAGAAATAAATCTTAACAATTTCGTTAAAACGTATTCATAGTTAAATTATAAAACTAAGGTTGTTTTTTTTTTTTTTTTTTTTTTTTTTTGTCACGGGGAATAACTGACTTTTACTAGACAATAGGCTTGCGACTCTGTCTTCCTTTCCAAGTTTAAAAAAAGAAATCTTAAAGAAACAGGTTATACCTTTAAAAATTATGAAAAATATTAACTGCGCATATATATATAAATTTAGTAATACGATTTTTTTCAAAATACTTAACTTTATTTAAATTCATATATTTATATTTGGACTTTAAGTTTGAATTTATGAAAAAAATTGTTAAATACAGGCACATGATATTTAACACTTTCCAACAAGGTTAAAAAGTGTTTATGACTTCGGTTTGTCTGTCTGTCCGTCTGCGTATCCGCGAGTCTGTATCGGTCCGCACTCTAACTCCCATAAACATTGATGGAATTACTTGAAACTGATATATGTTATTTAAGAAATCACTATCGGATGTTTGCTATTGAAAATGGAGTAAATACCACTACTAGTTTGCGTACACTTGAAAGTATTCCAGAGCATTGCATTCTATGAGAGGTATTTCTATAAACCGTATTGTAACACCTTTACATTGCACAAATTATAATGAAATTGAAATATGGGATGTGTTCGTTACTGAAAATGGAATAAATACCACCACTGGTTTTTGCAAAGGGAGAATCGAAAGTATTTTAAAGCTTTGCGTTCTATGAAAAATATTTCTATAAACCATTTTTTAATAACTTTACTTTACACTAATGTTAATGAAACTAAAATATGCTATTCATATGCACAATGGATTTTTTTTTTTTTTTTTTTTTATAGCACATAGTACAATTAGCTTTAAGATTCAAAATTCTGCACAAAAATATTCAGATATATTGAGGACTATATAAGGAAAAAGCTTGAATAGCATTTTTATATTTATTAACCCTTTTAGCACTTTCTAAAAATGTGAGTAAGTTTGAATGAAATGTGAGTACAATTTGAATTAATCCGTCTATCTGACAGACTATCGTCTTCCTATCGGTCTGTCTGCCTGCTTTCAGCATCTCTAAATATATATATATATATTTAATTTATTCAAATATATATATATATTATTCAAGTTCACTATAAAATGTTTTCTATTTAAAATTTAAAATGGCAACTGTTTTGTGTACATGGATGCTCCAAAAAATTATTAATGCATTCCATTTAAAGAGAGACTTTTTTATAAATCACATTTAAATAGCTTTCAAATATCAGAATGAAACAGATCTTTGCTGTTTATATGCTAAAATAATCTTCTGTATAGAATATGATCTGTTTAGAATTTAGATTTATGGGGGTACACTAAAATTTTCAGATACATTAATCATTTTTAACAATTTCGTGCAATGTTTAAGTGTGGTTACGAGTTTCATTTGTCTATTTGTGAGCGTTTATATTCTTCTGCATGTCCATTGTGTAATATAGCAGTAAAAGAACATTGAATGTTAAATTATGCAACGAGTAGGTATTTTCAACGGAAAATTTGCATTGAAAAGTGTTAATGATCAATGTGAATCACATAATTTTTCATTCTTGTTTCATTAAATTAGAGAATTTTTTTTCTTAATAATAATAAATTGGAAATTAACTTTGTGCACACCTTCATCTTCTTTTTAATGTGTTCAAGTCTATAATAATAATAAGAAAAAAATAGTTTAGGCTGTATTTTTAATTGATTACTGGAAATTTTATTTTAATTTAATTTATTTGACCTTGAAAACTTCTTTGCACATATTAAAATTAATAAAAGCGCTACAAGCCTTTGCCTCCAAGGAAGTAGCAGGTATTTTGCACCTGAAAAAGAAAGGCCACGTCCGGTAGTGCCGGACGTGGCCGGCACTACCGGTAGTGCTTTGATTAATTGTATGGTATTATTGTAATTTAATTTAATTTATATATAATTAATCGCACTAAAATATTCCATGTAGTAAATTCAGAAGTCTGTAAACATATTGTTAAAATAATAATAATAATAATAATAAAATATATACTGTCATTTCTATATTGTAATTAAATAAATAAATGAATCATATTCGAATACAACGTCCGGGTAAAATGTCTCCATCTTTATGTGCAAGTTTAAATAGTTGCGCGATTGAATTTTTAGTAGTTCTGACAACTCAAAACACCATGCGAATTCAGAACATATAGTTATGTGAAATGATTAAAAAAAAAAAAAAAAAAAAAAACCTTATACATTAAAAACAAGTAATCATATTTGACCAACGGGGAATTAAACTAGTGCTTTCCGCGTAAAAGCCAAGATCGTTACAAAATTGCTACCGATTACGTGCTAGACGGTCACTTTATTTCTAAGCCTTCTTGAGCATGAACAAGGTTAAGTATATTATCAATAAAATTCATTAGTAAATATCAGTACAATACGCGGACTGGTGGTCTATTGGTACCGTACTTATCTCTCATAAAGTCGGCACTGGTTTGATTCCCCGTTGGTAAATCCGATTAACATAAAATTATTCATATTTTTTTAACACGTTCAGCGCCAACCGAATTCTTAAAATCCATTAAAATTCCATAATGATTCCTCCTGTAATAAATAAAAACTAAGCAAATTTTCAATAAATTTTCAGTAATTACTTAAAACAATGTAATATGTTTAGTTTTATATCCTATTTTACACTGTCAACCACCAATGGTTGACGCGGCTTTATATCGTATTTGACACTACCAGCCACCGATGGCTGAAATGGCGTTCAACGTATTAATTTTTTATTGGTACTGCTTCTACTTTCGGGGTAAAAATTTCACTGAAATATTTGAAGTATAACATGTTCTGCACACTCCTAAAGTTTCAAGATAATTCCTTCAGTACTTTTAGAGATATATGACAAAATGTCTAGAATCTAGAATGACTGACATGGCGCTCAACGTGTTAAATAAATAAGATGTCTTTTAATGCTGTGAAATTGCATGTTTTTCTTGTTTAGAATGATTCTTAAAAATTCCATCACGTGCTTATTTACAAAATCCCATAACTCATTTTTTAATATATCAGTGAACATACTTCTAAATGTCTATATCATTAATGAATCTAGATTACGGTGTCTAATTTCAATAAACATTCCTATAAAATTCGTGCATTTTTTGTGTGTGAAAATACGGGCCCATAAATTGTGGTTATTTTATGGGATAACTGAATTCTTGGCCTATCATATAATTTCACACAAAATAACTATATAAATGCCTTTTCCATAATTTCCCGTTTAGGTTCTTAATTATTTCTATTTTTCTAAAAGAAAGAAAAAAAAATACTATATTCAGACAAAAAAAAAAAAAAAATTGCTTTCTGGTATGCAGTAGGTATACTAGGTTCAATATATAACGTACACATTTAAACAAAATATTGTGGAAATTCTACCCAAGAATTAATGCATCGTATTTCATACAAATTTTTATTTATTTATATATTAACATAAATTACAGTCTGCTAAATTTTGTACAAATCGCCCACCATTTACTACTTATATGCAGAAATTTCTCCTATTAAAAAAAAAAGGCTATTTTTACTGGCACACAACTTGATGTATGAGAGAACCAATATGAGAATATATGCTAATACTATTCCGAAGCATATCAGGCCACTGATAGCGCTACAATACCGAAATTTTCAATGTGTACTGTAAAGCCGTACCTCAACTTCTACGTCATATAAGTGTACTAAATATATGTAAGGGCAGATATGGAAAAGAATGCAGATTAATTTCCATTGTATGTCGGCCGATAGGTGGCTCTTCTAACACTCTCCTGCTGTGTTTTTGCATAAGGCTACATCTAGGCATCAGGTGGACATAATTGAGCCAAGCTGCATATGTACATCTTTTTTGTAAGAAGAAATATTGATAAAATTCTTGTTCATGTGAAGTGGTAGCATCTGCTTATTATATAGAATTTAGAAGACAATTTTGTAATATGTATAACTTAGTGGTTTAAATGCCATTTAGTTCATATTTAAGATATATGAACAATTAATAAACAAAATTCTTGCTATAAATATTTTTAAATAATCTGGTGTGTCACTCACACAACTTTCTCTTTCCCTGAAATTCAATACTATAAATACAGGTTGGAGATTAAGAGGTAAGATAACAAGTACTGTTATATAAACCTATGTTAATCATTTCAAATTAGGCTTCGGAAGAGTTTTATATGATAACTAGTTCTGGTTCTGTGTGATTGGGGTGATAGCCCCTCAACTCCCAGTTTCATTAATGCACCTACATTTATATAGAATTTAATTTTGTTATTAAAATTAAAAGTTTACTTAAAATTATACAGAAAATTTTCACACGCAACATTAATTGAAACTTATCAATCTTGATCAAACGTTTCCAGCACAAAGTTATATTAACTTCAAAATACAACGTTTGGATCTCCTAAAATTATTCGTTTATAAATCACTTTAAGAGAGACAGACAAAGATCAAACGTTAAAACACTTGACTACTGTAATCAGGAAGCCCCAAAAGGTGTAAATACACAAAAAACAAGCAACGAATATTTAGTTTAAAACATACATTATTTACAATATCTCTATGAGGAATTTATTTCAATTACCGAACAGCTTTCCTGGAAATGGTAAAATATTATTTGTAAAGCACATCCACTAACAACAAATAACTAGTGTGTTGTGGGCACCACACGACTTTCTTTTATATTTTCCTGTACAGATTCACCCAGTAAAAATAATTTATTAAAATTATTATTTAAAAATATTATCTTCCACGATAATGTAGACGATATCTATATTAGAGAAGTAGTATAACACTAAATATCCAAAAAATGTTCAATTTATTCTTAATATTACACACACACACACACATATCTATATATATAATATATATATATATATATATATACTCGTTAAAAATGAAAAAAAAATCGATAACTTTATATTAAATTGTCGCAGATCGATGGTTCAACCATTCGTTTTAAAGGTATTGGTGAGCTCTTTTGAAAGTTACCCATCATGAAAATTTACTCCCTTCGAGGAGGCGGGATGCTACATACACAATTTTTTTTTCCCAGTTGACTATCTCTATTACAAAAAAATATATATTCGTTTCATTTGGTTTAGTGCAGTCTATAGATGTTAAACTCTATATATCTGCGTTTCCCCCCATAGACGTAATATATTTAAATTCTCTTGGGTTTCCCTGTACACGAACCACGTACTTCATCACAACGAAAAGCTTAGTGTAGCATCCCTGTATCGTACACATTTAGAAAACCAAGTTTGGACTTTCTGCTACTATTTGTTCTTGAGATATGCTGATAATGGACACAGACACAGACACACAGAGACACACACACAGAGACAGACAGACAGACACACACACAGATCATTTGCTAAAAACATGATTTTCGTATTCAGGGGACCTCAGAACATGTAAATATAACAAAAACTCTCGTTCGAAAATTTGACCCTAAAACAATACTTTCTCTACCGTAAGAGTAAGAGAAAGTAAAAATTTGAAAATAATTAAATTCTTATCAGAGATTACTGAGAGATTTTTATATATAAGTTACTTAATGATTTTTTTTTTTTTTTTCATATTTCACAATGATTTTTATTTCTGTATTCAAAACTAAGTTTTTAAAGAGTTTAAATATATATATTTTTTTTACTTATGAAAACATTATTTCTAATTCATCGTAATATTAAATGTTAACATAAACAAAAGATATTAATTAGAAATCAGAAAAAAAAAAGAAATCTTACATTAATCGTATCTTTTAATTTAATACTTTTTATAAACATATACTGAATGTCTATTTAAAAAAATATTTTTTTTTATTTACAGCTTTTTCGTCTAATAAACAAAACCTTCTAAGTTTTAAAAAATGCATTTAAATTTTCTTTTGTAGTAATGCATATATTATTATTTAAAAAAAAAATGGTCATTTCCCGAGAGAAGATATTAATAAAAAAGAATTCCTACAGAATATTAAAAAAAAAAAAAAAAAAAAGTATCGCACTTACAATACATATAGTATATAATTTAAAAATATCTGTCTTTGCAGACTTGACAATAACAAACATTTTTCTTTGTTATTTGTGTATAATAGATTCTTTTTTTCATTGCAAAATGAGAATAGAAATATTGATCATAGAAACTTTGTAAAGCTGTTTTTATACTGTATTGATAAGGCATTTGTTAAAGTAATTACTTTTTTGATACAAAAAACATTAAAACATTCTTCAAGCATTACTGAAAAAAAAGTTTAAGGGATGTTTTTGACAGAGGCGTACTTTGTTAGAGAATGTTTTATGTTATAAAAGATTTCTTAATTTTTTATTCGAAAATGTCGTATAAAAGGGTAGAATGCAGTTGAAATTATATATTATTAAAAGCATTTCATTTAAATGCGAATGAAGGAAAGATATAATTTCTTTAAAAAAAAAAAAAATCTAAGGGATAAAAGAAAATAAGTATTTTATTTGCGAAAAAGAAATTTAATATATATATTATATATATATATTTCATTCAATATGTATTTTAAAATTTTCTCGTCATATTAACTCCGTTATAAATGTTATTCAGTATGTAATTGTTAGTTTCTAGTCAGTGGAAGAGTTTGTCAAGTTTTAGTGCAAACCGGCAGTGAGACCGAAAATTGGTATCTCAAAAGCGGCTCTAACGATTTTCTTCAAGCTTGCTGCATAAATCCTTTTTAGGTGTTGCTACAGGAGAACTGACAAGTGTTCTTATTAGTTTTTGCAGTTATGGATCTCGGAAATAGGTATTTCAAATACGGCCCTAGCGATTTTTTTTAATCGCTATTTAAATTCTCTTTTATGTGCCTTCCCGACGTATATATGAGTTTTCTATTATTAAATGTCTAATTTGTTAAATCAGTTTTATGTCTTGTGACCACATTATTTCCGAAAGAGTATAATGTGTGTAGTAGGGATGATGTACAATGGAAGTCGTGTGGTTGTAACACACTGAATTGTTTACAGACAGAAGAGATATTATAGAAATAGTTATGAACAAATATGATTACAGTAATAGTTATGAACAAATCTGTTTGCGAATTGCATGCGTGAACGGTATATTTTTTCATAATTATTATTAAATTGTTCCGATTTTTTTTTTTTTTTTTGTGTGTGTGTATTCTGTTCTTAATTTTTTTTTTTTTTTTTTTTTATATATATATATTATTTTTCTTTTTCAAGTAATACAAATATTCAATTTAATATTAATTTTTTAAACATATATTTGAATAAAACTTCAGTATAATTACGTAAAATTTGTCGTTTTAGTACGACAGGACTATTTCTTTCAATCTGGCATTTTGCGTCGTTACCAATTTACAGCATTCCACTTCGAAAATGCCTGCCAATATCCAATTTTATCATTTAATTTCTTACTCTGTCTTGAAACATTTTGTGAAATCCGTAAAATCTTATATATATATATTTTTTTTTTCACTTCCCATCGGTGAGAATCGAACTCACAACCTTCGGGTTCGTGTTTGTGTACTCTGACCACAGAGCCAAATATGCTGAATATTTCCTGATTATTTAGACTTGTGTTTTCAGATTTTCTTTTCATTTTTTTTTTCTTTTTTTGAAAAGGTGTTAAAATACAAATATAAGTAGTCCTCTGGTACTAAATTAATTTCTGTCATAGGCAGAACTTTATCCATAGATTTTTACCTTTTCAATTCTGTCTTTTAATTTTCAATGAAACATACATCCTGATCTTTTATTTATTTATTTTTTTTTCTACAAGAAACTTTATTTGGAAATAATAAAATGCCAACAAACACAAATATGAAATTTCTTGTTAGTGAGAAAAGATACGTTTTTCTAAAATATGCAAACGCATTTCCTTTATTCCTGATATTTTTAAAAATATCAGCGAAATTCAACTTTAAAAGAATATATACAATATATATATAAAATTTTGCCATTAAAGTAAACGTTTAGAGTTAACCCGGCTTTTAACTTTTCTGTATCTGCATTAGAGATTTAAGCCGAAACGTAAATTTTTAGTTATCGGTTCACTTTTCGTGAAAGGTGGATCAATGGTCTTTGATCTTGCATATTGACTGCAATATTTTCTTTTTATTGAGACTTGAGTTTTATATTTTACTTAGGTAAAAGAGAAAGGATTTTATATTTAATTGAGCTGTATTAAAAAGTATTTTTCGTATTAAATTGTTATGTATTATACGTTTGTATTCAATCGTTGTATTTTTTAAAGATTAATTAAAAAATTATGTATGCATATTACATCCCAGCACTTTGCACATTTATTGGGGCATTTTTTGCGTCCTATTTATTATTTTATAATCACTATTTTTAAAGAGAAATTTTATTTGACGTATATGAAGGAATATGAAGGAATGTTATAATCTTTTTTAATAAATTACTGTTCTGAAATGGTGGTGATAAAACAGTAAAACGAATGTAAAAGGTGTAGGACCACTGCGGCCTGGTGCAATTTTACACAAATAAAATATCTCAGTTTAAACCATAGAAATTTCTGTCATATATAAATATGTGTATAATTCCGAAAAAACAATATAAACTTACTTGATAATTATCCGAATTTTTAAAAAATCAAGGAATTAATAATTTATAATAATAATATCCGTAAATGTTATATATTTTGAATTTCCGTATGCAAAAATATTATTATATTGCGATGTATTATTGTACAGTGATATGAACTGATCTTAATAATAAATTACAGAATGTAAATTTTATAATTACCAATCGCTGCTTTATACTCTTTTTGGATAAACTAAAATAAATTCCAATCGCTTATATCAGTGAATTATTTTTAACATTTTTCAACTAAGTTTAAAAATGTTTACAACTTCAGTTTAACTGTCTGTTTGTCCATCTGTCTGCAAACGGTCTAATTTTCGTAAATATCTCCTGAATTTCGTCAAACTGATTATTCAAACTCACTATTGATTGTTCCCTATTTAACAAGGTATAAATGGTTTGTGTACAGACGGACATTCAAAATATTCCTAATGTATTGCATTCCATGAAAGGCGTTTTTGTAAATCGTATTTCAATAACTTTGTACTTAATAAATCATAATGAAGTTAACTTTTACTATATATAAGCACAAAATATTTTTTCAGTAGAATATCGTATGATTACCGTAAAAGATTATATTTCTTCACAGAAATATTTAGATATATTATGGGCTTAAATTGTAAATTGCTAGAATTGCCCTCTCAGTTTTTTAAACATTTTTAAAACATTCCAACAAAGTTTAAATGTGATTATGATTTAAATTGTCAATATGTCTATTCATATGTGTGCCAACATTGTAATTTCAATGAAAATTAAAAGAATGCGCTGAAATTATTCTATATTGTTCATGTTTTCTATGACAGTTCCGTTATTCAAATCGGTATAAGCAGTACATGTGTTTCATGTACAGGATCTTGCAAAAAATTTCTGAAACATTATGGTCTATGAGATACATCTATTTTTAAACTAAATTTTAATATATTTACACAACATAGAATAAAGTAAAATGAATACATGTAATTAAGATACACAAAAACTTTCTTTCTGAAATATATATATATATATATATATATATAAATACAGTTTTACACAAAATTGGTTGTTTTACAGTGCACTACAAATTTGTTCAAAGCCAATATGAGATAGGATTGGAGCTTTGTAAGGTTAACTTTATAAAATTAAATGTTAATTGTTGTGGGGATTTTTCAGTACATCAGATGTGTTACATATGCAAAGTTTGGACTATATGTACGGCTACATGAACGCAGTATTTTTATTGCTTTCTTATTAGAAATAAAACTGCAAATATGACTTTGTGAGAATTCTAAGATTTAAAAAACAGTTTTTGAAACATTTTAAAAACATTCCAACAATGTTTAAATGTAATTAAGATTTAAATTATCAATATGTCTTTTCATATGCGTGCCAAGATTGTAATTTCAGTGAAAATTAAAAGAACGCGCTGAAATTATTCTATATTGTTCATGTTTTCTATGACAGTTCCGTTATTCAAATCGGTATAAGCAGTACATGTGTTTCATGTACAGGATCTTGCAAAAAATTTCTGAAACATCATGGTCTATGAGATACATATATTTTTAAACTAAATTTTAATATATTTAGACAACATACAATAAAGTAAAATGAATACATATAATTAGGATACAGAAAAACTTTCTTTCTGGAAAAAAAAAAAAAAAAAAAAAAAAATATATATATATATATATATATATATATATATATATATACAGTTTTACGCAAAATTGGTTGTTTTACAGTGCACTACAAATTTGTTCAAAGCCAATATGAGATAGAATTGGAGCTTTGTAAGGTTAACTTTATAAAAATAAATGTTAATTGTTGTGGGGATTTTTTAGTACATCAGATGTGTTACATATGCAAAGTTTAGACTATATGCACAGCTACATGAACGCAGTATTTTTATTGCTTTCTTATAAGAAATAAAACTGTAAATATGACTTTGTGAGAATTCAAAATGCATATAATATACCACGGAAATAATCACTACTTGAGGACTACAAAAAGCAATATTTTTATTTATTTATTTAAATTATAGAAATGTATTATATATATATGTGTGTGTGTGTGTGTGTGTGTAATGAATATCAAAAAAGATATAGAAATATTTTTTCGCAATAATATTCCTCCTAATCAAATTCAAAATATCTTTATAAAGCGTCATAAATGACCCAAATTGCATTGGAAGTTATACGATGAAACGAGTAATTAATGATGAAAATATTTAATACATATAAGTCACATAATTTTGTACTTTTGCTTGATTTTGACATTAATTATATTTGAATTGTAAGGCTTCAGATATCTAACTCAAAGATTAGAAAAATTTATAATTTATATCCTAACTTTTAGATTCATTTATGCTTCTTATACAGTGGGTGATCAGATCAAGCTACGAGGGATAAGTACAATGTAACATCTATAGACTGCCCTACAAAATGGAATTAACATATATATATATATATATATATATATATATTTCATAACAGAATTTTTTGTATAGATTGTGGAATGGAAATCATTCACCATTCGTTTACAGGGCTACACAAAGTATTTAAATGCATTGGGACTAGACATGGAAAATGCCGGAAGTTTGTTTCATTTTCTGTTAGATGGTTTTCATATAAAACTAAATTCAAGGACACAATATGGCGTGCATATAGTTTACAAACAATATGCAGAGCTACGTATATTTTGCTAAGCGTTCTTTTCTACTGAATATAATTGATGTAAGTGCTTTGCTACATTTTACTATGTCGATGAACACTTCTCAGGGAGGAAAAATAATTTTACTTATCCAATTTTTAACGATTGATCTGTATGCATGTCTTTTACCAGCATAACGTAAAATCATATAACGGCAGGAAATTCAACGTTTTTATTTTGAAGATCGTATTAGGTGTCCACTTTATAATTTCATTAAGATTAGCAAGTTTAAGGCAAATTAACAACAGCTTTGATTTTTGTTTAAGTAATTGCAGTTGCTATAATTGAACGGAGGGTTGAGAAGGGCGGTAGCACCTTTTCACAGAGAATTATATGTCAAATAAAATTGTTACTAAACCTATATTGGATTATTTTGTAAAGTACATTGAACTTTAGTAAGTACAAAACTTTGAACAAACACCATAAAGTGCAGTAAACTCGCTTAATTTAGTGCATTTTATGGTGCTTATTCAAAGTTTTGTACTTACGGCGATTTTATTGCATTTCATGGCGTTTATTGAAAGTTTTGTACTTACTGCGCGTTTATTGCTGTGATATCGAAAATGACATATTCTAAATTATATATTAGAGTTCAAAATTTAATTCTTTTCCAATTCATTTTCTATCTTTATAAAAAGCGAGCTAATATATGCGGATACTCTTCTTGCAAAGGATCAAAGTCATTCTCTCTATATTTCTTTCAATAAATAAAAAATATATGTAAGAGATGTGGTTTGCTCGTATAATGTTCTGTGGAGGGCAAATCTTTTCATCTCAGTAAAATAAAATAGAATAAAATATTTCCTGATGTGGCACTTTTGAACATAGAACAGAACACTTTCTTCCGCTCTGTAAATAGAAATTATGTACTTTCTATCGGCTAAAGCCTGAGAATAAGGTTTTAACCATACATTTTTGTGGTTGAGTTTTAACGTACTTTTAAAAACTTCTCATGAATTGATAACGGTTTTTTGGCTAAGAAAAGAATCGCCAATATATTTTTAAAAGATATACTGATTTATTCGCAACTGAAAAAATTGAGTGTTGTTCTTTCTGTCTGGGAGAATGAAGTTTGGCGACAGATCTTGTGGTTTTGATGTGAAGTTAATGAGCCAAACTTTCATTATTTTTGCCGCTGCCTTTGGACAACTAACAAATTGTGTGTTCTCTCGAAAACTCTCCGTGTCCATTCGTCCATCCATTCATTCGTACATGTATCTGTCTTTTCATCCATTTATTTGCAATAATAAACCCTTTTCTTGATGTTTTCGAGAGAATATTTGTACTGCGAATTAATTCAGAATTTCTTTGTTATTGAATTTGCAAGAAAAACGATGATATTGGATTCCAGTAAATAATTGAATTAAAGATTTCGCACTCCTGAGTTATCTGCATGTCATAACGCTTCTTGTATTCATCTTCACGGCTGTTACAGAAAATTAATAGACACTACCAACTAAAAACTTAACAATTGCATTTTATGTTGTTTATTCAAAATTTTGTACACTATTACTTAAAAAAGCCAGTTCTGTGGTGCTTTATTATTACACTGAACTGTGTTATCTTCCGTTATTGATCTTAAATCTTAATAATCACAACCTATCTTTATAATATTACAATGCAGGTTAAGAGAAAGTCGTGTGAGTGGCACAACAGATTATTTTTATAATATCGAAGTTTACATCTCCTAGTTATCTCTAACAGGCAAAGATTAAAACTATCCTGCAAACATTTCTGGACACACAGAGTATATAGACAAACTAAGTGATTCCAATAGATTGATTAAAAGCACGCTTTAATTCTAAAATCCACTAAAACTAAATTTTTAATTGGAATTTGGAGCCCATGGCCCCCCCAGACTCACCATGGGTTCGTTAATGTTTAAACATGTATTCACATAGAAGTTGTTTGTAAATGAAAAATGTTGGTTGAATCGGAAGAAAAGAATTATGTTAAAAAAAAAAAAAAAAAACTGGAACTGCGGTATCAGGGATGATCGCAGCCGTCCCTTTAAAACCGTTATCCTTGAGCATGTTCAACTGAGTTGTATATATATGCTAATATTTCAGTTAAGTACCAAGACAATAAAATATCATTGAAAGATTAATTAACATTATCAACTAATAATTAATAAAAGTAAATAAATAAGTAAATAAATAAATAAGTTTCTGAAGTAAAAATAAATAAAGATAATCAAAAGATTTATTAATCATTTTCAAAATATTAGTTTCAACGTAACTGAATATCGTCAGGTGAAAAAAAAATACACCTTTCTGTGTTGTAATTCAGAGGAAAAATTTCAGATTAAATATAGAATTAACTGTTATTACTTTTAAACTAATGAAGTTCAAAACAATAAAAATATCTTTTAATACTTTATTTATTTTTAATACTTTTTATTTAATTTATTTTAAACAATTCTTTTTTTAAATGATATACCATTTTAAAAAGTAAAGCTATTCTGATAGTTTCGAAAAAGATATTTTTGGATACGCTTATCTATTATTTTTAAACAATATTTAATACTTGTTATTATAAAACTTAATAGAATATTAAATAAATCAATCTGCGTTACATTTAATTAATCTGTTCTAAGACAATGTCTCTAGCTTAGTAACATAACAAAATTATTTTCAATAAAATTAACAAGAGGCAAAAAATTAATCATAGTAATAAAAGACTTAATTAAGTTTACTAAACATTACAACAAAGCAAACATGATAATAATTCTTAATAAATAATTCTATAGTTAGACAGAAGATTAATTTGTTATCAAAAGTACAGTGAATGTGTAAAGTTCCTGTACACAAAGACGTAATTAAACTTTCATTTCTACAAAGGAATTAATGTCAAATTTAAATATATATATATATATATATATACATATAATTCAGTTTTATAAATAAGTTGTTTTAATTAGCTTAAATAAAATGCTAATTAATAAAAAACTTTTGAAAGAATGAATTATATACTTTAATTAAGAAAAGTGTTTATTTTAGTCAATTTGAACTCTACGTTCTGTCTCTCTGTAGCTTTTATTAAACATTATTTTATCTCTCTCTAAAATGCATTTAAACAATAAATTAAATGGTGAAACAATTATGCAAATGATGCATAAAAGTGACACCTACCTGTGTATATATATTTGACAGTATTTGTCAAAGTGACACAATAGTCATCTAACATGTTGCATTCATATATTTATAATACTCTAGAAACTAATATATTGCATTCGTATAAAAAGAAAAAAAAATACTATATATCCACGACTTTACATGAACTAAAAACTCTAAATTATATTAAGATGCATCTTAATACATAATTTTAATAAATCAAATTATGTGCATTAGGTCTTTACCCAGACCTGATACAAATCTATTGTTCCACACAGAGAGACAGACAAGCAGATAGACAGATAGGCATACTTCCAAAAATGGTAAAGCGTATTCAGGGAATCTTCAAAAAACAGAAACAAGCTGAATACTTTACGAATGCAATACTTTTGTATAAATATATACAGAGAGCAATTTTTCATTGAGCCTCAAAACTTTTTTTGAGGTTTTGATGCAGCTTTCTATTTCATACTTCGTCACAAACTACAGTTTTAAAACGGTATCAAGTGAAAAATGTTTTTAAAAAATTTAAAGTTATATTTAAAAATTTGTGATAAAGGAAACTAAATTTTATATTTTAACGATTTTCGCCTGTACGTGGTGTTCCATGCAGAGCCAAAATGAAGAAAAATGTAAAAATATTCTTGAAATGTGTACCAGAAAAATGCGTTGTCATTTTTGTTTTACTACCGAATCCGACACGTTGTTCTGCGTGAAACATTTTAGTATTGAGTTGTGTTGTGTTGTGGTGATTAATGTTGATTGATTGCACTAGGGTGCTAGGCTTGAGAAGGAGTGCCCCCGTGAGGGTCTTCAAAGGAGTCCCCGACCTTTTTTACACAAGAAAACCACTAATAACTCCAAACCGCTAGGCCGACCAGCGCGACCTGTGATCGTACCCGGTACCTCTCCAGGTGGCACATAACGTTGTTATAGCGTTGCAAATAAGTTTGAAGAGTGAAAAAAATTGTTATAAGAACGTTACAATAACGTTATGTGCTACCTGGGTCACGTCTATCAGCTTTTGAGCGCAGAACGTTAGGCCGCTGCCGGTGGACCATTTCAGAATTGAATGTTTAATTTTGTTTTTAATATTCTCACAGAAGATATATAAATCTGAAATACAATCTTCAGTACATTTTATTTAGCACTGAACTTCTAAGATATATAAGTGCATATAACATCATATAAAAATAATCTCATATTATAAAATCATATATTAAAGTTATAATTATAATTAATTTACAATTTGAAAATAATGGAATAACATAATGTGTCTGAGTATTTTTCTTTATTTCGAATATTTAATTATAACAAAATATCAAATATAAAAAAGAAATCGTTTTGATTTTTGTTCTTTTTTTTTTACCTCAAGATATTAAATAATCAGTAAAACGTGACCTAAAATTTTTTAATTAATTTAAAAAACTGTAAAGCAGATTTTCCTTAACAATAATAAGAATCGTGTCAATTAAATCAGCATAAAAAAATTAAATTGGTCTGTTCTTATGAGTGATTAAATGTTACAGACAGACCGACACACAACCAAGTCTTCAAAGACAAAGCAAGATAGAGGTTTCAATCTCACAATCCATCCCCCCTTTCTTGTCAAGGGTTAAACACATACTTATTTATATTTAAAAAGTAATATAGTTTACACTTAATATTATTTATAGCTTAAGAGTCATTCATTTCACAAATGTTTAATAATTCAAATTTATACGAATTCAGAAAGAAAATAATAATAAATATTTTAGCTATTTTTTTAAAGGCTCCATAAAATAAAAGGTGTATCAAAGCGTTTAAAAAGTTTAAAAAGGTTTTGATACAACTTTCCATTACATATCTTGTCACAAAATAGTTTAAAATTATATCTTTAAATGGCATTAGATGAAAACAGCTTTCAGAATTTCTAAAGCGTTATTTTAATGTTTGTGAGAAAGACACTTTTCCATTGCATCAGTTTTTGTCTCGAAGCGCTGTTCACTGCAGAGGCAGAGTATAGTAACATATATATATATATATATATATATTTCATTTGTGTGCCTGAAGAACGCATCATCACTTTTCTTTCACCCCCGACAAGTAATTGACCATGAGACATTAAAAGGAAAAAATAATAATATTCTGCAATGAAATATTATCATGCATTAAACAAGCATATATCTTTCTACAACTATCCAGGTATATGTGTTAAAAAAATTGGATTTCAAATACTTCTATTACAAAAAATTTTTATGTTAAAAAACATTGAATGATTTAACATATCTGAATATGGATTTTTATTTCAAATATCTAGTTTTACAAATTAGTAAACATAGAAGAAAAAATAGTTTTCACGATTTTGTTTTCTAACTCCAATACAAAAAAAGCACGAGATATATGATTAGTATTATTTAAAGTTTGAAGTATATTTTGGACCGCAAAAAATTAAATATCAGTGTAACGCTAATTGAAAAAACGTATTTAATTAATAAAAATATCTATTAATTCTAATATTCAATCTTAACATGCCGTATTCTTGTTCTCGGGGGATAGAAACATACAAAAATATACATTAAAAAATACTATCATTTACTGTTAATACTCTTTATAGCTTATGACTTTAATGGAGGAAAACTCATTTAATTAATGTTTAATAAAACAAATTTATATAAACTGGAAGAAGAAAGAATAAACATTTTAGATACTTAACATTAAGCTTTCAAAAATTTATTGAAGTTTTCATGCAGTTTTCTATTACATATCATGTCACAAAATAGTTTTAATCATGTCATCAGGTGAAAAGTGCTTTCAAAGTTTCCAAAGTGGTATTTTAATATTTTTCATAAAAGGAACGAATATTTTGTATTACACCGGGTTTCGCCTTAAAGCGGTGTTCAATCGAAAAGGCAGAGTAAAGAAAAATTTAAAAACTATTTTAAATGTATACCTTCAGAAGGAAAATATCACTCTTCTTTGACTACCGGCATGTAGTTTGCCGTAAGGTATTTTAGAACAGAATATTTGTTCTTGGTTTTAATATTCTCTGATAAGTTATATAAATTTGAAATGCTGTCATAAGTATAAATATTCAACATAGATTTTATAAGATTTTTTGAAGGATTGAAAAAAAAAATATTCTGAAGAAAAAAGAAAATTTATATAAAAAGCATATATCATTTTATATTAAGTAAAGTGCATACAAAAGAAAACATTGTAATTTAGGTTAAGAGATAATACTATAAATCTTTTATAATTTGAAGGTCATTTAATAATTTAACAACCATGTAATAACTTGTTTACACTCGGAGCTGTGTTTGCGGCTCTTGCCCTACTTTGTTTGCCTGACGAAGTGTCGGTTTTTATTTCCACCTGAAACACTTATTGAAAGTGTTTTGAGAATTACAGAAAATATCTCATAGCATTAAAAAAAAAAAAAAAAAAACTCTAACCACCAGTAAGTATTTGAAAACTTTCGATTTTAGAATTTTTTGTCAAATATCTAGAAAAGTTCTTTGGGAATCATCATGAAAATTTGGTAGTGAAAATAACATGTTATATATCATATGCTTCAGCAAAAGTTGTGTTCTGAAGAAGAAAAGAAGACTAGTAAAAAATTAAAAAAAAAATTGTGTTTCGGATTACCCTGTGAAATATAATGCTTGAAATACGTTTTGGATGTAACACGTCATTATGCGGCATTTTTTTCATTATATATAAAATTATTTTTGGGGCTACCCTATATATATATACATATATATATATATATATATATATATATATATATAATATATATATACTGCTCGACATTGAAAATGAAACACAAGAAGGAATGATAATAACGGAATGAAATTTGTTGGACACATACATTATAGTAAGAAGAACAATTGATTAAAATTTCAGGAAATTTAGAGTAATATGCACTGATAAAACAGTACATAAAGCAGCGACCTCTGTGAGCAATAACAGCACATATCTGCCTAGGCATTGAATCGAACAGCAATTGGATGACATGTATGGGTAGAGCACTTCATGAAGTTTTAACACGATGCCACAATTCATCGATCGGAGTTACTGGTGAGTGGTTGGGGGGGCAGTAGCTTTTCAACGATTAAACAGTCATTTTCATTGGTGCGAGATCAGGAGAACGCGCTGGTCAGAGCAACAGTCGAACACATTCGGCATCAATGAAGGTCCAAAAAATATGGACAACTTGCGGTCGTGCAATGTTCTGCATAAATGCTGCACTTCGGAGGCCTTGAACATAGGGCAGAGCTATGGACCTTAACTCGTCAGAAATGTAATGGCTGGTATTCAGAGTGGCGGGAATGAAAACAAGAGGTGATCGGGACGTGTATCCAATGGTACAACTTACCATCAATCCAGGTGGTGACTCAGTAGGCGGCTACCAAAATTCTGATTACCCTCAAAACAGCATCACTGATATGGGCGACATTAATGTGTGATCAACGATGAATCCGGACGCAGGAACGGCGTGAAGTCACTTTTTAGACAAATCACAATCCTGTTTACAGCATCAAGTTTGCCTTATCCGTATTTAACGGCATTATGAATAATGCATATTGCCAGCTGAGATTCGACATCATCATACTGTCCATCATATGCAATGATGTTATGGGTTCCCATTGGATATACGTCTCGATTATTTCATGTTCGTATTCCTGGCAATCTGAACAGCGGCCATTAAATTTCTGATGAGTTAATGCCCGCCCCTCTGCCTTATTCGAGGCCTCCGTAGCGCAAAATTTAAGTAAGATAATGCACGACCGCAAGTTGTTTGTATTGTCCGGAACTTCTTTGATACAGAATGTGTTCGACTGTTGCTCTGGCCAGCGCGTTCTCCTGATCTCGCACCAATGAAAATGTCTGAAATTTCCTGAAATTTTAATCAATTGTTCTTCCTACTATAATGTATGTGTCCAACAAATTTCCTTCCGGTATTATCATTCCTTCTCTGTGTTGCATTTTCAATGTCGAGCAGTGTATATATTAATTAAAAAAAATAATAATCCATATTTTTAATTATAACACGTAGGTTATTAGACCCAATGTAAAACCATTTTTAGGAAACCTTGCATGCTGCAATTAGAATAGAGAAATTAAAAATATAGCTTACGAAACATAAGCATTTTAACTAAATAATTTTCAACTATGCATGCGTTAGCTTTTATAAAATGTCATTTGCATAATTTAATAGCCAAAAGTATTGAGAATCGTTTGCGAAAACTCCAAAAAAATATCATATAACTCCAAAACGTCATGAAAGGATTATCAAATTCTTTTCTAAACATATATTTCCATTGATAACTATCATCTAAATTTAACGAATATATTGAATAAAATGTTACAATCACGTTTAAAGTGTTTAATAATGACCATGAATGATATAACAAAGTTAAAACATGATGTTTATCTTCAACTAATTAATATTAATATTGAAAAGTTGAGGATGATATAGTTATGTAAAAATTTCAGAAAATCTTTATAAAATAAATAAAAATCTTGAATAACAGTGTTATAAGATAATAAGATAGCAAAAAAATTCAATAAAATATAATAATGATTTTCGTTTTCAAAAAGTAGGCTAAAACTATTCTCCTGATCTTGATTGAATCATAATGCACTGTAAAAAAAAAAAAAAAAAAAAAAAAAAAAAAAAATCAGTAAATTTTCTGAAATGTTTATCCAGAGTGTCTGTAATTTTACAATTATCGAGATTTTCAATCCTTATTCTGTACTCTTACCTATTTCTTACACTTTATTTCTCAATAAAATTTAAAATGGATTTTTCTGCTTTAATACCCTCCTTAACTAGATACCTGTCGCGTAGCTCGGAAACTAGGCCAACAGTTGAAACGGTAGACAGCGCCACCTAGTACAGATTATGGAACTTTTTTTATTCAACTGTCACCAATATTTTAAAGAAGTGATATATGATATATGTAATTGACGTTTCTTCGATTATATTCGCACCTTTTATGTGTATCATATCCCACTTTAAAAAATTTTTGGTGGCTGTTGAATAAAAAACTCGTGCAATCTGTACCAGGTGGAGTTCTCTACCGCTTCAATTGTTGCCTTGTTTTCGAGCTACTCGACAGGCATACAGTTAAGGAGGCTATGCTACTTCATAATATATATATATATATATATATATATATATATATATATATATATATATATACATATATATATATATATATATATATATATGTATTCTAAGTCACAAATATATTCGCGACAAAAAATTAATTGTCAATATTAGTCATTAAAATCTATTTATATAAATGACTAAGAGATTTTCTTGGACTCTGTCTGTGTGTGGATGCAAATTACCACCAAATATTCATACTTTAGTTAATTAAAAAAAAAAATCTAATTGACCGATCGATAAGCTGTTCAATCCGACGGATTCAGAAAAATCGGCCCTTTCGTTTGATGCATCATTTATAACGAATTTTTTTTATTAAATTTTATAAATGAATTAAAATATGAAAATAATAACCTGATAATAGCTTTAAAATTGTACATTTAAATTTTTAATTGCTGCCAAAAAAATGTCTCTTTTTTTTTTTTTTTTTTTTTTTTTTTTTTTTAAGCAGAAAATGAAATATACTTTCACGCGAAAAAAAAAATAAGTATTAAATTTTCTCTTGCATGTGAAAAAATGAAAAAATGAAAATGGAGTAAAAAAACAACAATAACTCTTTTTAATATACCTCAATTTTATATATTTTTCTTTTTTGCGTTGTTTAAAGGGTATGTTTTTGGCACGGATGAATCGCACTTGGCATGAAAGCTAATTCAGCATTATATTAAAAAGCTTTACATATTGATAAACCTGGGTAACTTTTAAAATTTTGATGCTGAAATAGATCGGTTATTATTCACCAAGGACTCTACTTTCGCGACACCCACTTTGAGCCAAGTAGCACATCAATAATATAAATAAATTATAAAATATTTAAAAACAGAGAAGAAAGGAAAAGAAAAAGAAAAAAAATTAGAAAAATTAGAAAAATAATCGCATAAATTATGTATTTTGGTCTAAAATGGCGATAAAA
Organism: Salticus scenicus; assembly: GCA_963930645.1. Lineage (NCBI taxonomy): Eukaryota > Metazoa > Arthropoda > Arachnida > Araneae > Salticidae > Salticus > Salticus scenicus. Next base: position 135,751,580 of record OZ005652.1, on the reverse strand, counting down.
ATTCAAAAAGTTGCCAAGGGGGCTATATTAAGGCTGTACCATGATCAGCTTTACATAATTAATTAATCATTTATTTATTTTTCTATATACCAACTACTATTAACTAACTCAACTACTATTATAACCACAAAAATTGTCTCATGCGATAGACGTAACTGATCATAGAATATTGTAATATTATATTTGGCGTGAAATTTTTGTGATGTTTGTTTATGGTTGATCGAATAAATCAAATAAATATAGAAAATAATGTGAAAGAAAATATTATGCACACCACGTATAGTAACTGTCATCTGATAAGAATCCAAATGGAAGCCCACTGGTAAGGTCTTGTCACAGGCAATAGGAACAGACACCCGAAAGCCTGAGAATGAGTGTGTCGCTGCAGAAGCTGTGTGTCGCTGCCAAAGTGGGTTTTAAAGCAATTTCATGATTTCTTTAAATTTTATTTTTGTTTGTAAAGCGATACAGAAAAAAGATTTTCATTTAAATAATTTGACCAGCGAAATGAGCAAAGTCTTCGTTGACTCCCTACCTTCATTGATTTCATGAATTTAAAAATGGTTTCGCTAAGAAACTCTGATCTATTGAAACGCAAACGGCATCAGGCCGAGTTTTGTACATTTGAAGTTGGATTTTGAAATTTTTCTCGCATTCGAATTTCGGTCCGTTCCCTAACCGGGGCTTTTCTAGTTCATATATAAAGTAGGTATTATAATATCTCAGTTTATTTTTCTCTGTAATTTTACATAAGACTTAAAATAAGTAATTACCTAAAGTTTACTGTCGAAATTTCTAACAGTGTGATTAAAACACTTCTGTTCGCATTTTAATTGATGATTCTGGTTACTTGTGTGCTCAAATATTTCTAATCGTCAAAAAGAGTCAAGTCACTTTTAATTTGAGAAAGGAAGTTTTTGAATTATAGAGAGTTGTAAGATACCTGCGGATTACGCCATCAATCCTAAATAACATTTAGAGGAGACTAGTTGCAGGCCACTGCGACACTGACAATTTTTTTTTTCAAGTAATGCATAAAAACTGACATATTGTCATGTGAGAAACTCAAATGAGTTATTTTAAATAATTAATAACAAAGAGCGAGGAGAACATAAATAAAGCTAAATTATTAGCTCAAAGAATTCTTGCATGTGTCTTAGAGCAATAAACGGTTCCTTATTAAAGATATGGAGAGTCTGTGCATCCGTGTATATTGATGTATGGCCTGTAATGAATAAATTTGAGCTGAACACTATCTGGCAGTGTTCACACTGTCACGTTTTCTCAATAGAAGGTGCAGTAAATACTTTCGCCAAATAACAGTATAACAAAAATCAGTCTGCAAGGCTATATGTATATCTAGCTTTAAAATGGCATATTCTTTCCAATAGCACCGCGTGTCTGAGCCTTTCGATGTCAATTGAAAACTTTCTCATTTACATAATAATTTATCATAGTCACATAATTCTCATAAACATTTTTTAACTCACTGAGTTAATATTAGTGGATCTGCAGATCAGGAGCCTCAACATCCTATTTGCATCACACATTATTCAACAGGTCATTTTTATTTATTCCTTATTATAATATATATATATATTGATTCGAATGACTTGCTGCCTAAACAGGTACGTTCCTGATGGGGCTGTCGCCTTCCTCAACCCCTCCGCTGTATTTTTCTGTCAATAACTAACAGTATATCATATATATGTATTCTTAATAATTGACAGTCTTGTATTATTTCCCCGAAATTCATAAATATTTGCACCAAGTTTCATGCAAAACGATTACCTAGCATATCGTAATTATTTTGTGTAACCCTGTAAACTAATTATCAATTTTATGACCACACTTTTCCACCGAAAAACACTTTTTAAAATTCTAATAACATTTCATTATATTTAATGGGGTGCAAACGTGTTGAAATACACTTTTTAAGAAAAAACGACTATAGACCATAATAGTACGGAATTATTTTATGTATCCCGGAAAGTAGCCGCAGTTATTATATTCGCCAATAATAAGAATACACCTCATTAAGTATAACACATTTTTCTAATTTGACATCATTTGGATGATTACAGAACGTCGTCGGAATTATTTTGTGAGGTCGCATAAATAAATTATTTAGTCTATACATATCCTTTTTTAAGAGTAAACATGGTTTTAAGCATTTTTACAATGTATGCTAATACCCTTCTGTTCAATAGAGCATAAACACATTAAAAAACGCTTAAATAAAAAAAATGTCCAAACGCTCTAATGTTACGAAGTTTTTTTTGTGTCCCTCTAATCGAAATAAAAACATTATAAACACCAGTAAAAAATATTCAGCTTATTCTACGTTTTTCATTAATAATAGTTCCAATTTCAATATAGTCTGAATGATTACGTGACATTGTCAGAACACTTTTGTAAAGTCCTGTACATTAATTAGGAAGACTAAAAGAACATATTTTCTGCAGAAAGCACAAATTTAAGCATCCTACTCATGTACGGTAATTTCATTTTGTTGATTGCAAAGTAATGATGTTAAAATGCGTTTAAACGAAATTCATCCCATATTCCGTACTCTTAAGAATTTTGGCGTGTGCGTGTACACAGTTAATAAACATTATAGAAAAATATATATATATACAGCTGTTTCTATGCAAAGCTTGAATGTGTCTGCCAATTTGCAAGTCAATCGAAGGGTTTTAATCGAATCGAAGTATACGAACTACAAATGGAATGCACACCCAAAATTACACAGCTAATTCCCTGTGGCTCATAAACATGTGTACCAAATTGCAAATGAATGGCGGGATTTTTGCTGTCACTATCGCAGTACACTCAAATTCTTCCAATAGACCGTATTATAAGAAAAACTTCGGCGTGTCTCTGTAAACGAACTACAAATTGAATACATATCTAATACTGTACATCTAATTCTGTTGTGCTCATGAACATGAGTACCAAATTGCAAGTGCAATAGCATGAATTAGATGTACATAGCATGAATTCGCGGCCACTATCGCGGTACCTACAAATTCTTCGCATAAACCGTACTGATAAGAAAAACTTTGGCGTGTTCCTGTACATGAACTACAAATGTAATGCGCACCCAAAATTATACAACTCATTCTGTGTAGATCATGAACATGTGTACCGAATTTCAAGACAATAGCGTGATTTTTGCTGCCGCTATCACACGACAGACAGACAGAAAACACACAGACGGAACCCAAAATCGTTTTGATTCTGAACAGGGAGGAATCCAGTGGCGTTTCGGCAATTAATTCTGCATATTTTTCATTTACAAATTACACTTAACTTTTGAACATTAAAATATAAATATGTAAATATATATTCTTAAATTTTGATATACATATGCATACTTGCCAGCCATCTCATTATGAACCGTACAATTTTTAGTAACCGCCTTTTTTTTTTTTTCACACCAATAGCTTTTTAGAGTAATTTTAGTCTTATTTCATCGAAATTACCCTAAAAATATAGTGGTGTGAGAAAAGGTGCGTTTTTTCAGGGGGCGTTAACAATTGTACGGTTATTAATGAGATGGTTGGCAAGTATGCGTATGCATACTTGACAAGATTCTAATTAATATTCCTAAAACTATTAGTACCCCCCCATTTTTACACACCAGTTGACTTTTAGAATAATTTTCTCTAAATGTAATTACGATTAAATAAGAAGAAAAGGTGGCAACTAACATTTTTACGGAATATTAATTAGAATGTTGGCAGGCATGCGTATGTATGTATTTTTTTTTTTTTTTTTTTTGAACTTAAAATATGCAGTAGGTGCCATTTAACACCTTAACGCGCGCTGTCCTCGCTGCGAGGACGCAAAATTTAAGATACAGTTGCAAAAATTCATCCCGGAAATTTTTCAGCAAAAATTCACGTTTATAACATATCAGAAAAGGCTGGTTTTTTGAACCTTAAAATTTAAAATTTCTTACAGTTTAATTTAGTTTATGAATTCCGGTGGCAATATAATTTAAATGTTTCAAATTGTCTTGCGCCGCAAAGGTTTAATATTTAGCCACCATTGATAAGTAAAATCTATTTTTTTTACTTTCTTTAAAATGATGGTAGCATTAGAATTTAAGTCAGATTTGTTTAATAATTATCTGAATTTATTTGTTAACACTTTCGCGACCGCTGACGTAGATTCACGTCATTTGAAAATCTGTAACTCCACCAGTGGGCGTTTCTTTCGCAATTTGCATGCTATTTATTTCTTAAATATATAACCAATATTCACATTTTTACAATGAAATATTTTATGGATATAAATATTTTGATTAGAAAAAACATAATTATAATGTATATCCATTTCTAATAGAAATGTTAATACAGAAAATTTTGTACTGAAATATTGCAACATGGGAGAATAACGCCCACAGGCGGACCTTACTGTCAAAAATTCAAATTCATGCGATCGCGGAAGTGTTAATTATTACGGTCTTCTGTAAAAAGTATGAAATAGAAAATAATTGACTTATTCGTATGAATCTACAAAAATGTTTCAACCCAAAGCATATGTATATACACTCCTTCTCATATTTATAAGGACACTTTATATTTTGAAATAACTAATGTAAAAATAATTGTGAACAAGATTATACTAAGTGCACTTAATATATCTAGTATTCTAAAAACAAAATTGCTATAATTTTTTTTTAATATGAAACGAAATTAATAAAAAATAATGCAAAATGTGTTTTTCTCCACGTTTTTAGATGTTCTTAATTATAGGGACAATCCACATTTTTTCGTTTTATTTAACTTACGAACGGATAAATTACAAATGACATGTGAATTTGTTAACTACTGAGCTAGATTAATTCATGTATAAGCCTTCAATTTTTCTTGGACGGACATTACTGATAATTCCTCGAAAAAAATAACGTTCAAGTAGTGAAGTATGATAAATGTGTTTTTTAAGCGGAAAGATAATTTCAATCTGCTGAATTTCTAATGAAATTCGAAGGTCTAAAATTGCTGAAGGAAATGTGATCAAACGTTGAACTGCTGGTTCGATATAGAGAGATCAGATGCAAAATCAGAGTTGTTTTACAGAGATCGAATACTCATAATTCCTCTTACTGTTCTACTCATAATGACTGCTGCTGAATTTGCTCGTAATTTGTAACGAAAGGTTAGGGTCCACATTTATGCATGTTTAAAATAATTAATAATATGTTAAAATGAATAAAAAACCTGTAATAATCAATCAGCATTTAATGGGGGAAAGGACGTCTGTGTTAAATTTGAATAAAGCCAATATTAAATGGTAAAATGTTGCATTTTCGGATGAAAAACATTTTATTCTTGATTTACCAAATGGTTTTAACAGTTACTGGCACGATCTGAAGATAGCGAAAAACAGAGCAGATTTTTTAAAGGCAGATATGAATAGGGCATTTTAAAGGTGGATCTATGGTGCTCTGGGGAGCTGCTTCTACTGAAGGGAGAATGAATTTAGTAATTTTTTCTATTATTATGAACAACAAGAGAATATCTGCAAATTTTAAACGTGAAATTATCAGATTTTTGTTAGATTTTGGGGGGTAATAATATTTTTTTCTACAAGACTTACATTTTTGCTCTACTTTTAGAGCAATAGAAAATAGTTTGAAGAAAGAAACTTCTGTATTATTGCCTTTCCCATGGCCTAAAAGTTGAAAAAAACCTTAACTTATGATATTAGAAAAGTGCATGCAAGCTGAAAGCAATTTTAAATAGTTAAAATGTATTAAGAATATCATATATGCTATACGAAATGGTATTGAAACTGAATATTAAAAAAAATGTATATATATATATATATATATATATATATATATATATATGTGTGTGTGTGTGTGTGTGTGTGTGTGTGTATCAGAGAGAATGTCTGACTGTTTAACCCTAAAAAGAGACCCCATAAAATATTAATTTAAAGAATAACTGAAAGAAATTACTAAAATTCGAGCTGTCCTTATAATTGTGAACACATAAAAAATCATCTTTTTACCATATTTAAAGTTTTTTAAGATAAAGAAACGATAAAACTTTTTAAATATAGTTTATTAATGAAATTCAAATTAATTAAAAATATATTTGTTTAAATAGTAGTGTTCAGTGTTTAGTTAATATAGAAAAACGGATGTCCTTATAATTATGAGAAGGAGTGTATATATATATATATATATATATATAAACGAAAAAAATGTAGTTACACTTTAAAAGGAATACAGTTATATACAAATGTACTCTTACGTTTTATTATAAACTCATAATCGTTTCTTTAATTAAAGAAAGTCAAAGTACATTTAAAAAACAAATAAGAAATTTCAGTTGAAAAGATACAAACTCTATTTATCTTTGTTTATCAAATTGGCATACTGCAGAAAAAATATAAAGTATTCCATTGCTCGAATATATTTTAATGAACCTCTTGTAAATAATTAGTTTAAAAACTGTAATTCCTACTTTTGGAATATTATTCGAAGAAAATCATTATTTGGCAGGATAAAAAATATTTGTTTATGTTTTTACATGAAATGTAATTTATTTCGAGAGATCGATAGAAAATTAATTGTATCTTACTTTTAAGAATACTTTTTCAATTTCAATGAAATATTTGTTTAGGTTATTTTGTAAATTATGTAAGTTTTATTTAATGAGATTTGTCTTTTATTCATTATCTTTTGTAATTTCATGTTAAAATAATACATCCTGAAAAAAATTCTGTAAATTCACCGAAATTTTTATCTAGAGTCTCTGTAAATTTACAATAATTCTTAGTTAGAAGTAAACAATCGCTATTCTCGAATTTTATTCTGTGTTTTTAGCTATTTTTGTTATTTAATTTTCCATTAAAAATTAAAAATTAAAAATGAATGTTTTTACTTATAAAAAAATAAAAAATAATAAAAAGCATTCCAAAACACAAATATGTTCTCGCCATTAATGAAGTAAAATAATATTAGTCATGAAAATGCTTATATAAAGTAGAATTTTTAACATCTCTGTTTATTTTTCTCTGTAATTTTGCACAAAACTTCAGATAATTGATTACCAGAAGTTTTCTGTTAAAATTTTTAACAGTGTATTCTATGTAACAAAACTATTTACGTATTGTGTTTTTATAATTTGTCTAAGAAACATAAATTAATAACCAGATCACTAGATTACGTATATTCCATTTGCAAATTTTTTATAACATATTAGTTTGATACTGTTAAAAATTATTTAGCATTTAATCTAAATAATGCTAAATTATATTTTTTATAAATTTAATTTTTTTTTTTTAAATAATTTTGTATGAAATACGTTATTCAATAAAATATTGTAAAGAGCAGGTAAAAATTTAACAGTGCTACACATATATTTCTATCATCTTAATATCACTTTTTTTTTAATTTAAGTATTTACCTCCTATATGATTTAAAACTACACTGTAAACAATTTCAATAAATTTACAATAATTCTTACTTAAAAGCAAGTAATCGATATGCTCAATTTTTATTCTGTCTTTTTATCTATTTTTATTTTTCAATTTATCAATAAATGTTTAAAATAGATGTTTCTGCTTTAGGAATGCATTCTAAGTGACAAATACATTCTAGCCAATAATTAATTTAAATTAATATTAGTCCTTGAAATGCATATATATATATTTTTTCTCTCTGTTTATTTTTCTCCGTAATTTTCCATAAGATATAAGTTAAATGATTACCAGTAGTTTTCTGCTGAACTTTTTAACAGTGTATTCTTTTTGCACTATATTCTTTTTAGTAATTATTACATATTTTTGTCTTGTTTCGAAATCTAACTTTAAATACTTACCTTAACAACTATTCGTTAATTTTGATTTTGAAATATCAGTATACTTAATTATGTTAATTAATATTTTTAAACATAGTGAGAGAGAGAGGGGGAAAAAAAAAGAAAAAAATGAAAAAGTAAAAGAAAATATTTGTGACCAATTTAAATTATTTTTGAGCCTTCTGAATTTTTTAATCTAAAAAAAGTATAATAAATAAATAAATAAATAAATATAAAAAATATATAATATAATTTAATATGATTTAATAAAAAGGAAATCTCAAATACATGCCTAGTAATTTCTAGTTACGTAGTTTTACGGAAAAAGCAGCGTCAGATTTTGAAAGCAATACACTGTAAAAAATGTCTGTAGATTCCCTGAAATGTCCATGCAGAGTCTCTGTAAATTTACAATAAGTCTTAATTAAAAGTAAATAATCGAGATTCTCAAGATTTATTTTATTTTTTAATTATTTGTCAATAAAAAATTTAAAGGAGTCTGTTTCGACTTTAGAAAAGCTTTCTAAATCACAAATGTATTTTCATCAATAATTAATTTAATTAATATTTAGTCATTGGAATGCATATATGAGCTAGATTTTTAAACATCTCCGTAATTCTACATAAGGCTTAAGATAAATGATTACCAGTAGTTGAACTTTATAACAGTAAACAATTCAAAGTAAATTTCATTGAGAATTGCATGAAGATGTTGATCCTGGTAATCTTCGTATCATAATAAGTTTCAGTGTGTCTAAAAGGAATTTACAATATTCAGATGTTTAGAAATAAATCATTCTATTGAATTTATTGAATACACAACTATTCTGTCATATGCTTTTTTTCAGTACGCAATTTAAATTAAGGCTATCACAATTATATAGCATATTCAGCAATCAATACAGAATCATTTATAATGTTTTTAAGTTCGGTGATTTGTTAAAAGCTACTTCCGTTTTGTAATAATAAGCATTTAATAAAATCAAAAATTAAAATAAAATGTTACCCGATTTTATTAGATTTTTTATAATAATATTTTTTTACCTAATAGCAATTTTAAACGTTTACCTTTTAAATTTCCACTTGCGCGATTAATTCGTGGTTGTTTGAGTGGTTTTTTCTTCGCACTAGCGTTACGCAATGCAGTTACCTTGTGAAGTTAATTAATCTTGAGCTTCAGTAAATCCTCGCATATGAAAGTTTCTTTCAATAGTTCGAAAATTCATTACATATTTCAGGCCTTCATTCCTTATTACAACCTTATATAACAAAATAAATAATTATTGATAAGTTTTTGCTTGTTTTTAGAGTTTCGGTGGTACTTACTTTCTCTTGCAGGAATTATATAAAAGGTGTTGGAGTATGGTGTATTAGCAGGCAGAATGAAGTCGGGTCTATTAAAGGTGGCTGCCGCAGTAGAAATGCTACCGTAGGAGCCATATTGAACCCATCATAACCTTAGTAGTTACTTAATGGCTTCTGTGGTTACGAATTTGATTTAATGGTTTCTGGATATGCCACCCTCTCTTATCCTAATCTAATGCATTTCTGTAGTTGGTCATTACAGCATTTCACGCATGAGCCAGCCTGTATAAGGGTGTATATAGTTTAGTAAATTTATTCGATACGGTGCTCCATTTGGACAGGGTGCTAAGTCTGTATCACAGCCAAATTTTTGGAATGTTTGTTCATTTATACCTAAGATGTTGATTTAGCTTTGTTACGCAAGGCGTGATTTTAATGTTGTGGCACAGAAAGTTTATAAAACCGTTGTTAATTGTAAATTTATTTTGAATTCAGTAAATTTACCTATTCTGATCAGTAAACCCCACCTTTTGGCATTGCTGTAAAATTTTACATTATTAAAAAAAAAAAAATTACATATATGTGTCAAATCAGTTCAGTTTTAATTACAGAAATATATATGGTACATTTCGTTAACATATACACGCGCCATAACAGGTTAAATACAAATGTATGAAATCAATTTTTAATAATGTTCAGAATAACACACAAAGGAGGTGTATTTTTTATTGTTTTCTATTTTCCACAGTCATTCGCAAAAGTTTAATAACAAAGTTGAGAAAATGCATTAAAGAAAACATGTAAAAATTTATTCTTTCTTGCCTATTTATGCATTTGACTGCAGAACACATCTGGAGGAGAATTTAGGCCCTTGTCAATTGTTCACTTCGTCATTCTAGAACGACGTAAGCCTCATTTTAACTTAACATATTACTTTCTCTAACCCATGTATAGGGTATAAAAACCATTGATTTTAGGTCAGCTCTTCGAAATTGAGTTTCAATTATATTTCCAGGTTTTGAGGAACTCTGAATTTGAAAGAGTATTTTTAGCGCTTAGTCTGTGTGTTCGTATGTCCGTGTGTGTACGTCTCGGTGTTTGACTGACTTTTATCGGCATACCTGAAAAACAAATAGAAGCAGTAAATCCAAATCTGAAATTCTAAATCTGTATAACATAAAGATGATACAATAAAATCTGGTTGAGATCAACTAATGGTTTATATTCAGGATATCCAAATGAATTCAAATAGGTTGCTTCTATGGGCGAAATTTATGGTGGGTACAGTTTAACATCTCTAGGCTGCACTAAACAAAATTTAATGAATTTATATTTCTTCTATGCGTAAAAGAATGTTTTGTGTACAATATGATATGAAAATTATTCATCATTCGTTTACAGGGCTTCCAAAAAGAGCTAAAATAGAGGAAATATACATGGAAATCACCATAATATCATTTCAAGTTCTGTTGTGTGCAATTAATGTAAAACTATATTTTATCACACAATGTTTTGCTTGCATAACTTATAGAAGGCATAAAGGGATACCAATAATTATGCAAAAACTTCCTTTTTTGTGGAGTGGAATTGGTGGAAGTTATTTAGTATACATTACCACGTCCAGGAAAACAACTCAGGAAGGAAAATTAAAGCCTCATACTAATACATTAAATAAAATATTTTTAACGTTAATTGTTTATCGTTTGTTATTTGTATAATTATGTGTTCTGAGGATTCCTTAATGCTATAGTCAAATTTTAATGCTTGTGTTTTGTGTACGTCTGTTACTAGAGTTACTCCCGAACATATAATAAAAGGGAATGCAAACGTGGTGTTTTGGAGTTCATATGAGTTTAGTATTTGAAAGGTTTAATCAAGACTTGTAATTTTCAAGGAGGGGTGCGGGCAAAAACAAACTGTATAACTTGGAATAAACTTTTAAATTGTAATAAAATCTTGCATTTACATTAATGCAGGTACTATATTCAAGCGAGATGTTAAGGGGCGCGGTAACCCGCTCACACAGAATTGTATGTTAAATAAAACTGTCCATAGTCGTGTGAGTGCTATACCAGATTTTTTTTTTTTTTTTTTTTTTTTTTTTTTTTGTTATTGGTGCTGATAATAAATTAGGAATTTGTATAACTGTTTTATGCAAAATTACATTATCAAATTGTGATATTCAAGAGATTTTTTTTTCTTAAATTGTAGTTAGCACGGAGCTTATTGGTATTACATTGACGCAATGTTATGCAGAAATATGTACAAACTTAAATTGAATTAAATAAGAACAACTTTAATGCTAAATATTTTAATATATATTTAACCATGAAGAAAAAAGTACAATCAACTAAAAAGCTACTGCACAGGAAAAAATATAAATTATAAAAATATATATACAAGTATATTCATCTTTTTTTTAGGACTGAGGGCCTATTAGTCTTATCTGGGATTTTTGCGTTGTCGTTTTCGATAGTTGGACATTTGTCGAAATCTAAAATTTATCGAAAATATAATTGAATAATCTGAAAGCGATGTTATAATTTGAAAAAAGAAAAAAAAAAAAAAAAAAAAAAACTAATAGTCCTCCGTCCTAAACTAAATAATGCTTTTGCCAGAATTTCATCAAAATCTTTTTTTCATTATTATTATTATTGAAAGAAAATGAAAAGAAAATTAATAATAATCAGTATCGTTACAAGCGATATCGAAAAAAAATTTTTTTAATAATTTTGAATTAGAAAATAAAAAGTGCGCGTGAAATAATATGAAATAAAAATAAGTAAAAAATGAATTTAATGATTTAATGTTTTAATGAAAGAAATAGTTTGTTCGTCCGGTGCAACTTGCACATTAGTCCCGTGAGGTACAGCTTTCACATTAGTCCCTTGAGGTACAACAACTTTCACTTTAGTCCCGTCAGGTATACCTTGCACATTAGTCCTTTTTTTTTTTTTTTTTTTTTTAATCAGACTACGAGGAATTAACTTTTTCCCTGAGCAGTTTTTCTGGATATGATAAAATGCAGTAAAACATTACAGTCATTTGCAAAAGCTTAAGACCAGTAACCGATTTGCAGTATTTTAACACATTGCATCATTTGCGCAGATTATTGCGTCTCCTTTGATTGCATCAGACGCATTCTACTGCTGTAAATAAAAGTGTCCGGAACGTTTATGGCTAGTTATTTTTTTATTAGTCTCAATCTGGGATCGGTGTCATTTTTCGATAGTTGGATATTTATCGAAATCTAAAATTTATCGAAAATATAATTGAATAATTTGAAAACTGTGTTATAATTTGAAAAAAAAAAAATAAATAAATAATAATAATAATAGTCTTCCGTCCTAAACTAAATTCTGTTTTTGCCAGAATTTCATCAAAATCTTTCTTTTTAATAAGTAATTTGCTTACTACATGAAAAAAAAAATGAATACAACATTGTAAGAGTAAAAATATAATTTTAATACATTCATAAAAACATAGTTTTCAAATAGTTTTTTTTTTTTTTTTTTTTTTTGTGTGTGTGAATTTGACAATAACATATATTTTATTTAGTTTATTTTTTACTTAATTACATCAAATTAATAGAAATATATGAAAAGTAATATACATTATATGCTTTTTCCATAGATCGTTTCTTTAATTTTATATTGATAAGACTTTTAGTCAAGTAACTAGAGTTTTTAACAACAGAAAAAAAAATCACAAAATATAATGCATGAAAAAGAATTGAAAAACAAGAGATAAAAGGTGAAGAATGTTTTTTGCAGATATAGACATTAAAAAAAAAAAAGTAAATTTATATTTGAAAAAAGATACCAAGAGAAACTTACAAGAGAAGCAACAATTTCAGCTTAAATATAAATATTATTTTACGTGCAACATTTTTTTTTTTTTTTAAAGGAACTTTCAAATAATAATAATAATAATAATAATTCAGTATATATATATTTGTTTGTTGATTCCTGAATTAAAGAACAATTAAAAACATTTTACATTTTTAAGCTTTAATTTAGAGTTCATTAAAGCAGGCATTTAATGTTTAACTCGGTGTATTCTACAAAATTTACAAATTTGTAATTCATATTTAAAATGAAGCAATAAAGTTGTTTCACTCAATATATGTAAACTAAATTTTAGCAAGTGGCAACTACATTTTCAAATCGTTTCATTTCATCTAAATCATCGATAAAAATTATGAATCACTTATAAAAAATTTTTAATTAGAAAATTTATACACTTAATCAATAGTAATTATTAAATATATGTTGCACATTTGAATTGTTTTTAACTGTTTATTGCACAAAAATGAAATAATTAAGGATTAAATGGCTTAATTTAAATGTACATTCAGGTGAAAAAAATGTCACTATCCAACTTATTTTCCTACAAATCATCAAATAAATGTGTGGCTGGTGCCGAAGGATTGATAATAAGTCAAGTTATTAATGCTACAATAAAATTTTGCTTTGGGCGACGTCTGCATATTACAATTTACATGAAAACTTGTATTTTACATTTGCTTTAACATGCAATAATTTAAGCATTCATAGATTAACGTCAATTTCCTAATTATTGTAGGGGATTTTCTGATTATCTTAGGGCACTTTTTCATTGAAATAAATAAAATATTATAAGCGCGAAGCGTCAGCATGTTTCAAACGTTTTATTATTCTGTAGAAGTATCGTATCACAAAATGAACTGATGTCTTGATAACTGTGTTGGTCTATAACTCAGTTATAAAATAATTGCCTACAGTTCAAAAGATATCCTATTTGTTTACCGTTGTTCTCTTCATTTAAATACGATTGCGAAAAGAAATAATCGCAATTTGAAAACTACAGATGGCAGCATAGGCACGCATTTTATCCTTTTTCTAGTGCGTACACTGTTTAAAAAAATGCAATTTTGTTGCCAGAAATTCTCTGTAATTTGATCAAAAGTCGTAAATTAAGGAAAAATTACGTAGACAAAACATATTAATCTGTAATTATAGAGAATTTCTGGCAGCAAAGTTGCATTTTTTAACAGTGTAATATGTAAAAAATGAAAACATTTCGAATCACTTTTGAGAAAATGAGTTCCTCAATAATAAACACATGTTCTTTCAGTTTGGAGAAAAGGGAGTAATTTAAAAATAAAAACAACAGTTTTCTAAATTTAAATCAGCTTGTTTTCAAGCTAATCTGAATACACAGTGTCTATAAAAAAGAGCGTTTTATCTCAACAATAAGAACCGAAATGTGATAGAATAAAATTTATAAAACACGTTTTTTATTAATGCTCAATTTCATGCACACATTTATTTCTTTTTTCTTTTTTTAATATTAACATTTTTATTTTCATTTTTATTATTATCAATATTATTGTTATTGATGATGATGTTTCTCGTATTCATTACAGGATATTTTATTGAACTGTTAAAGTTATCATTCATTTCGAAGAACATATATACATAATGAACACGAAGAACATATATGCATAATGTTATAAAAACTTTAGATAAAAAATATTACGAAATTATTATTTTTTATTTTCAAACATTGAAAACAACTTATATAAAAAGTAAGATAAACATAATGAAATATTTCTGTGCCGTTTTAACAATCTATCAGCATTACTCTGAATTTAATCATTCTCTTCATATTAATCGTTTTCGATATGTTGCGTACTTAGGGGTTCGTGAGTTGTCTGAGAATGAAAGGCCAAACGTACAAAAATTCAGTAATTTATTCACAGAAAGTTCCAGAAAAATACAGGTCTATAAACCAAGTATCAGCTTCAATTCAAACAGTAAACACAGCTTAAACAACAGCTGTCAATAGCAAATCCACAGTACAAACTGTATACCAATAACACTTGAAGCAAGTCTCTCTCAAAGAGGCTTAAGAGCAATGCAAGCACTAGCGAAGCTGGCTGAGATCTGAACTGAACTGAACTGACTGCCTTGGCGAGGAAGCGCTCCTTATGTGCTGTTCCATGGAGCCCAGATTTTTCGAGAAAACTCTAGAAAGTGGTCAACCAATCAACTTACAGCTTCCATATTTGGTATATCCCATATAAGGATTTTCTCGCCAAGGTCGCCAAAAAAATCGCCAAGGTGGGAAAAAGTCGCCAAATTTGGCGCCAAATCCATTACTTGCATTACTGGGGCTTTTTAATGCGTTTTTAAGGGAAAATAAGGCTATTTCAACGCTAAAACGACTAGAAATGCACAAAATTAGTACTTTATCAACTTATTAAGCCTCTTTGAAAGAATTTATACAAAAATAAACACAATTATTTACAATTTCGTAACACTGCCCCCCTCCCAAGGACTGCACGTCCCGGGCAGTGCAACCCTTGGTCAAGAGGCGAAACTAAACAAATTTACACAATCTAAAATACAAAAACTAAGTTGCATATAACGATAAAATAGAAATACAAATCAAGTGAGAAATATTTACAGAATTCACAAATATGTACAAATATTTATATACAAATATTTACAGTGCGCATGCGCAAATTTTACAAGTATTTACATTTTTAATTTTAATATTACCGTTACTTGTGGTACTTGGCTAGCCTATTCCCATACAGCACAGAATGTTTCAGTTATGTTGCAAAAAGCTTACAATCTTTCAAAAACGTAACACGTTTTAGTATGCTCTCTGATACCTTTCTGAAACATTCACCCTTTTTGATTTTCTATCTGTTAAGTGATTGTAACGTTTCTGTTACGTATCTGATTTTTTGTTACGATCGCGGACATTTCTACGTTTTTGAAACTAATCGGAAAGTAATCTGAACGGTTTTAAACGTTTCGGAAGGTTTCATAATATTACAATGTTATATGATTGTTACGTTTCTGGAATATTTTGTGCTGTTAGGGTTATAGTGCACCACCTTCGGTTTTGACGAAGGTGTTTTAGTGATACGCACCACTACATCATTCAGCCTTTTTAAGACTGTGTATGGTCCATCCCAGTTGCACTGTAACTTGGGAGAGAGTCCTTTGCGTCGAACAGGATTCCACAACCAGACCTTCTCTCCTTCCTGGAACTCATGTTGTGTAGCCTTTAGATCGTACCTTGTCTTCATTTTCTCCGTCGCCATGTTAATCCGCTCCCGAGCAAAGTTGTGAACGTCCTCAAATCGTGCCTGGAGATCTTGGATGTACTCCTCGGGCGATGAAGGCGCATCGGGTGGACAACCAAACAGGAGATCACAAGGGAGACGAAGTTCACGTCCAAACAGCATCTGGGCTGGAGTATAGCCGGTGGTTTCATGGACAGCACTTCGATAAGCCAGCAGGAACAATGGCAACTTCAAGTCCCAATCTTGCTGGTTCCTTGATACTAGAAGGGAGAGGTTATTCAGGATGGTACGATTGAACCTCTCGACCATGCCGTCCGACTGGGGATGTAAGGGTGTTGTCCGGGTTTTGTCTATGCCGAGTAGTTCACACAGTCCTTTGAAAACATCAGAGGTAAAGTTCCTACCTTGGTCGGTATGAAGTTGTAGGGGCGTGCCGTACCTTGACACCCATTGCTGCACTAGGACCTCTGCGACCGTGCATGCCTCTTGATTGGGAATGGGATATGCCTGAGGCCACTTGGTGAAATAGTCCATCACGACGAGGATGTATTTATTTCCACTGGAGGTCCGTGGCAAAGGACCCAAGATGTCGAGTGCAATCCGCTCAAATGGTGCTCCCACGTTATACCGTTGCAGTCTTCCTCGACTTCGTTTCTCCGGGCCTTTACGCGCCGCACAAGCATCACAGGATTTACACCATTTCTCCACATCCTCCTTTGCCTTGCACCAGTAGAAGCGTTCCCGAACTTTCTGCAGAGTCTTCATTACCCCAAAATGGCCTCCGGTAGAGCTACTATGCAGTTGTTCTAAAACAGCTGGAATTTTTGATCTTGGTAATAAAATCTGCCATCTGAAGCTTTTCCCATCATCAGATTCCCACTTTCTGTATAATACGCCGTTTCTGATATGAAGAGAGTCCCAAAGTGCCCAATAACTTTTCGTAATGGGACTAAATCTGGAAATGTCCTGCCAGGTAGTTCTGTTGCTGGTCGTCTCCTTCAGCTGTAATATTGGCTTTATGTCAGGATCTTCCAACTGGGATTTTCTAAGTTCTTCGTCACTCCATGGATCGGGATCTTGATCTGATGGTGTTGAGACAGTAACTTGGCAGGCAACCGGATTTATCGGCAGGTATTTCTGTTCGGCTCTAGAGCAATACTTGCAGCTTTCTGAGCAGGGCTTCCGTGACAAGGCATCTGCATTACCATGTAGAGTCCCTTTACGATGACGTATCTCGAAGTCATATTCCTGGAGGCGTTGTATCCACCTGGCAATCTGTCCTTCCGGGTTCTTGAACTGGAGCAACCACGTTAAAGATGCATGGTCAGTCCGGAGCAGGAATCTTCTGCCATAGAGGTAATGATGGAAATGTTCTATGGCTTTTACGATGGCGAGTAGCTCTTTCCTGGTGGTACAGTAATTTCGCTCCGGTTTAGACAGGCATTTACTCCAATAGGCAATGACATGTTCTTGACCATCAATTTCCTGCGACAGAACAGCACCGACACTCTCATGGCTGGCATCTGTATCAAGTATGAACTGTCTGTCGGGCTGTGGATACGTCAAGATAGGCGATGATGTTAAGGCCTCTTTAAGTCGCTTGAACGCTTTTTCACATTCATCTGTCCACAGGAACTTCTGTTTGGCTTCCGTCAGCTTGTGCAGTGGTCTGGCAATATTTGAGAAACCCTTGACAAACTTCCTGTAATAAGTGCATAACCCCAGGAAACTTCGTAGTTGGTGTACATTTTCAGGGCGACTCCAGTTCTCGACTGCAGAGATCTTCTCGGGATCAGTTCTCACACCTTCGGCAGAGATGATATGACCGAGGTAGCTCACTTCACGACGGAACAAGTTACACTTGCCTGGATTCAATTTGAGGTTAGCCATTCTGAGTTTCTCTAGCACCTTTCGGATATTTCGTAGATGGTCTTCAAAAGTGCGCCCCACAATGATAATATCATC
Organism: Salticus scenicus; assembly: GCA_963930645.1. Classification (NCBI taxonomy): domain Eukaryota; kingdom Metazoa; phylum Arthropoda; class Arachnida; order Araneae; family Salticidae; genus Salticus; species Salticus scenicus. Next base: position 135,733,409 of record OZ005652.1, on the reverse strand, counting down.
CAAATACACCAGACAGGCTTCATAGGAAAGTCCTTTTAGCACTGTCTCCATCAGGCGTTCGAAGGTGGCAGGTGCATTACATAATCCGAATGGCATAACTTTAAATTGCCACAGTCCTTGTCCCGTGGTGAATGCAGTCTTCTCACGATCATCAGGATGTAATTCTACTTGCCAGTAACCGCTCTTCAGATCCAAAGTCGAGAACCATTTATTGCCAGCAAGTGTGTCTAATGTGTCGTCAATTCTGGGAAGAGGGTAACAGTCTTTCTTCGTGATGTCATTCAAACGACGATAATCCACACAAAATCTTGTTGAACCATCCTTTTTCCGCACCAGTACTATGGGAGAGGCCCAAGGACTCGTTGATGGCTCGATGACATCATTGTGCTGCATTTCACCTAGAAGTTCAGTGACCTCTTCCTGTTTAGCAAAGGGAAGTCTTCTTGGATGTTGTTTGATTGGAGGATGATTTCCTGTATCAATTCTGTGCTGGGTGATGTTCGTTCTCCCGACGTCTTCAGGTGTTCGAGAAAAAACGTCTTTAAATTCTTGGAGTAGCTTCTCCGCAGCACATCTCTGTTCCTTTCCTAACTCTGCATTCTTGAGTAATTCCGTTATTAATTGTTCAGAAGACTTGGATTCAGTTGATTGCGTGGGGCGGTTGATGCATGTTACAGGAGTGCAGGCTGCTAACACCTCATCCTTCTTCACTGTTCGGACCTTATCGCTGATGTTTGCGACTCTCACAGGAATAGTACTCTTTGAGAGATCAACTAGGGATGAAGCTACCAGAACTCCTCTTGGGCTATTGTCTGTATTCGGGTATTCAATCAGTCCATAGCGGAAGTATTGCTTTGTAGGTGGTGTTCCTGAAACTATTGTCTCTGTGTGTGGAGGGATGGAAATTTCAGTCTTGGCTGTTATCTGGCAAATTGTCTGAATGTCTTGATTTTCAGTGTTGAACACAGCGATGTCTTCCGAACTCGAATGCAGTTCATTATTCTTGAAGTCCAATTGAAAGTTAAATTTTCTCAGGAAATCAATTCCAATGATTAAAGGATCTCTTATATCAGCCACATATGCCATATGATGGTAACTGGCATTCCCAAAAGTGATGGCCAAGTTCATTTTTCCATATATTTTGATTCCGTCTCCGGTCACAGTCTGGAGTTTAACACAGGGCGGCGTCCAGATGATCTTCTCTTTTAGTTCTTGAGCCAAATCCGTTCTAATGATGGTCACGTTGGCTCCTGTGTCCAGAATCATCCGGCAGGTGGCGTTGTTGACTTGGCCATAGACATGAAGTCCATTATCGCCGCCACCCATCGATGAAACATAAAATACTGTAAATTGGGGATCTTTAATTTTAGGCAACCTCCGCCCCGCGAGATGGCCTCCTCTTAGTTTCCCTGCAGTGATGGTGAAGACGGGTGATTTCCTATAATTGGTCGTACAGGACAGTTCCTCTTCACGTGACCATCCCCTCCACAGCCCCAGCACTTTATCTTCCGGTCCTTTATTTCCTTACTATTCTCTAGGCTGCGCAATCTCTTTAAGATCTCTTCGATACTTCTCTTCATTTCATTTTCACCAGCAGGCGTATCGTTTAATGAGACTGCTCTTATGGTATGGCGGTCTTTACGGGAGGCTTGTTGGGCTGCCTCTATCCTAAGTGCATAGCCTAAAGCTGATTCTACGTCTCTGATGTTGGAGAGTCTCAGCGCTTTTTGAATTTCTGGATCCCGAACAGCATCGATAAAGTACTGAAGAGCTAAGTCGTTCCGAGTATCAGCTTGAAAGTCTGAGAATGCTAGGTGTGACAATCTCTGAATGTCCGCTGCCAGCTCTTGCAAACTTTCGCCCGTTTTCTGGTAACGGGACTTTAGCTGGAGGCGACTATAGTCCTTAGAACACTTCTCTCCGAACCGTAGCTCCAGTGCTCTAGTCAGGGCCTCGAAGTCGTTCCTTTCTTCTTTAGAAACATTTCTCAGGATCTCAGCTGCATCTCCCCGTAATGCTGCTGCTAAGTGGACTGACTTGGCGGTAGAGTCCCAGCCGTTAGCTTCAGCTACGATGGAAAACTGCGTCTTATATACATGCCAGGAGGAACTGCCGTCGTAGGTAGATAGCTTAATAAATTCGTGATTCTGGTTTCTTCTCTCTTCCTTTTCAGTTTCCTGGGGCTTGGATTCTAACTTTTCTTCGAGATTCCGAATCTTGCTCTGCAGTTCATTCCCTATTACCTCTCCGCTCCACTCTTCTCTCATTTTTCTCTCAAGATCTTCCTCCATTCTCTTAAACTTGCTTTCTATCTCTGAAACCTTTCCTTTCAGCTCTTGATCAAAGTTTTCTTTAAATTTCTCCTCAAAATTCTCTTCTTTCTTCATAAATCTCTCTTCAAAATTCTTTTCCACTTTCAAAACTTTCTCTTCAAAATTTTCTTCTATCTTTATAACTTTCTCTTCTATTCCATCCATTCTGTTTTCCATATCCGATAATTTACTTTCAATCACTTCCTTTACTGTCGAAAGTTCTCTCTTCATCTCGTCTTGATTAGATTTAATTTCTTCGGTCAAACTGTCTTTCAACTCTCTTTGCGATGTTTCCATTTTCTCTTGTGCTACCTTCATTTCTTCAGTCAAACCGTCTTTCAACTCTCTTTGCGATGTTTCCATTTTCTCTTGTGCTACCTTCATTTCTTTCATCTCTTGACTCAGGCTATCTTTCATCTCTTTTTGTCCAGTTTCCATCTTTTCCAGTCCTGTTTCCATTTTCTCTCTCAATCCGGTTTCCATCTTTTCCTGTCCGGCTTTCATTTCATTTATCTGGGTAGCTAAGGCTTCTAGAAGTTTTTTCATCCCTTGCTCCATAGCCCTCGTTATCACCATTCACAGACAATCCCACTTCTGACACCAGAAATGTTGCGTACTTGGGGGTTCGTGAGTTGTCTGAGAATGAAAGGCCAAACGTACAAAAATTCAGTAATTTATTCACAGAAAGTTCCAGAAAAATACAGGTCTATAAACCAAGTATCAGCTTCAATTCAAACAGTAAACACAGCTTAAACAACAGCTGTCAATAGCAAATCCACAGTACAAACTGTATACCAATAACACTTGAAGCAAGTCTCTCTCAAAGAGGCTTAAGAGCAATGCAAGCACTAGCGAAGCTGGCTGAGATCTGAACTGAACTGAACTGACTGCCTTGGCGAGGAAGCGCTCCTTATATGCTGTTCCATGGAGCCCAGATTTTTCGAGAAAACTCTAGAAAGTGGTCAACCAATCAACTTACAGCTTCCATATTTGGTATATCCCATATAAGGATTTTCTCGCCAAGGTCGCCAAAAAAATCGCCAAGGTGGGAAAAAGTCGCCAAATTTGGCGCCAAATCCATTACTTGCATTACTGGGGCTTTTTAATGCATTTTTAAGGGAAAATAAGGCTATTTCAACGCTAAAACGACTAGAAATGCACAAAATTAGCACTTTATCAACTTACTAAGCCTCTTTGAAAGAATTTATACAAAAATAAACACAATTATTTACAATTTCGTAACAGATATAAACGAAAACATTCATTTTTAAAACCTTATTAAGAATTATTATTTTTACTTTAATATATAATTTGTCGAAATTTCTTTAAATAAATGTTAGATTTATAACTATCATTATACCTTTATAACCAAAATATTTTTTTAGTTCGTACATCACAATGTTTCTTTGAACCGTCTCTCCTGTCGCATTTATTTCTTATCAGTGAGACAAATCTCACCATCTTTTTTGTTTTCTCCAATTCATGTTCGGTAGAGAAAACATTGAGTGGGGAGTATATTTTTGGAACTATGTTGTTTCTATATTTACAGGCTTTGAGGTGCCTTGAATACGAATGCAAGATATTTTCCTGTTAGTCTATGTGTGTTTGAAACAGAGAGCTATGGATATAACTCTAAAACAAATAATCGAGTAGATCCAACTCGGTGTTCTCATTCTACATCATATGGGGAGGATACTTGAAAAATTTTACTGAAATTGAAAAAAATATTATATAAGTGTGTTTATTTATTTAAAAGTTATCCACTTAAGCAGATAAATAAATAAATAAATAAAGTGTTTTTTTTTTTTTTTTTTTTTTTTTTTTTGCTTAGACTTTTGTAAATCAATGGTATCGAAATATCAATAATTGAAATATCCTTTAATTTTAAGAACCATTCAGAAAATAACTGAAAGCATCTACTTATATCACCGAAATGTTTTCAGTTTCAGCAATATGTATTTGTATAACTTTCATAACCTACGCTGCAAATTTGGCTATTGAATTATTGAAACGAACTTTTGTTAGCGTGTTTGCATGCATAGTTACAAATTATTTCGTACAATTTATCCTGTTTCAAGAGTTATTCAATGTGTTTATTTTCTATTTCCGGATTATTGTTTCAAATAGTTTTCGTTAGCGCTTATGAAATTGACATTAAATTTGGTTGAATATCACGTGAGTCTATATCATCCAAGAATTTAATTTTTTAAACAAACATTTATATCTCCCTCAAATTAAGTTATATCCTTAATCAAATACACATACGCATTTTAAGAAAATAATGCTCTGTGGTTACAGGATATTTAGACATTTTCCATGAACAAAGAGATTTTTTTTTTTCTTTAATTTTTAGTGCACCTCTTGAATGTGCCCAAAATGTCATTCAAAATTATGTGATTAAACATCTTTTTCACACTCACAAGCTTGTAAAAGAATTTATCAATTAGTTCTTATATTTGACGAAGCGTGTAAATTTATTAAAATAGTTTACGCACATAAGGTGAATTATATTATAATCTTACAATAAATTTAAGAATTGAAAAAAAAAAAAAAAAACAATGTGTTCTAGTAAAGAATACGATCATAATTTATATTGCTTTACATATCCAGTAAATTTAAATTTATTTATATAATGTGGAGGTTAATAAGAATATTTTTAAAGAAATTTGTAATAAATTGTTCTTTACTGCATAGGATGCCATCCCAAAACATTGGCACCACATTAACGTTTATATACTATTTAAAACATTTTGTTTCAAATCATCGCTTTTCTTGAGTATCATGTCCAATTTGGCGATTTTCGATCTTGTGTAATGTTTTATAAGAACAATAGTCTGGCATAAAACTACATTCCCATAGCCATGCTTCATATTTATCAAAACAAATACTAATTGGCAATCATATGAAATCTGTGACTTTCACACTCGTTTCATAGAAGTGCATGTAATAAAATTTCTATGCCATCAAACATTTCTCATCAAAATTTTGTGTGGCGTGTGATGTGAGGTTTAGAGCCAATTGTGTACGAGAGGGTCCTAATTCAGGGTGGGGTGTCTTTCATTAGTGATCTTTCTGAAGAGTCATATCACATACGAGGGTTACTATTTATATTTCTGGCCTTGGCAACAGTAAGTGTTGCTAGGCGACCGCAGACGATTTTAATCGAAAGTTTGATATTTTTAAACGTAAATTCAGCAGACGATTTACCATTATAGCTTTATTTGTGTTGTTGACAGTAAATTGAAAAGTTCTTCTCTTTCAAAAAATGGAATTGAATCGTGAAAATTTTCGTGCGATTATTTTTCATAACTTTCGACGTGGATTGTCAAGACAAGAGTGCTTCGATGAACTTAATTCTTTGTACAGAGATAAAGCGCCATCCTACAGCACTGTAAAAAATTGGTATAACGAATTTAATCGTGGTCGATGTTCGATCCAGGACGAATCCCGTACAGGTCGTCCAAAATCCGTTGTTGTGCCAGAAAAGATCGATGCTGTGCGTGAACTGATAAAGCAAGATCGTCATGTGACATACGTGAGATTGAGGCGTCTTTGGACATTAGTATGACTAGCATCAATAAAATATTGCATGAACATTTGAGCGTAAAAAAAATTTGTTCGCGTTGGATCCCGCATAATCTGACAAACGCTCAAAAAAAGGCTCGTGTCGATTGGTGCAAGGAAGTGTTGGAAAAATACGTTCAAGGTACATCAAAGGCTGTGTATAACATCTACACAGGTGACGAATCATGGATCTATGCATATGAGCCGGAAACAAAACAGCAATCAACTGTATGGGTCTTCCAAGGCGACGCAAAACCAACAAAAGTTGTTCGAGGAAGAAGCACATCGAAACAAATGATTGCGTGTTTCTTCGGCATTAACGGTCATGTGGCAACAGTGGCGTTGGAGCAACGCAGGACGGTCAATTCTGAATGGTACACGACCATTTGATTGCCAGAAGTCATCGGAGAAATTCGAAAAAAGCAGAAGAACAGGCGAATCATTCTTCATCATGACAATGCGAGCTCTCACACATCGACTCAAACAAATGCATTTCTGACTGAGCGAAAGATCGAACTGATGGGTCATCCGCCGTACAGCCCTGATTTGGCACCCAATGACCTCTTCTTATTCCCACACATCAAAAATAAATTACGTGGACAACGATTTTCGACCCCCGAAGAAGCGGTTGATGCATTCAAAACGCATGTTTTGGAGTTACCTCAATCGGACTGGAAAAAGTGCTTTGAAAATTGGTTCAAATGCATGCAAAAGTGTATTGATCATCATGGAGAATATTTTGAAAAACAATAAAACCAATTTTGATCCTACATATTTGTTTTTTCATTATTAGGCCAGAAATATAAATAGCAACCCTCGTATTAAAGCGAGATTTGGAGAAATACAGGGAAAACTCTAAACAACTTGGCCGAATAACGTGACTTGGATACTAACCCAGTACCTCTCGTATAATATCTAGGAGAGAAAATATATTGGTGGTGCATCAGTGAAATTCTTATAAAATTAAATAAAATTTTAATGCTAATTTTATTTATAAGAATCATTTCCATAGCACATGAATATACGCTCTTATAATTTTGTTATTGAAATATGCAAAACAGTAATGACAAATTCAAATTAAACCAAATTAAATGCATGTAACATTCAGTGATCAAATGCACTGATTATTGCACGTTCATGAGTTAAAAAAAAAAAATGGCAGTGTTTAATAAGTGAGTATAAATATGTAAAATACTTGGGTTTGAAAGTTCCAAAAAAAATTTTTTTTCTCTCTTTTTAGTCTGATAATACAATACGTCTAGAATATTTTTCCAAATTTGAAGTCAATCGAAGTTAAAATTTTAAAGAGAATTCTCCTCATTAGGCTAGATGTATAGGGCTCGAAATTAATATATTCAGGCAACTGGGAATCGAGAAGCAAGAGTTCGTCTCAAGTACGTACAGCGTTCGTAGAACGAAGTTCTAAACATTGCAGCTGAAGCAAGATTTTTGCTTTACTAACGATTCTATGTAAATTATATATATATATATATATATATATATATATGTGTGTGTGTGTGTGTGTCTGTGTGTGTTTTAATCCTAATGTAATCTTTAATCACCTTTTATTTAAAAAATATTTTGTGAAGTCGTTAGACATGGTTACACAGAAATCAGTTTACCAATGTTGTTAAAGTTTTTACAAGTCTTCAAAAACTTTTTAATAAAAAAATATGTATATATTGTTTAAATGTTGCTCTTATACATGCCGGAAATTTTATATGAAAAAATGTTGTCATCCTTATATTTATACATAAAAAGAAAAGAAATAACAAACCTTTCCCGATTTATGCACACTAATAGAGTTTTTTAAGAAAAAATATAATTATTAAAATTGGTATATTGAAATTTTAGAGTGTCACTTTTCAATTTAAAATAATCTTAGGGCATTTAATCATGTTAAAAGCTGAAGCAAGGTTATGAATTTTAATTTATATTGTAAACTAAACATTCCTATCTCAAAGTTTCTCAATTATTTCTCATATGAAATCTATCAGAATAAAGATTACAATTTTCTAGAGAACGTAAATTCCGACATAAAGTAATAACACTATGTAAAGGAAGCCCTATAATTTATATACTTCATCGCTTAAATGATGAAAATTTTCAATTTATAATGCATACAGCAGAATTGTTACTTGTCTGCTAAATATTTCCACTATATGTACGAAAAGAGTAATCGTCCTAAATTATTTCTGTGTTTATTTGCTTTATGAATACATGGATAGTGAATAGAAATAAATTTTAATAAAGCTTAAGATATTAGAAAAATGGAGTATATAAAATTAAATGTTCTTTTTAATTTTTTTTTTGTTTTTTATGTGTTTGGAAATGTTAAACAACAACAAAAAAAAAAATGTTTAAAGGCATATAGCATATTTAGGAAATAAATTGTTTGTTACAAATATTAAAGAAGTTTATACAAGGTCCACCAAAAGTGTCATAACCCCCTTCTATCTCAGAAATGCGTCCGAATTTTGACAATGGTGAAACACAATAAATTCGAAGAAGACTTCTTTTGGTGAAAAAAACCTTACCCTAGGGCTGCTTGGGAGAGGGGGGGGGGGAGAGGGGCAGCTAGGGAGGACAACCTTAAAATTCCAAATATGAAAGTATGCCTTGTGATACATCCCTAGAAACGTCTCTTTTAGATAATGGATTTGATATACATATATTTGTCCTGCGATGATTTTAAAGGAGTTACATGGATATAAAATCTGTATTCCGTAACTCAAAAAAATCTCACTTTCCCTTCCTACTATCTCGGAAATGAACGTATTTAAAAAATAGCGAAAAACGTGATCGATGATTTCGAAGGGAACCTCATTTGCTGAAAACATTTTGTTTCCGAGGGGGGAGGGGGGGTAAGGGAGCTCTAGGGTAGGCAGAATTTCAAGTGAATGGGTATGTCTTGTGATACATCGCAAGAAACGTCTCGTCAAGACAATGAATTTGTTATAAATAGTTTTGTTCTGCGATAATAAATAAATAGGATGCAGAATTTTTCGAGCTTTGGAATGTGGAAGTTATATCCATGTAGCTTCTTTAACAAGCGTCGAAGGAAAAGACTTTTTATATCAAATTCATTGTCGTGAAGAGATGTTTTCAGGGATGTCTCACAAGATATACCTTACAATTTGAAATTTTAAATTGGTGGTGGTACTTACTAGTGGCACCCCTAGCTCAACCCTCCCCCCATGTGCACAAAGTATTTAAAAGAGTTCTCTCTCGAATAAATTCAACAAGTGTTTCACCATTTTTCAAAATTCTGACACATTTCTGAGAAAGGATGTGAATGTGTGACTTTTAGCAGACCCGTATATTTCTATTACACTTTTTAATATAAAGAGGAAACTTTTATACAATTAAGTCAGATATAAAGTGATATATATATATATAAGTAATCTCTGGAACAACTGAACCGAATTTTTTCCCTAATAAAAACCTACACTATCCCTAAGTAGTGTAGACTATAATTTATTTTATACACGTTTTTGTAAAAGGAATGGTTTCAAGCCGCCGTTTTACTTCATACAGCATTTGTTCCAGTCATTCATCGTACTGGTCTCACCACTTCACAATTTTTTCCAGAAGGTTATTTTATTCTTTTATCATAGTAGATATTCTCGAAAACTGTTGGAAAAGCAACGGAGGCTCATTTAGGAATTTGACTCTTCCCTCGGGCACAAACCATGTTCGGGATAGGCGCTGTCGTAGGCTGTTGGTTTTTCGAGTTTACCATATAAACAGCGGAGAAGACGATTCTGCCGGTAGAAGCATCACGGTATCAAACATTTGAGCGATTTCAAGAAAATGTTATTTCATAGATTTTTTATTTATTTTATTTTATTTATTTATTTATTTTTGAAACAATGTTCAATTAATTAAAGTGACCAGCGATAAAAAATATACTAAACAAAAATTGAAAACCTATCATAAGAATGAAATTGTTTGTGCTGTAAATTTACAAAATATACCATCTTAATTTCTCAAAGAACCATCTTATTTTTTCGAAGATTTCTTCAAACGTTAAAAAAGATAAGAGAGAAAGATAAATATTAAGCAAAAAATAAAAGTTTAAACGTAAAATTAATTTATATATATATAATCATTTGTTCTGACTTACTGACTGATTCATCATTCTGCAGACAATACCCCTGCACTATGAATGATGAAAATTGGTATAAATTCTCTTTGTGTAACATAGACATCCACTAAGAAGTGATTTTACAACATATCTCTTCGTCTCTGAGTAAGAATCTATAAATCCTACACACACACCTATATCTAAAGTGTGTGTGCGACGGTGTCTTATAGCATACTTACAAAATTTTACCTGAATAAGGTAGTCGTTTAAACGCTTTCGTGTTTACTCAAACATTCTCATACAACATATACAATCATTTCTATAACAATAGCATAAAGTATTTCAGAACACCTCAAAATGCATAGATGAATCAAAATCTCACAAATGATATTTTTTATGATTACAGAAGTTTCTTTACATAGTTTACATTGGGAAACTAATAAGGCAATACAAGTGGTACCACGAGTTTGGACAATAACCAAACATCATCCCATACAGCACAGAATGTTTCAGTTATGTTGCAAAAAGCTTACAATCTTTCAAAAACGTAACACGTTTTAGTATGCTCTCTGATACCTTTTTGAAACATTCGTCCTTTTTGATTTTCTATCTGTTAAGTGATTGTAACGTTTCTGTTACGTATCTGATTTTTTGTTACGATCGCGGACATTTCTACGTTTTTGAAACTAATCGGAAAGTAATCTGAACGGTTTTAAACGTTTCGGAAGGTTTCATAATGTTTCAATGTTATATGATTGTTACGTTTCTGGAATATTTTGTGTTGTTAGGGATATCTTACAAGAACGTACTTTTAATAATAATAATAATAATAATAATCTTATTAAAGGCAGCTGTTTATATTTCCTATATGATTTTTTTTTTCTATGTACATAAAAAAACGCATTGGAAGAGAGTATTTAAAATTTTGGCTTCTGGTTTTCCTCGAATTTACTCATTTTGAAATGTCCTAAATTTGATTTGACATTAAAAAAAGCACTTGTCTTTGTGTGTCTGAATGTCAGTGTGTGTGTCTGTGTTTCTATCACAAATTTTGCGGACACTGTATCTCACGAGTCAATGAATGAAATTTAACCAAACATAGCATTTGGTTTGTCTTATGTAAACTGGTGCCGATTAAATTTAAGGATCATTAGCTGAAAAGATGGTACAACTATAGTATTTCCACACAGCTGAATTTGGCGATTTTTCTTTGGCGCCGATTTGAACGGTAACGATGTCGTTCTGAACTGTTTGCGATATAATATGGCAGCTTGCATGCTATTTATTTTGGATTTATGATTTTATGATTTATGATTTATAATTTAGCTTATGATTTTATCATTTATGCTATATGATTTATGATTTTTAGATTTATGATTTAGCCATAATCGCCTAAAATAAATCGCCAAATTCAGCTGTGGGCAAATACTATATTTGTTCCGAAAAGTCAGCGATGTCTTAATTTTTTTCATAATATTTCATATGGCAGTACAAAACAAAATTTCGTATAAATGTACAAATTGACAATTATTTTTAACATTTGAATGTAAAAAAAAAAAAAAAAAAAAAAAAAAAAGAAAAAAAAAAAAAGAAATGTTCATGATAGAAATAGTAAACCAGAAAAAAAATCTCACGTGTAAGGTTTTGTTTATTAGGGCTACTGACCCTGGTGGGAAGTACAACCACGAAAGTGAAAATTTTAAATACGTGTATTTTTCAAACGAACTCGTCAATACTTCTAAAATGAATGGTTGATTCATATATCTGTAATATTAATAGTTAAACAAAATGTTAAGTATTTTTTTTTCAGTTCATTTTTAACAAAGAAAAAAAAATAGATGTTGGCATTAAAATTAATTTCCTTTATATATTTAGTTTTAATGCTTCTCTGAGATGAAAATCGTCTGCATTCATCATGGAAAAACTTATTTGTACTGCATGAATATGTGTCAGAAAATATATACGATCTTGTGGTGGCCACAATATATTAGTTTCATTTGTCATTATGAAAAGGTAAATACTTCTACCTAATAATGTTTTTTAACGTTTTTTATTTTATTGTTTGTTTATTTATTTATTAATTATTTATTTTTTAGGAGCAAAATACCACACGTGATTTAAATTGATATATCGTCTTAGGGGAAAAGGTTTACTTACACCATATATAGTGTAAAATACACCAGTTATATTTATCGAAATAACTAAAAAATGGCATGTGACAGACGTTATATATTACTTTCTGTTGAGACAGTAATTAATATTTATACATATTTAATTTACGAAATAAATTTAAAAAAAAAAAAAAAAAACTTTTATACGTAAAATTTACAAATAAAATAAAATAAAATAAATAAATAAATAAAAACATTAATTTTATTATTTATGCGAAGAAAATAAGTTTTTCTGTAGAATCCTCAATATGTGTTTACTAAGTTTTGTAAAATTTGAAAAAATATTTATATATATATATATATATATATATATATATGTATATGTATATAAGTGCGATTTATGTCTTGTATATCTGAAAAATGCTCTAACGTTTACATGCCTTATGCTGCATAACGTATATTCGCAATTATGTAGATTTTTTTATAAATGATACGAATGATAAGTGTGCACATCATTTCAGTAATTTATTAAGTATTTTTTACGCAAACATGCGTATAGCATAATAATATTAATCCACAACAATTTGCTTAACTTTTTTTGAATAAACAGGAATTAAAAATGTTAAACACTGTTTTGCAAATTACTTTAATTCTTTTTTTCATATCTAACTAAGTTCAATATTGCGAGAAATTAAGTTTTGGTTTAACTTTTAACAGAAACAATTGTTGCATGTTTTTTCTTACTTACAAATTTATTTTTCTGTAAATTAAATATTTTGTGAGTTTATTGAGGCTAACAAAATGGATGTCTCAACAAAATATATCTGTTAGTAATATTTTTAACTGTTGAATGTTTGAAAAATATTGTTAAATAAATACAGTGAGTAAGTTTGTCTTATTCTTTTAATCTATTTGAAAAAAAAAATAATAATAAATAAATAAATAAAGCATTTTTTGGTCTTTGTCTAGGAATTGGGATAAGTGTAGCTAAATTTGTTTCCATCTTCGTAGTTATTCTTTTATCAGATATAATGTTTTAAAATTTTGTATTGCAAGCGATTAGAACTATTAAAAAAAGGGTTCACCCCCCCCCCCATTCTTTATTTTTTTATTTATTTTTTATTTTTATTTTTGTCGCATTTACCTAACATGTTTTTATTTAAAAAATGAGAAAAATGTCAACAGCATATGTATAAGACAAATACTTAGAAAAAAACAACAAAAATCAATACATGACATTTGTTTATTTGCATCTAAATTAATATATCTTCCAAAAGTTATGTATTTTTATTTAAAAAAATATAAAAATTTAAACATGGTAGATTTAATAAACTCATCTGAGATCAGGCATTTTTATTTCGCATTGATTTGCATACTAATATATACTAATACTTCTTGCCAGAAAGCGTTACATGCTGAAGTAAAAATGTCACAGGAAAACATATTTGTGAACATAAAATGTAAATTATTTTAAAGGTTTTTTATCCATTTATTAGACGTATGTTATAATTCATAGAAAGAATGAAATATTTAATTTTTGTAAACAAAAATATATATCCTGATCATAGCTTTATGCTTTTATAAAACAAAAAGTATAACCATTCATCTTACATAATATAATGTTACATTATAAATTTGATTCTATAGAGAATATTGATTTAAAAATATTAAAATATACTTAATTTAGTGCTTAATTGAGCCTCACCCTTTAGATAAATTATTAAAGTCAAGTGAAATGAAGCTTTACTCTTATCGGGGGTTTATTCTCTCACACGTTAGCCATTCTAGCATTAAGAAATTTTTATATAAGTAATGATATTTCAAAATAGTAGAAGTTTATGCGGGTTCAAAAATTTACATCAATAAAATTTAGCTTACTCATCCTTAATGAAGAGTTTTGTATTTGCTCATTCCTTTTTTAACTAAATAATTTGTATACTGTCAGAGTATCCGGAAATTAATATTAAAAATCATATCTAAAATATAGTTTACACTTAACTAAAGAAAACTATATTTAGAAGTAAAAATAAAAAATAATAAATAATAGAAAAAAAATGCATTTTATTACATTCCAGTACTTAAATTGCTATTCGTTAATCATTCGAAATAATTTTATTAAACACTCTACGAAATATTTAATTACCATTAAGGATTTTTAATAATAAAATTTACTTTTCATTTTTACATTCATTATTTATAGATTTTTTCCTGAAAAAATTATAAGTCAGTTAACTTATTTTAAGGAATACAACATTTACATACACTTTAGTTACAACATTAAAAAAAAAAAAAAAAAAATGCATACACTTCAGTTAAGATACGGTTGAAATATTTTTAATCGTGTTTTAATTTTATATTATACACTTTTTTTTTTTTTTTTTTTTTTTTTTTATTCTTCAAATAATGTTTAAAAAAAATAAAAAACACCAACTCATAATACAAGTTTGCTATATTATTTTCAGTTTTGCACTTTAAAATAAATATTATTTTTTTACCAAACCTTTATTCAACTTAATCTCATTTTATATTCGGACAACTTTGCATAATGAAATTTAAGTGTAGAATAAATTACTATAAATTTATTCAACTTAGGACATATTAAAGTTTATTTAGACAAATGAAATACTTATATTCGAGCATAATTTCGAGCATCAGGCATTAAAATTCAAGAGTTTAAAACCGTATTAGCAGCATTTGTTTAGTGTCGTACAAAATTGAAAATATAATTCGAAATTTGTTTGTAAATTAAAAATATTTTAAAAGATACTGAACGTTCAGTGTTATAACAGTAATTTCGAAAGCACAAAACTATCTTTCTTATTAAAGCCCTGTTTAAAATAAAACTTTTTTTTTTTTTTTTTTTGATAGAATATGCATAATTTGCACTAATTTAAGATATCTCTTTTATTGATATATGTAATAAAAAAAGAGATGATAGTTCATCTTATAAAAGGCAATGCAGGAGTCTATTTAAGAAACAAATATCCTTTATTAAGTTCTAAAGGTGCAGTCATGGGCCGGTTGTTCGGACATCCTGAGCGGGTCCTTCCGGAAAAACAATGCCGATGGTAGGCGATTATCCGACCGCGGGACACCGCAAGGCCGCGAATCTATTTCGTAAACTTTTACATGATAGAGTATTAATTATAACGTGAGATTACTAAGCAAATGAATATCGTAAAAAGCCACAATTTCTCGTGTGTTCCAGCTTAAATACGGCCATTTACTATTTACGGCCCAAACTATTCTTATGAATTCTTATTGGGCCATTAGCCAATCTAAAATCCCGCCTACATTTTATCATTGGTTGATGCGGACATCTAGGATTAAGTACTTTGCAATGTTTTGACGCTTACTTTAGACGATTGCATAATTTTGATTCTAAAACTTATTCTTAAATCAGATTCCCGCGGTATGAAGTTCTGTTGGAAAACTAACTTTAATTGAGCTCTAAAATAGAATTCTCATAAAGTTGTTCTTAAAATTAAGATTTATTTTGATATATTTATAGTAAGTTATCACTTAATATTAATTTAAAATCTTGATTATTTTATCCTTTCATATATATTTATTTTTATTCACATGCATATTACATACTGCTAAATAATAAATAAATAAATAAAATAAAATAAGATTTCACACCCACATGCACATACACAAGATAATTAAATTTGTTTAGAAATTCGGTTTTAAATTTTACTATTTTAGTATCCAATTCTATTAAGTGGTGAAATTTAGATCCTTGTCCATGGTTTTAACGATATTAATTTAAACAAGAATCCTATTTCAGATAAACGTGGATAGTAAAAACGTAAAGGAAAAAATAAAATTTCGCTTAAATTTTTTGTAAACAGAATTTAATTTAGTACGATAGGGCTTATTTTAATTTATCCTTCCATATAAAGGCACACAGTTACTGCATTTCATTCCCTAGCATCGGTTACTATATTCATTTCTTAAAATTTATTTGTCATAGCTTTAGCCCCTTGGGTGCTTTTAAATTTTATTTTCATTTCGGGGATGAATTAAAGTAGCTATCTCAATTGCGTAAGTAGTGAATGTCCTTGGTGAGAAACGTCAAAGCTCATTCGGTGCTACATTTCAAATTTCACAAAGGGGTTCTATACTGAAGCTGTTCTATTTCTTTAGCACATTTTTTTTTCAATTTTATTTTAATTATTTTAAAGGAATATTTGCAAGTAATTTTTTTTTTTTTTTGGACATAAAATGAAATTTATTCACGTATTTATGTATTTATTTTTGGCATCTATTAGTTTGTTCCTTTAAAATATTTTTAAAGTTAAAATGTTTTTTTTTTTTTTTTTTTTTTTTTTTTTTTTACTCTTTTTTTTTTTTTTTTTTCATCTGTCCTATTGAACTTAAAATGCAGCGTCAGATAGATTTTGTACTTATTAATCAGTGTACCAATTTTTGATAAAATCTAATAATCTGGAGAGATACAATCACAAACTTTCAGCTTTATATATTTCAAAAATAAACAAAAATGTTTTCACGTTCATTCAAGGTGCAATACAATAAATGATGAGAACGCAATATCGCCGTCTGGAAGAAATAGTACGACTACAAATAAAAAAAACAGTTAAAATTTACTAAATTAATAAAAATTTTTGTACAAATAATCTTAAGTTTGCACCCATAACACATTTTTAACGGTTATGTATATACGTATATAGATTTTTTACTTTAAGATTTATTTCTAATACAATATGTTTAATAAACTGATAATATTATATATATATATATATATGTATATGTATATGTATATCTATATATAATTTAGCTTAAAATGATAAATTATACTACATTCTGGAGATTGTTTTCTAAATTGAATGATATTATACTTTAGGTTCTATGAAAATAATAATAATAATAAAATAAAATACAAAATAATAATAGAAAAAAATGACAAAGATATTTCATATATAATCAAATGGATAACAAAGTTAAATAAGCAATGAAGTTAGAATAAATTTAGTAATTTATTTAAACATTAAATCTTGTTGGTGTAATATTTGTTTCAAAGGATGAAACTAAATCATTGATCAAAATAAAATTATCTCTATAAAGATAAAACTTATTTCTCTTTTAAATATTTTTACTGCTTACTGGTCGGTTACTATACCGTATTTTACTGATCGGATAGTATAATATCAGTATAGTATCAGTATACTGATCGATTACCAATAATATATAAATATTGAATTTTTATTGATAAAAGTGAAAGGTATTTTTTATAGAGATTTTTGTTTAGAGTTTTAAACATTTTATTATTTTGTTATTGAACTTAACATTATTCTTATTCAGTTTTTAACGCGTTTCAATCTACAATTTTATTTCGTTGTAAACCATAATAAATAATATAAATAAGTTGTTCTTTTTTGATAAATAAATGTGATTATTCCCTATTTTTCATGATTATAATTAAAAAAACAAAAATATATAAAAATATTTTAAAATTGTTCTAAACAAATATTTGAAACTTTTGCCATTAAAATGAATGTGTTTCTATATCTCTCTTTTTGCCCTTTAGCATTTCTCAAGATTTGCATTAGAGTTTTATATCCAAACGTAAATTTTTCCTTATCGGTGCACTTTTCCTGAAAGGTGGATCAATAGTATTTGATCTTATAGATTGGCCGTGATTCAGACTCTAGATCCCTTAATGCAAGGTTTTCTATTTTTCTAAGCTTTATTTTATCTCCAGTCTGAATGTAGGGAAAAAGGAAATACTTTGTAATCCCTGTAATGCGCAAAAATATGTTTTTAGTTAAACCTTTGTTTTAAATGGAGCTTTTTCTTGATAATATGCGCATATTTTACAATAGTTTCGTATACAAATTTTTAGTTATAGAATTTGTTCTCTTTAACATTGCTACTGTAGTATATATAGAGAGAGACAAACCTCGTTAGTACGTCACTCTCGGGAGAAGTTAACAATGACTTACTAAGTGGAGTTTATGTTGAATGTTAAATAAAATTCCAAATGTTTACATAATAAGTATGTTTATAATTAAATTACTTTATAAATTGCTATACATTAGTAGAATAAGAAATTAAAGTCATAAAATGAATGGAAAATTAAGGAAAGTAAATATGATATCTAGTACTTCTTATTATTTTATTGCAGAATTTAATATATAACCATTTATAACTGGTTTAGAAAAAAAAGTCCATTTTTGTTTGATGGAAATTTCTTGAAATCTAATTTTTTTTTTCTCTACGTAATATAGCGCACTATAATCTCTAGTATTATTTAAAGTCGAAATATATTTCCTTAAACTATCAGTGCAATTTAAGGCCTTCTTCTTGGCTTCTATTGGTTTGTCAGGTTCCTCCTCTTCATGATCGCTGTATGATTCAACTTCTGGCCCATTCTTTGCTTCCAAAACATCTGCTATAATTCCAGTTATTGTTGCTCCTGGAGAATTTTGTAAGTTGCTGTCTATATTCATATAGACATCTTCATCAGTTGATGTGTTTTACTCTGCCCCCGTTTACGCAATTCTTGAAATACTGATGCCAAAGGAATATTCTCATCTTCCGTATTCTCAATTAAGTCAGAGCCTGAGTCATATCCGGCATGTTTGAAACAATTATTTATTGGGAATTTTGAAACATCATTCCAGCTCTTGCCCATATAGCAAATATTCTTCCGTAGGAGCTCCTGCCCCCAGATTTCTAATATTCCTCCCAGCATATTCCGTAGGAATACAAAATGTCTGCAGTAGCGGCCTCTGTAGGACTTCCGAATTTCGTAGCTCCGTCGTAGTTCCTGAGAACTACCTCTGTAAAATTATTACTAGAATTATCAAATTAGATTTTCTCTCAGATTTTCCATACATGTCCGTTCTTCCTCCGGGATTAATTCGGTTTGCTCAGGATATTCTAGGGAGCTATACAGGAAGATCATTGTTAATGAGTGTGAATATAATGAAATGCATACAACAGTGACGGGAAACTCTTTCTTCTCATCTAATGATTTTATCATATCTTTGATCAAAAAGCTGCGATACTTAGTTTTAAAGTTTAAAATGACGCCTTGATCAAACGGTTGCATCACTGATGTGGCATTGGATGGCTTATAAACAATCATGATGGATTTCAATACTCTTTCACTTCTTTGTGGGTGGCACAGTTATCGATGATGCAGACAACTTCTCTTTTTTGAGAACAAAATTTTATGTCGAACATCTTCAAAATTTCTTCCCAAAAGATTGATGTCACACATGCTTTAGAGTTTGCTCCTCAGATTACTAGGAGAGATTTAACGTTGCTGAAGCACCGTGGCGTTAGACTTTTTCCAATAACTAAAGGTTTTAACTTATCAGTTCCAAACATATTCGAACTCAATAACACCGTCAATCTCTCTCTACTTTTCTTACCATCCGAACAATTTCCCAGGTGAAAGCACAGTCTCTTCTCCGGTTGAAGACGAAAAAACAATCCTGTTTCTCCTAATTTATAAATGTCCGATGGTTTATAATTAGATAAAATTTCTTTTAATATTGAATTTGTCAACGGATTTATATTTTTTTGGTCAACAGCTGCTGATTCTCAACAAATTTTCTTAAATGAAAGTCAATGCCGCTCATTAAAACGCTCTATCCCCCCATTACTGGCGTTAAAGTTCACAACATTGAGTCCTTTCAATATTTCCAACCCTTTTCCTTTTAAAATGCTCCCCAAAACAGAAATATTCTTGGATCGAATATTTTTAAACCATTTTATCAGCAAAACTTCAACAACATCAAAAATCGACGCGCGCGTCCTTATCCGTTTACAACCGTTTTGAGAGGTGCGTAAAATTGCTTCGTTTGACGGTAGAATCGTATTTAATATCGTTCTAAGGATAAAACACACTTTAGAATATCCAGGCTTACTCATTCATGACCTTTCGAAATCATTAATAAATTTCACTTTTTCTGTTAATGTCCGTGACTTCTTAGTAGACATTATAGCTTCCGAATTCATGCTTTATGAAAACTAAAATGAGCACGGAAATAACAAGCAAACTATCCAGGACAAGTCAACACGAGGAACATTAAAATCAAACAATTATAAACATTCCACAGTCAAGAAGCTTCCAGAGGCGAAATAATCCTTTCATTCTGATCTTGTGTATCCCCCTCTGGAAACGCCAACTCAATACTCTATCAAAGTGTGATGACACTGCCTGATATTTCGTATGCTTGGTACATACGATCCCTACGGCTAATGCTGAATTCCTGTAGAATAAAGCTCTGCTTGTACCGAGCAGATGAAATTTGAGGCCAGAAGTCTTCACTTCGATAGCATATTTTTCTCGTACATGAAGTAACACTCATGGATTTACAAAGAATGACTTTCTCCCATACGTATTATTGTCTGCATTATTTGTCGTGAAACAATAAGGGCACGTGACGTCACTAGCAGTCAAATTATTGGTAAAGTGGCAAATATTGGTATTTCCACCAATAGAGATGGATCTTTTGCCACTCGAGAGTGGCAATGATTGATTGACGGAGCGTTTGTTTGTAAACATGCCCTTTCCGCATATGCTAGCGAAATTCAGAAATTTTTTTTCATGGGAGATAACCTTGACAAAGAAAGGAACAGAAACTGTATATTGTACTTTTAAAGCGAGGTCTTAAGCGGAGTGGTTGAAAAAATAGTGATGCAATAAGCGGAGTAAAATATACGAAAAATCATACAGAAAATATGGAAGCTTCGGAAACATAGCATACTATGTAGTCTTATCCAGGTGACTGACTAACGAGGTTTCACTGTATATATATATATCACAACGGGATATAGCCAGTTAAACTAAGATTTATGCAAATTTGTCAGATGTGAAAGCAATATTAAATACAAAGTATACAAATGATTTGTAAATTATAATATAATTTAATTAAAATCTAACTTAAATTAATCGAACTAATTACCATATTATAGATATTAATCTCATTTGCTGTGGAAAAAGTACAATGTCGTCGAGTTTTTTGGAGGAATATGCAAATTTTCTGCGGTCGGAGAAAAAACGAAATATAAAAGGCAACTTAACAATGCATTTAGGATTACTTTAATCTTTTCTGCACTACTGAGAATGATTGTCCGATGTAGAACGCGCGAAAATGGGTGTGCGACAAAAAAAAAGTCTTCCTCTGAACTAGTTTGTGCTTTAAGTCGTCTATGTACCAGCAGAATATCCCGCAATGTTTTAAGTTCCAACCCGAGGACACAGTTCGTAAAATAACAACCTCGACCACCCTTGACAAATAAGAATAAATTAGGTCGCTTACAGTTTGCTAAAAAATATGGTTCACTTGGAGACAAATGGAAAGATAAATTTCTTTCATATGAGAAAACGTTTAATTTTAATGGGCCAGCCGGCTTTAAAAAATACTGGCATGATATTAAAAAAAAATAAAACCTTAATTTTCTAAGCGGCAATATGGAGGTCGATCAGTATGGGGAACGTTTGCTGCTAATGAC
The DNA here is from genome assembly GCA_963930645.1 of Salticus scenicus. Classification (NCBI taxonomy): domain Eukaryota; kingdom Metazoa; phylum Arthropoda; class Arachnida; order Araneae; family Salticidae; genus Salticus; species Salticus scenicus. The sequence continues at coordinate 135,711,843 of OZ005652.1, read as the reverse complement.
ATGTTACCAATTACGGTTATTGATACCAAAATGAATGTAGAAAATTGTCAAGCTATATGCTAGGTAATACTTTTACACCTAATGCCCGACTAGTTACATCAGGAGATTGAACATTTCAGCAGGATAATGCCAGAATCTGTGCTGTTCATTCAAGAAAAGTTTGGTTTGAGGCAAATGTGGTCCATCTGCTTGGTTGGCCATCCTGCAGTCAAGATTTAAACTCAATTGAAAATACTTGGGGCATGCTTGTACAGTCTGTTTATAAAGACTTTCGATAGTATCGAGGGAAAGGCAAACTCATCAATGCGATCAAAAATGTTTGGGAAAATATGAAAAAAGAAATTTTACCTCGACTTGCTGCAACGATGACATCGACTGATAACAGTCATTAAAAAAAAAAAAATTCGGATACTGACTTTATATTACTATTCACAACTCCTCAACTTTTATTTATTTCCAAGATGAAGTTGTCATCTTTTTTTCTAAATTGTCATTTAATGCTTTGCTTATATTTTACATATGTTCATAATCTATGTTTATATTTCTTAATTTCATTCGTAAGAAAAACTGATATTAATTTTTTTGTGATTAACTAATAAGGGAGGGTCACCAACTGTTCAAAAGGTATTTATACATGTTATATATCCTCTTAACGCTCTAACTGAGCTGATAATAAAAATATCCATCTTATCGGCAAATGCGCCCCTTAGCGTGAGTTATTCTCAATTAAAGTTTGTAAATTGCATGCTCTTCAGTAATGTACTTTGGAGAATTTCTATCATTGGAATCACTTTTTAACAGATTCTCGTGCTAATTATGACTATTTATATTGTTAGTAAAGTATTTTATTGTGTGTCTAATCATTATTTTGTGACAGCATTAAATTTATAAATCGAATACTTTATATATGTAGCCATGTGTAAAATATTTACAATCAGAAAGATTTTCCTGTACATTGACAAAATAGATATTTTGGATATTCACATTGCATGAGGGAACAATAGAAGAAATTTAATGCACTAATATAGTAATGAAGGGGGGGGGGCATAAATGTCTACTTTAAAAAATTAATAATTATATTATTACCTACAATATAATATTTTAATGAAAATGAATATACAAAGTAATAGTTTTCTTCGTTACTATAAAAATTACAATAGCTTCTTTTTCACTTTAATTGCTTTTTTTTTTTCTATTTAATACTTTTCATACAGTTTGCACGTATAAATTCATTGTTGACACAAAGTAATTATTAAACAGTCAAATGCTTTACATGAAATAATAAAGGATTTAACTAATAATTGGTTTTAAATTAAATTATAAAAATCTGTGACAACATTTAAAATGAATTACAATCACTTTTAATTTTGTAATATTGGAATTTTCATTTATCTTTTGAATGTTGAGTATTATAATTCTTCAATATATATATTCATTAACATGTTTATTTATTTATTCATTTTTCAAAGGCGCGGTACTTGCAAATGAGTATTGACTGTGCGGTCACTGAACTGATAACCATTTGTGAAGGAGTACCCAATGGGCGGCCATCGCCACCACTTACAGGGATAACAAATTCAGGCTTTGTCCAGGATTCGAACCCGGCCTTACTGTGAGGGAGTTAAGGACGTTAATCACCAATATACGGGTGACCTTTACTAATAATATACACAATGGTTTTTAGAATGAGAATCTTCTGCAAAACTGGTTATAATGATGGAAACTATACGAAGTACATTGCTAAAAAATCTGTAATTTAAAAAATTTAATTGAGAATAACTCGCGCTAGGGGGCGCATTTGCCGAAAATCTGGATATTTTCGTTGTCAGCTCAGTAAGACCTTTCAGATGATATATAATATATATAAATACCTTTTGAACAGTTGATGACCCTCCATTGTAAGTGTTATACGTATTTGTTAATATATTTTGCAACCTTATACTTTTTTCAAGGACCTTATATATACATATACTTTGCATTTTTAATATAGTATGGACTCATAAAATAAATTTATTCTTACTACAGTGTGTTCGGAAGTAAATTTGGCAGTTAGTTTTATTGTATGTATATAGATGTTGTCTGAACGTATTGCCAGCGTTCTCATAAATTACTTCTCTTTGGTTCCATACACATATGCGATGTAAAATAGAAGAGCAAAGGACGGGTGGAAGCCACCAGAATATAGAAAAAGGTTTGCTTTACTTTCATCATGATGATTCGTGCCGGCCAACTAAATTTTGCAATCAAGACAGTTGCGCAGTGCTTCTTGAACATAGTGCGAGCGATATGAAATAAAATTCAGAAGTACAACGGTATCTGCGAAGCCGTTGCTGCTAGAAAAGTTCATATAAGACGATCCGGCTTCAACCACACACCGGAATATTGCAAATTTCAAGACCCATTGCTGAAAGGTCCAGGAACGGAATCCGAACTCTAGCGCGGGTAATGGATGTCTTCCCGTGAACCATGAAGCTGGCTTCTACAAGAGACGTAAGTGCCAATTCATGACTGATAAGACACAAGGCAACGGTCTTATCAGTACAAAACAATCACTGGTCTGGGCATCTGGCTTCCTAATTCCCTTGATTGCAATCCTATGAATTACTATGGACGGAGGGGGGGGGGCATACAAGGCCCGACTGTGATATTTGGAGACCTTGGGCACAATTTTTTGTTATGGTGTCCCTCCTATCTTATGTATATACTGTTAAATAATTTTTTCCGTGTATTATATCTTACACATCTTTTATAATAATTATATATTTTGAATGATATAGATAGAATAAAATCATTATGCTCCATTCATTTCTTTTTATTTTATTTTATTTTATTTTATTTTATTTTTTTTTTTTTAACATAATTTCTGAGAAAAATTAAATTAAGGAAAAATTTTTTTGGATAAAAGGTTAGATTTATGTATTCTTACATGCATTCTTATCCATAATAACATTGAAACCTGAATAAAATAATTTTGATTATTATATTTTGTGTGTTTTCTAAAATATGGCACATTTCCAGAATTAAATTACAACTCTGAAAAACACAAATTCTTTATAAAAAAAACTATGTTTATTTCATTCTTCAATTCCACAGTATTTAGGGGATGCCTGTGTGAGCGTGTTCCTCCCATGTGCTTTTATTTCAAATTTATTTCATTGTGATTAAATATCTATTTATTTACAATTAAAATTATTAACTTTTAATAATCCTCTTAATATATGTCAGATTTATTTCAAAATTTAATAAATTCTTTATTGGAAATTAAAATAAATAATCTTTTGTAGTTTTATGAAAGATTTTTTTAATAAATCCATTGATCTCCTTTTTAGCATAATGCAATATATATATTGGGAATCTTAAACACAATTTAATTTTATACTCCCTGAAAATAATCATTTTTTATTTCATTGCGTTTCTTAATAAATCTATTTATATTTATTGATGTAAAAATTCCATTAAGCAATTTCCTTTATATATATATATATATACATTGACTCCATATACATATAATGTAATTAATTTGCGGTTTGAGAAATAATTAATTAGAGAAGAATTAATTTGCGGTTAATCTAAATGACTCATGGTTTAGACATCAAGTCGCTAGAATTGCATAAATATCTGCACCTGTTAGTAACCGTTATTTTGGCGCAGTGAAGTATGCCAAGTTAGGGTTGCTTTATTTCTAACCGTCTTTTCTAAATTTAAAATTCCTATTAGAATAACATTAAGACAAAGAAAACTTAATTGGCGCCGTTGGCTTCTGAATGTGGTGATGTTACCACAATCTGGCGCATTACAAGTGGGTAGTTGGTCATGATTACTGGGACTTCGACGAAGATCACCGTGATGTCAAGATGTAAATTTTTTGCGAATTAAAATCTCTCTCCCCTCCACCATCATTTTTAACGAATTCGTAATTCATGAATCCGATCTGGGTTTGTCCTCATTTGTCATCTTTTTATATGTTTTAATATCTCAATAAAATATTCATGGCTTCAGAAATTACCGGATTGAGATTCATTTTTTTTAAATGACTTTTGTTTTGACTTAATTTTTAGAGGACTGAGGCATATTAATGTCACAGCCTGTGTTTATTTCTTATCCTACGGCAAAGAATAAGTTCCCATATTTAGCAAGACATCCTCATGCCAAACGTGTGGAACAAAAAAGGCATCCATGCTAATGTAATCTAGATAATAGTATTATTATGCGTGAAAGAAAACCATTTTTTACCTTTTCTCTTATTTTAAGAACGGCATAGTTAAATTTACATTTTTCTAATGTTTAACATGAAAGTAGTGGTAAATTTTAGAACTTAATTTACAGATTTGATGCCTCCTAAATATGGTTGCCCTGAGTTCATGTCCTGCGTGCCAATGTCTTAATCTGGCCCTGGGTCCGTGGTGGAACAGTACATCAACTGCATTGCCTGCAATACAACGACTTAGCTTACTGACATGATTAAGGTGACAATGGCTAAGGCTCATATATATACGAGCTGGCGCTTCAGGCATTTTGTTGCCTTAGGGTTGCCATATGTACCCAGCGCGTTTCTCTGATAAACAAACGACAAACTTTTTTTTTTTTTTTTTTTACGTCTTACGTTACTTTATAGTAACTTGTTTTATTATATTTCATAATTTTAGCTAAGTAAACTATTATATGGAAGTTTGTTTAGCGATAAACTGATATAATCATTCAAGAAGTGAATATAAAGTGTTCACAGACCTTCTGTTACTGTGTATTTGAGTTTTGGCAACATTTTGTAAAAGAAACAGAAACCGCCCTAACAACACATCTTACACCATTACATCCATAGGATATCCTCAGAACAAAATGACATCCTGAGAATGTACTGTGAAAAAAATGTGTTTTTAGGAATATTATTGTTGCTTATTACTCTTATCTTGGCCAGATTAGCTTCAGATCAAAATTTCTTAAAATCATTAGGGAAGCGATAAAGACGTCAAGCGGGAATGCTGTCCTCTTCGGAGGCAAAAAAATGGCGGTGATGCGCCGGCCTATTATTTTATTTAGGGGCTCTAGCAATGGCAGCTCTCCCTTGAGACAACGTAAAGGCTGCATGCTCAAGATGCAGGAGCTGCCTTGAGACAGTTATTGCCACAAAGGGTGGGTATTTTGAATGATTAGGCTTTATTGTCTTCTCCTCATACTGTATGATTTCCATGAGATAAATAAAATGTATTTGCAGAACGCTACTGTTTTATTTTTTTTAATTTTTTTTAAATTTTTAATCACCCAAAGGTGTCAAATTCAATTCGAACACATGCACTATGCACTATAAAAGAAAAATATAAAATTTTTACTACCTTCAATGTTAAATTTTATTTTTGTTTCTTCAACAAATGATTTGGAATATTTAATAGAAATTATTTTTGTGTGGATCATTAACAGCCAATTGTCTTTGTTTCATCATATCGCTCCATGCATTTAACTTTAAATACATTCATCGGATTATTTGATATTTTTTGCGGTTATAAAATACTTTAAAAATTTTATTTAGATGGTTCATTATTATTAATTTTGTTATTTATTTCATGCCAATATTGCAGGGTATAATAATTACATTATCTTTCATTGAAACATTATTATTTTATTTTTTTCAATTTAGGAACACTTTTCTGTTTGATTCACTGTATATACACAGTTCCGATTCTTTAATATATATTTAAATATATAGTCTCGCTTATAATATAATGTCTCCAGAGACATTGAACAACTACTTTTTCATTACAGGTGAAAAACTTTCCTTAATAACAGCCGAGATTTTCTCCTAAGAATAATGTGATTTATGTTGTAATTTGTTTCAAATTTTATAAATATATTTATTTATTTTTAGAATTTTTTATATTCTTTGAATAATTACAACTTTTCCTGCATCGTAATATACTGATTAGGACCTACGTAAAAGTTATTAATGCATACCTGATTTATACTGTACTTCGTTAAATCTTTTTTTTTTTTTTTTTTTATTTAAATATTACCCTTTTCACGAAATGTTCTTTAATTTTGAAGATGGAAAGAGCAAGATCGTAAGCTTACTTATCTTTGATAATTGGGTTATGAGAGTATATAGGGATTCGAAAAAGTAAGTAGAGTTTGTGATCCTAACACGTATCATCCAAAAAGTAAAATGGTCTTTTAATGTAGCAAATATTAATGTAAATTTCATAAACATTTGTAATAGTTTTAGAATTTTAAATGTTTAAAAAATTTTGGAATTTATTTTTGATAATATTAAGAATTTTCTGCTAAATTCAACTTTTTTTTTTTTTTTTTTTTTTTTTTTTTTAGAAATTAAAAATTCACTCTAGAAATTAAATACTGCAATCGAAATACAAACATACTAAATATTTCTTGAAATGTAAACGTTTTCGTGAGAATTGTTTTAACTGCGCATGTGCTAAATATGTATTAAAAAAATCGCTTTTGCATAGTATGATAATAATATGTACAAGCTAACTCATTCTAAAAGCCCTATTAAGTACCGTTCAATGTCAGAAAAGATATACTTAAAATAATAAGACAATTTTCACTTATTTAATAAAACAGATTTTCTCTTAAAAGGAGATTTGTAAATAGGTATTTTTATTTTAAGGCAATGGTTAATTGCACTTGAATGCAAAAATATGTATTAATTTTTAAATACATATTCATATTTATAAATGTATAGAAATGCGCCATATATACTGTAATAAAATTTATTTTATATATTGTCATGTAGATTATATGCGTGCAGACTGAGATAACTACTTATGGGAAAACACTAAAGACGAAATAACACATGCAATTTTAAACTCAGCAGCTTGGGATTTTATTTTTCAACAAAACTAAATACTGCATCGGTTTATGCACTATTAATGAACTTTCTGGAACAGAATATTCCAAAGTCATAGAAATATTCTAACTTTAATCAATTATTTAGTATAAACATAATTAACATAATTAACACAATGTAAAAATGAGAAAAAATTTAACTATAAACCATTTAAGAAACTTGTCTCCACGGGGTTCGAAACAATCTTTGGTTTCGTAGCCCGAAGTTTTATCTAGGAACTACGGTGTTTGTTAGGTATTGATATACTTTTGCCTCACTAGAGGGCGCCAGAGGTCCCGTTGAGATGAGATTCGAAGAACATTTTTTGTTTACTCTCGCGGGACATTAGTTTTAGTTCTGTTTTAGAATGGAGAGCAACGAGTCATCATGAAATAGTAGTTTGCTCTCGGGGCCTTTTTGGCCTGATTTTATTATTCAAGGAGCTATAGTTTAAGAAATAGAAAAGGTAGCTCATAGATTAGTTTAGTTTTAGTTTCGCATTAGTGAAGAGAGCAACACAATGAAATAGAATGCTCTCAGGCCACCTTTGGCCTAATTTATTTTTATGGAACCACCATTGTCATTACGAAATAGAAAACTGGTGGCTTAGTTATTAAAATATTACGAATAGAAAATTGTTTTCGTGAAATTTTGAATATGTATATATTCTGTGTATCCTCATTGTAAATATCAGCATTCAAGCTGTGTAAATAAACTGTCTTATGTATTTCAAGATCAAGAAGAGGTGAATAATTGAATTTAAGTAAATGTTCTTTTTTCTTCCTTTTCAACAGATGAAGTTTACAGGTAGTTAGATTTTGCTTCATATTTATTTGAAGTTTATTACTAGAAATAAAACGGTTTGAAAATATTAAATAATTTTGATTAAATGAAAGAGCCTGCAACCTATATTTTACAAAGAGTCTAGAAGACTCGCTTTAAGCCGTTCAGAAGAATGGAGTTATAACATATTTTATGGCGTCCGGCGACAAGACCTATTGTTTATATTAAATACAGGAAATATTGTTTATATTAATATTGTTTATAGTAACTGAAAGGAAAAGAACTATTTTCATTTGAAACAAAAATGGTTTAAAGATAATATTATTATTATATGAAATGTTTCTCAAAAGAAATCTTAGATTGAAAACTATTTAGAATATTCCTTTTTCAAAGTAAATAAAATTAAAAGTGACTGATTGATTGAAATAAAACAAGATTTTTTATTCGTTCTATTATTTGTATATTTAAAACGTAAATTTATCAAGGTCAAAATAAGATAGTTGTTTTTTATGATTGAAATAAATAAAATTAGAATAAAGAAAGCAACTGAGTACTGAGTTGACCTTGAAAAAGAAGCATTAAATTCATTTGATGAAGAAAATAATAAAAAGTATTTTTTCATGGTTAAATATTAGATGATGTCAAAATCTGATTGCAGTGAATGTTTATTGTTTTATTTTTTGTTTCGCAATGATAATGAAATAAAGTATTATTTTAGAATTTATGAATGAAAACGGAATGTGCAAGTGATAGAAGCTTCGATTTTAATTTATTCTTGGATTACATTTTGTGATTGTTTAATTCAATAAATTTTTACAGTTAATAAATAAATAAAAATTATTATTCAGTTGAAAATAAATATTGCTATAAGAGTAAAATAAAAAATAATAAAATGTTATTTTCTTTTGTTTACATTTTACAAAAAGAAAAATTGTTCTCAAAATAGAATTTTTTACAAGTTGTTCTTAGAATAAAATCTTCTTGGTAAATAGAAAAGTGAAGTTTTTTACATTTCAAATAAAAGGCATAAATAACGAATAATTGGTTAATTAACATAGAACTGTTCTGTTTTTGTTTAAAAATCAGAAATGGAGAAAATAAAAAGACGTAGAACACCATTACGATCTTCCTTTACTAAAAACTTTAAATATTTTAAAAACAGAACTAGAGAAAGAAAATCTTGAGAGGGGTACACTTTTAGATAATTTAAATAAATTAGAGGGTTTAATGACAGAATTAAAGACATTTGATAATGAAATATTAGACATTATGTCGGAAGATAGTAAATGCGAGGAAACTTTGATTGTAAAAGAAGCGGAAGAAAGCGAAGCATACTTTGATGAATTTATCACAGTTAAAAGACTAATTAATGAAAAGTTAAATTCAAATTTAAATTTTAATTACACAGGCCAAAATAAAATGGAAAACGAAACTAATTTGAAAACAAAGCGATATAAATTACCAAAATTAGCTATCAAGAAATTTTATTCAAAATTGATAAATTATTTGCCCTTTTGGGCCCAATTTAAGAAAATTCATGAAGATGAAGAATCAGACAACGCTGACAAATTTCAGTACCTTTTACAGTGCGTAGAACCAGGAACTCGAGCCAGAGAATTACTCGAAAGTTACCCTGTAACATCAGAAAATTATTTAAAGGCAGTAAAGGCTTTTGAAGAACGCTATGGGGATAAAGATATCTTAATCGAAGTATATGTTCGGGAATTTTTGAAATTAATTGCAGCTAATGTACAGACTAGGGGAAATAGCAAAAATTTGTGTAATTTAGTGACCAAGATAGAAGCACACTTGAGATCGCTGGAAAGCATGGGTGTAAACATTGATCAGAACTCTGCGTGGCTGTACACAATGATAGAATCCTGTTTACCCGAAGATATTATTAGAACGTTTCAAAGACTTAATGTTGGGACCAGGGAAGATTCTACTGAGTTAGATGATAAGGAAACCACACAGAAATCGAACTTGTCACTATTGCTGAATTTTTTGAAAAAAGAAGTGGCAGGTGAAGAAAGGTTACAATTAGCCAGGTCGGGTTTTGAAATTAATTCACCCAGGTAAAATGTTAAAAATAAATTCCACAAGAGGGATAACAGGGTCCCCACTGCTACAGGCTTACTCGCGGCAAAAGAATTAAGCTGTATATTTTGCGGAAAAACGCATGAGAGTAAAGACTGCATAACAGCCAGATCGCTCTCCCTTGACGAAAAGAAAAATAAAGTAAAAGAAAAAAATTGCTGTTGGAAGTGTTTGCGTTTTGGACACCGGACAAAAACGCGCAAGGTTTTTATTAAGTGCCACGTTTGTTCGAAACCACACAAGGAGTTATTTTGTCCAGAGATAAGGAAAGGGGGTGAAAATAGTAGAAGCAAACCTCCCGAAGTAATACAGAACTGTCGCCAAACATTGCTCGCAGGAAATAGCCCTTATGACGTTAGAAATAAATATAAAAGGGGAAAAAGGCCAAAAAAAGGTGTGTTGTCTTATGGACAGTGGTTCTCAGAAAAGTTACATTTTAAAGAAAACTGCAAAAGAGCTCAAGCTCAAACCCATTGGTACAGAAATAATTGCCCATACAGTTTTTGGGGGTACACAGATAGAAACAAAACAGCATAATATATATAGAGTTACAGTGGGTGCATCAAATAATCGGGCCAGTTCGATACATGAGCTCGATCTTTTAGACCAAGAAAAGATTTGTGGAGAAATTTCTTGAATTCCAATGGGAAATCTGTACAGAGAACTCAAGAAAAATAAGCTGTGGTTGCCCGATATCGGCCCTGGTAGTACGGAAATAGAAATCCTGATCGGGAGTGACGTTTACGGTCAACTGTTAACGGGTCGAGTCAAGCAATTAGAAAATGGACTCACAGCGATAGAAACCAAACTTGGGTGGACAGTTTGTGGAAAAACAGGGCTTCCATCTCAGGGTTGTTTGAATAGCGGTACAGCGGTATTAATGACAAATCTGTACATAAAAGATAGGAATGTTCCAGACTTGTGGCGACTCGAAACGATAGAAATCAACGACCCTGCACAAACCTTGTCCAAAAGAGAAGAAGAGGAGCAAGCCCATGATATGTTTCTTAGACAACTCACCAGAAATGAAGATGGTCGTTATCGAGTGGGTCTTCCATGGATTTCCAACAATGTCAATATTCCCTCAAATAGAAATGAAGCAGAAAGAAGATTATTCAGTACTACCCGAAGATTAAAGAAAATAAATAAATTTGAGGATTACGATCTAGTTTTCACGGAATGCCTAAGAGAAAATGCCATACAGGAAGTCCCTCAGACAGAACTGAATGAAGTTGGTGAACACTACTTATGCCACCATCCAGTCATCAAGCCTGATAGTTCTACCACCTCCATCAGACCAGTTTTTGATGCATCATGCAAAGTCGGAAGAGCACCGTCACTGAATGATTGTCTCTTTAAACGACCAAATTTATTAGAAGAGATTCCCGCAATATTGTTAAGATTCAGAGAAATGGCAATCGCTGTTGTATCCGACATTAGAAGAGCCTTCCTTCAGATCAAAAAAAAAGAGGAAGACCGGCATTTTTTAAGGTTCCTGTGGTGGAAGAAGACGAATGAAATTAAAGTCTATCAGCATAACAAAGTGGTGTTTGGTATTACTTCCAGTCCATTTTTACTTGGCGCAGTTATCAGACATCATTTGAATGGGTGTCCAGAAGAACTTAAGGCAATTGCTCAGAAACTTCAGAAGTCATTCTACGAGGAAAACTGCGTCACATCTGTAAACAGCACGTCCGAATTGGAATAATTTAAATCTAAAGCAACAGAAATCATGGCTGAAGCTAAAATGGACCTAAGATTGTGGCAATTCGATCCTGTAAAAGAAATAGAAAAAAAAATTGTCTTTAAAAAATGAAAAGGAAGACTTCTCAACTCCAATTCCAGTTTTAGGAATCAAATGGGACAGAACAGATAATAGCTTGATGGTCTGCAATAAATTTGACTTAGAAATAGTGAATCCATCAAAACGTCAAATTCTATCCATAACTCAAGGAATTTTCGATCCCATCGGTTTTCTAGCTCCAGCGTTGTTACCAGCCAAGATAATAATTCAAGAATCTTGGTCCAGCAAATCAGCATGGGACACTCCACTTCCAGAGAAAATTCAAAGAGACTTTTAGAAATGGTACAGCGAATTAAAACAGCTAACAGAATTGAAGATCCCTAGAAGAATATGTTATGAAAATAAAGAAGATTGGTCCCTACATATTTTCTGCGATGCAAGTCAAAGTGCCTATGCAACAGTAATTTTTCTACGGTGCGAAGAAGAAAAAAGAGTTTCAATTCAATTTTTGGGAGCAAAATCACGGTTGGCTCCAAAAAAGGCTCTAACGATTCCTCGTCTTGAGCTGCTTGCCTGTGTGTTGGGATCCAGACTATCAAAGTATGTCATAGAAGCTTTGGACATCCCTACAGTACCAACTTACTTTTGGACTGATTATTCGACAGTTTTGGCCTGGATTAAAAGAAATGACCAGTGGGGTACCTTTGTGGGAAACAGAATCAGAGAAATATGCCAACTTACGAACCCTCACCAGTGGTACTTAGTTCCAGGAAGTCAAAATCCGGCAGACCTGCCTTCCCGTGGTTGTAGTCCTAAATACCTTCTGGAATCGGGATGGTGGGAGGGACCTAAATGGCTAGAAGATGAAAAAAGTAACTGACACCAACCGGAAGGATTGTCCCTAATGAAGTCTTAGTTATGTCGGAAAGAAAGAAAACTGCAGTGTCATTATTTTCGAGTCCAAATGTAGATCCATTTATGAATTATGAAAGAATTTCGAAATTTAGTAAACTTGTAAATATTATTTGTTGGATAAGAAAATTTGCAATAAAATGTAGAAATAGAAATCATATTTACCCAGCTGAACTTTCGGCAGAAGAAAAGGAAGAGGCGGAAAAAATTCTCTGGTCACGCATACAGTTAGAAAGTTTTGGTGAAGTGCGAGAAACAATAAAAGGACTTGTTGTTATGAAAGATCAAGACAATATTCTAAGATTCAAAACAAAGTTGTTAGATCTAGAAGACACCTTTTCTTTCAAGTATCCTATATTGTTGCCATCAAAACATCATGTTGTAAGATGCCTAATTAGAGACTGCTACTTGAAGAATTGCCATGCTGGACTTCAGACAGTTGGTTCGATCTTACGTGAACATTACTGGATTATTTCTGCAAAGCTTAACATCCGAAGTGAATTGATAAGATGCACAAAGTGTAAAATATTTTCTTCTAAACCATTTGTTACTCCTCCGATCCATTTGCCTTTTGACAGAGTCACAGACTCAGAAGTTTTTGAAGTTGTTGGCATCGACTTATGTGGCCCTCTTTTCCTGAAATATAAATCCAAAGTATGGATAGTCATTTTTACCCGTGCAGTATATCGAGCCATACACTTGGAATTAGTGACGAATCTATCAACAGAGGGATTCATACAAGCGCTAAGAAGATTTGTAGCCCGAAGAGGAAGAATTTCAACAATCTACAGTGGCCAATAGGAAGAGTAGTGAAAATTTTTCCCAGCCGAGATGGCCGTGTCAGGGTTGTGGAAGTGAAAATGCATTCTGGGACATTGATTAGACCACTTCAAAAACTCTATCCCTTAGAGATATCAGATGCTGAGGATCCAGTGATACAAGCAGCAAAAGAGACAATAAACTGAAAGTGGTCAAAAACTATAAAAAACTTTTCTAAAGACAATCACAATTGTTTTAAAATTGCATTGAACTTCAAAATATTTTATTTTTATTTTTCTTTATTTTCATTAGTTTGTAACTTTGTCACTTTAATTTTTACTATTTGTAGTTTATAGCTTTAATTTTTCTTAGAATGTAGTTTTATAAGTTTACATTTTCTTAATTAATTAACTGTTTAATTTTTTAACTCTCACTTAAAAAATTAAAGGTGTATGTAAATGAAAGAAGTTTCTTAACAATATGACAATGCAAAAAAGTTTTGTAATATTTCTTAAATTAATAATTTTTATATAAATAATTGTTATTTATTTAATTTAGCATAACTATACATAGACTTTACAGGAAATAGCGATATGTGGATGCATACATATATAGAGATATAGACAAGTTATACAGACATAAAGTTTTAACATATAAGATTTCAATTATTATATATTTTTTTATTATTATAATCATCGACTCCTCATGCACCACAGAGTATAATATGATAGGTGATATGATATGTGATATGCATGCTATGTGATGCTTACATGGTAATGGTTTTATATATGGTTTGACATACATGGTTTGCATGCTTACGAGGTAAGTAGCAAACAGATAAATACAGAATGAACCAAGACAAATATATATATATATATATCTAAAAATAAGAAAATGAAAAAAAAAATGCTTAAACGCAAAACATACACAAAAGGAGAAAAAACATACAGACATACATAAAAATGTCCACAAACAAGGAACAAAAAAAAAAAAAAAAAAAAAAAAAAAACATCAAGAAATTTATTCATAAATTTTCTTATTAAAACAATTTTTAACCTAACATAAAAATATATACTCAATTAATATGTAAGTTTATTATATAGTTTTGTGTAATATATATGTATACAAAACTGTAAAGAAGTTCTAAGTTAAAAAAATATTTTACTTGAGAAGCTCTGAAATTATTAAATATACAGAAACATTTGAAATCCAAGAAAGATCTTTCATATATCAACAAATAAATGTTAACATCAAATAAGCAATTAAGTTAAGCTGAATTTAGTAATTTACGTAGTTCATCTCATAAATTATTGTGAATTTACAAGTAATAATGCTTAAGATAGAAATATAATTTTCCTGTCAGATACTTATGCAACATTTATAAGACAAATAGTTCCAGTAGCTAGTTTCTAATTATAGTTATTCTAGGAACGGATGAATCCAATACTAAACATTTAGTGTAAAATATTTTGTATATAATAAATTTCAAGTTAGAAATAAAACATTTATTTTACATAAGATGGTATTATTGGTTGAGATATACATAAATTATAGAGATTTATGGATAAATTTACTAATAATGGTTGTAAAATATATTCAAAGTTTCAAACGTATGTAATATTGTAAACTTACAGATTATTAAAGTAACGGAATAATACATAAATATATTTTGTAGTTATTTAATGCATATTAAATATTTGAAAAAACGAGGTTTATATCAATTATATATACATAAAAAATTCCAATACAAAGGATATACAGGGTGTCCATAATTAAGCTTGACATTTTAGAGAGATGTGTATCAAAATCTCTGCTGCAGAATTTCACGAAACTTTGTAAATAGCATTATTAGATGATGGAGATTTTATCTAGTACAAAAAAGTTTCAAAAACTACCTCTAGAGGGTATATTATAGGAATGGGAATAGAATTGTGGAAAATGAGGGAAAATGATTCGAATTAATTTTCTTACAGCCTGACTTCCAAGATCGTCAGACTTGAAATGTGACATTTGGCAGTGCGGATACCTGAGAGATTTGGTAAACTGGGATTCCATAACATGTATCATTGAACTTAAAAATAGCATAGCTATGTGCGTAACAGTCCCCAGAAATATTGCTTTAAAAGTTAAACATACGTTTTACGCTTCCATATGGCCACATACAATAATGAACACCATATAGATCAAGTTTTGTAAAACGTATTAAACTTTCTAGATTTGCAATTGGTGCGTTTAGTGCATTCTTGTTACATTCTCAGTAAAGCTCTAATACGCAATCTTTAATTTTTTTTTTATTTATTTTTTTTTTTTTTTTGTGTGTGTGCGCTAGATTTTCCGTCGTGTGATTATGCTATTACCCAATTTTCATCAAATTCCATGGCATAGATTTTGATGCAGAGCACTCTAAGCTTCCAAGTTTAATTATGGACTCCCATGTAGTCTGTATACATATATATATATAAATATACATATATATTTGATATAAATATACATATATATATATATATATCAAATGCTGTAAGAAATACCATTTAATTAAAGAAAGTTTTCTCTGAAAATGTACATCGTAATTTTAATGTATAAATCGAAGTTTCCGCTGGAATCATAATTTTCAAACAAAACGTTGTTACCATAATCCCCCTCGAACGATATTCTTGCAGCTGAAAATGTTGAAACAAAGAATATTATATCTTAAAACACAACAAATTTTTTAAACTTAAATATGGGAAAAGTATAATTACTTACGAAGTAATTTGTTTTATATTATGTACAATAAAGGCATTTCGGGTGCATGTTTTCGCCAAAATTACTGTCTACAAGTAAAACTAACTATATAAATAGCTTAGAGTTGTCTACTTCGAAATAACTCCACGTTCAAATTAAATCTGCCTCATTACCTTTCTCATATTCTTCTGATGTACTGCAGTAACCATCAGAGAAAAATGCAGATTGATAATTTTGCTACTTAAACAGGTAACGCCTCTGAATAATCTATAAAACCAAACTTCACCTGAAATATTTTCCAATCCAAGAATAACACAATCCAACTGTAATAAATTTGACAAAAGCCGTAACTTCGTTAGAACTCGTAAATCCAATAAAATTCGTAACTCTATCCACAGTTTTCCTCACAATTGTCAATTCCACTTAAAACCTTGTTTAAACCATTATTATTTTAAATGATTAATACTTATTAATACTTACTTTGATTTTAATTGCATTAAGACACTACGTCTTTTTGTCGTATTCTTTGTAAAATGTTTAAACTTCATGCACGGAATTTTGAATAAAGGTGAAATTTACAACCAATTTTAATCATTCCACCACATTTAATTTCAAAATTTAAAAAACCTTTACTTAGAGAGAATGTATGCATTAGAAGTAGTCAACATATCAAATTTGAAATTCTGTAGTTCCGTTATTTCTATAAAAATAGTAAAACAACATTATTTTAGAGAAGTTTTATTCTCACCCTTTTCCATTAAGCATGCGCTGGAAGTGTCAAACTCTCACAGTACTTCAACCTTAGTAATAAGATGTGATTGTGTCATGTTTAATTAAAATCGGTTTATTGGTTTGGCAGGAGATGTAGGCCATACGCACACACAAATATACGATAAGTTTTATTGCCGAAACGTCAGTGGAGGCCCTCTGTTGAGACTCAAAAAGGTTTTGGGCTGTGTCTGTGTGTCTGTCTGTCTGTCTGTCTGTCGCGCGATAGCGGCCGCAAAAATAGCGGTATTGACTTGAAATTTGGTACACCTGTTCATGAGCCCCACGAAATCAGCTGTATAGTTTTTGGTATGTATTCCATTTCTAGTTCGTATACAGGGACACGCCAAAGTTTTTCTTATCATTAAGGCCTATAGGAAGAATTTGTATGTATCGCGATAGCGGCCACAAAAATGACGCTATTGACTTGCAATTTGATACACGTGTTCATGTGCCCCACGAAATTAGCTGTATAGTTTTGGGTGTGTATTCCATTTGTAATTCGTGTACAGGGACACGCCAAAGTTTTTCTTATCTTTACGGCCTATGGGAATAATTTGTATGTACCGCAATAGCGGCCGCAAAAATCCTTCGATTGACTTGCAAATTGGCGCACACGTTCCAGCTTTGCATATAAGCAGCTGTATAATTTTTATTGCTATATTGTTTATAAACTGTGTACAGGTACTCGCCAAAATTCTTAACATTACGGCGCATGGGGTGAATTTTGTTTAAACGCATTTTAATTTCATTATTTTGCAATGAAAAAAATCTGATATGGGCACCACATGACTTCCTTATACACTTTTAGAAATATACATAATGTTAAAAAACATTGTCACTGGAGCCAAAACATTTGGCTAAAAATATTTTTAAAAAATGCATGCATACGTAAAAAAAATAAAAAATAAAATTGTGCCTTGAGGGGACTCATGTCAAAGTTGGGCCTTGGGGGGGACTCATGTCAAAGTTGTGCCTTGGGGGGAAACTCATGTCAAAGTTGTGCCTTGGGGGGACTCATGTCAAAGTTGTACCTTGGGGGGGACTCATGTCAAAGTTGTACCTTGGGGGGGACTCATGTCAAAGTTGTGCCTTGGGGAGGGGACTCATGTCAAAGTTGTGCCTTGGGGGGACTCATGTCAAAGCTGTGCCTTGGGGGGACTCATGTCAAAGTTGTACCTTGGGGAGGGGACTCATGTCAAAGTTGTGCCTTAGGGGAACTCATGTCAAAGTTGTGTCTTAGGGGGGGACTCATGTCAAAGTTGTGCCTTGGGGTGACTCATGTCAAAGTTGTACCTTGGGGGTGACTCATGTCAAAGTTGTGCATTGGGGGAATCATGTCAAAGTTGTACCTTGGGGGGACTCATGTCAAAGTTGTACCTTGGGGGGACTCATGTCAAAGTTGTGCCTTGGGGGGGACTCATGTCAAAGTTGTACCTTGGGGGGACTCCTGTCAAAGCTGTGCCTTGGGGGGGACTCATTTCAAAGTTGTACCTTGGGGAGGGGACTCATGTCAAAGTTGTGCCTTGGGGGGGACTCATGTCAAAGCTGTGCCTTGGGGGGACTCATGCCAAAGTTGTACCTTGGGGAGGGGACTCATGTCAGAGTTGTGCCTTGGGGGGGACTCATGTCAAAGCTGTGCCTTGGGGGGACTCATGTCAAAGTTGTACCTTGGGGAGGGGACTCATGTCAAAGTTGTGCCTTGGGGGGACTCATGTCAAAGTTGTGTCTTAGGGGGGGGACTCATGTCAAAGTTGTGCATTGGGGACTCATGTCAAAGTTGTGCCTTGGAGAGGACTCATGTCAAAGTTGTACCTTGGGAGGGACTCATGTCGAAGTTGTGCCTTGGGGGGACTCATGTGCCTTGGGGGGATTCATGTCAAAGTTGTACCTTGGGGGGACGCATGTCAAAGTTGTACCTTGGGGAGGGGACTCATGTCAAAGTTGTGCCTTGGGGGGACTCATGTCAAAGTTGTACCTTGGGGGGGACTCATGTCAAAGTCGTGCCTTGGGGAGGGGACTCATGTCAAAATTGTGCCTTGGGGGGGACTCATGTCAAAATTGGGGAGGACTCATGTCAAAGCTGTGCCTTGGGGGGGACTCATGTCAAAGTCGTACCTTGGGGGGGACTCATGTCAAAGTCGTGCCTTGGGGAGGGGACTCATGTCAAAGTTGTACCTTGGGGGGGACTCATGTCAAAGTTGTGCCTTGGGGGGGACTCATGTGCCTTGGGGGGACTCATGTCAAAGCTGTACCTTGGGGGGACTCATGTCAAAGCTGTGCCTTGGGGGGGGACTCATGTCAAAGTTGTACCTTGGGGAGGGGACTCATGTCAAAGCTGTGCCTTGGGGGGACTCATGTCAAAGCTGTGCCTTGGGGGGACTCATGTCAAAGTCGTGCCTTGGGGAGGGGACTCATGTCAAAGTTGTGCCTTGGGGTTACTCATGTCAAAGTTGTGTCTTAGGGGGGGGGACTCATATCAAAGTTGTGCATTGGGGACTCATGTCAAAGTTGTGCCTTGGAGAGGACTCATGTCAAAGTTGTGCCTTGGGGAGACTCATGTCAAAGTTGTACCTTGGGGGGGACTCATGTCAAAGTTGTGCCTTGGGGGGACTCATGTCAAAGTTGTGCCTTGAGGGGGACTCGTGTGCCTAGGGGGGGACTCATGTCAAAGTTGTACCTTGGGGAGGGGACTCATGTCAATGTTGTGCCTTGGGGGGACTCATGTCAAAGTTGTACCTTGGGGGGGACTCATGTCAAAGTCGTGCCTTGGGGAGGGGACTCATGTCAAAATTGTGCCTTGGGGGGGACTCATGTCAAAGTTGTGCCTTGGGGGGGACTCATGACAACGTGTTCTAAACTTTTCTGAAAGTTTCAAATGTCTAGCTAGTCGAGAAGTCAGTTAAATTGCAAGATTTGTCTAAACCGTTTTTGAGCTATTACCGATTTTTGATACATTTTGCCCATTATAAACCTAATTTTCCTAAATATCTCCAAAACGGAAAATCATAGAAAGTCCAAAAAGGGAGGTGCACAACTAGATGTTATAACAAACCTATGTACCAATTCGCAACTTTCTACGTCCAACCGTTTTTGAGTTATGCGACATACCCACACACAGACACACACACACACATACAGACGTCACGAAAAATCGTGTAAAATCCCTTATATCTCTAAAACGAGAGCTCGTGTTAAGACGACACTTGCAGGTGTGCAACTAGACGTCATGACAGTCACACGTATAAATTGGCAACATTCAGCGATCATTCGTTTTCGAGCAATGTGAAATACAAAATCCATTTCGCAAATCGGGATTACTATACTTCCCTATACTTTGTATAAGGAAGTAAAAATGAAACTAGCGTACGTGAGTAAGATCCTTATACTTATGTTGTTTGAAGAAAATATGTGCTCTTAAGCTTTCTAATTAATGTACAGGATTTTACAAAAGTGTTCTGACAATGTCACGTAGTCATCCAATGATGTTACATTTGGAACAATTATTAATTTTAAACGCAAAATAAGCTGAATACTTTTTACTGGTGTATATAATGTTTATGGTTCATTTACAAAGACACACGAAAGAATTTCGTAACATTAGAGGCTATGGACAAATTTTTTATTTAAGCGCGCACTTTAATGCGTTTATGCTGAATTGAACTTAATAAAGTTAACATACATTATAAAGATGCTTAAAATCATGTTTACTCTTAAAAAAGGTTATGCATAGACTAAATAATTTATGGGACCACACAAAATAATTCCGAGTATGTACTGTAATCATCCAAATGATTTCAAATTAGTTTGAAAAAGTAATGAGTTATAATTAATTAAGTTTATTCTTATTATTGCCGTTTATAATGACTGTGGTTACTTTTCCGGGATACATAAAGGAATTTCGTACTATTACGGTCTATAGTCGGTATTTCTTAAAAGTGTATTTTAACATGGTTACATCCCCATCAAATATAATGAAATTATATTAGAATTTTAAAAGCATGTTTTCCTGTTGAAAATTGTGGGCAGAGAATTGAAAATTAGTTTAAAGGTTATGCAAAATATTTCCGATATGCTATGTAATTTTTTTTGTATGAAATTTGATAGTTATGAAATTTGGTATTTATATGAATTCCAGGGAAATAATACAATACCGTCGTTTATTAAGAATACATATTGTTTCGTACTTGGGGGTTCGTAAGTTGTCCGAGAATGAAAGGCGAAACTTGCAAAAATTCAGTGATTTATTTACAGAAAGTTCCAGAAAAATACAGGTCTATAAACCAAGTATCAGCTTCAATTCAACTAGTAAAAATAGCTTAAACAACAGCCGTTAACAGCAGAACAACATTATAAACTGTTTATCAATAACACATAAAGCAAGTCTCATTGAAAGAGGCTCAAAGCAAAGCAAGCATTTGACGAAACTGACACAGATCTGAGATTGGCCGCCTTGGCTAAAACAATGCTCCTTTTATACTATTCTATCGAACACAGACTGTTCTGGAAAATTCTCGTATCTCATCCGCCAATGAGAGTAGAGCTTCCATATTTGGTATAGCCCTAATAAGGATTTTCTCGCCAAGGTCGCCAAACAAATCGCCAAGTAGGAAAACAGTCGCCAAATTTGGCGCCAAATCCATTTCTTCCCTTATTGAAGCTTTTTAATGCGTTTTTAAAGAAAAATTAGGCTATTTTATAGATAAAACGACTAGAAATGCACAAAATTAGCATTTTATCAACTTTCTAAGCCTCTTTGAAAGAATTTATACAAAAATAAATGCAATTATTTACAGCTCCGTAACACTTTATATGATATACAAATAGGTATAGAAAGAGAGATATAGCAGGGGGTTGAGGGGGGCGGCAGCCCCCTATCTGATTATTCTATATCTGATTATTCTATAGTATCCTATCTGATTATTCCTATCTATAGTATCCTATTCTATAGTATCCTATCTGATTATTCCCTAGTATTCCTATCTGATTATTCTATAGTATATATGATACGGTAATAGTATATATGATTCGGTAATAAGTCGATCGAATCAATATATACTATTATATAATAAGGAATAAATAAAAGTGTCCTATTGAATAATGTCTGATGCAAATAGGACGTTGAGGCTCCTGATCTGCAGATCCACTAGTTTATATTAACCCGTTAGTAGTCGCTGGTTGGTCGATTTGTAGCCCATCCGTCAGTGTTGCCAGATTTTTTTATTTAATAAACACCAAAAATTTTTAGAAGTAGCATTTGATATAGATAAAACGCGATTAAAATCGAAGGAACGTCGATCACATTACTTCTTAAAATTATTGGTGAGAGTTAAATAAACAGTGAGCAATCTGTAATAGGTGGCGCTGTCTATAGCGACTACTAACGGGTTAATGATAAACAGCATACATTTCTTAATATTCACCTTATAATATGAAATTATACTGTAAAAAATAAAATATAATGAAGTAAGGGATGCTGGAATAAAGTTTATTTTTCATTAAGAAATATATATTTAAGATTTTTTTCTTCCTTCTTAACAGGGCATTAAAAAAAAAAAAAAAAAAAGAAAAGAAAAAGAAAAAAGCTAACACATTTGGAAACAGTATTATAGTTTATATTCTTCATTTTTAGGCAGTAATGTTGTGTTTGATTTTCAAAATATATTGAGAAATTGCACTGCACATAAATAATAGCGATTTCTTTCTCTTTTCATTCTGGCTATTCTGCCTCAGGTAGATTTTACAGAAATTTTCATATCTTTTCAATGTATTCTTAATATGCATAAATATATATTTGTAAGCAATATAGAATATGTGCATACTTTTTTTTTTTTAATTATTTATAGCTCTACAAATATGTAATACAAAACTTGATAATATTGTGGAAAAAACGAAAAATAAATAAATGAATTCACAGAACGAGTTATTTTAAATTAAAATTTAAAAAGAAATTTTGCTTCTTTTGAAGGAATAAATTTAGAAAGAAATAAATTTGAAAATTTATACCTTGCTTGAATATCTCCAAAATGACTCGTTTTTAGTATCGAAATTTCATTTTACACAGCAACATGGTAAGTTACAAGTTTTCTAAAAAATATATTATTGATACAAAAATTTTTCTAATTAAAGAAATCAATTATATTTAAAAATATGTAAAATTAAAACAAATAAATTGAATATTGAGATGAAATATCTTAAATTATTAATTGAAAAAAAAAAAACTAACAAGTTATAATTTATCACTTGAAAAATATTATTTAGTAATCAGTTTAAAATTGATACTTAAAATTATAATCATTGTTTAAAGTATATCTAGGGAACATTTATTTCTATGTGTTTGTAATTATTGAGTAGTTCAATATGAAAACGGATGCAACACATAAATCCTTTACGATGCGCTACATATGCAAATCTTCGCAATTTCAAGCTTCGCAAAGCAGTGTAATTGAACTGTCAGAAGCTTGCAGATTTCCAATGAAACAGGCGGAGGCAAGATGACATAGTACGATATCGAACTGAAGATGGTAAGATGGGAGTAAACTAAGACAACAATGTAATTAGAGACAATATTGTAAAACGTAATTATAGTGTATACTGATGAGATTGAGTTGCTTGCACGTTACACCAGGAAGTGTGTTGCTTATGCAACGACTTTAATAGCAGTATCAGTGTATAGCATTTTCCGTACTATAATGGATTATTTTATTTGTGTAATCAAGGGTGAAAATTGTCTCTGAATTTCTTGTTGGCACTTCTGTAAATACATATTAAGTAATTTTCACTGGGAGTATTTCAATAGAAACCTGAAATGTAAATATTCTTATTGTAAACAAATTATTATTTTAAGTTACCCCATTTGAGGTATATATTATTTAAATTAATTTTAACATACGATGTCTGTACATTACAAATATGTATGTGATACCAGTTGAAACTTTAGCATTCGATTTATTTATTTATTTATTTTATTTTTTTTTTTTCCTGAAAGCTGGTTTAGTACGTTAAATTATATTTAATAATCAAATAGCAAATGATGTTTGATATTTGAATATATTTTTAATAGAAGCCAGTAACATAGAAGTCATCAACAAGTCTTTTTCCCCAAAGCAAATATTTAATTTTTCCCTTCATCTCTTTATAAACATATTTTTAATGAAGTTAATATTTTTTTTTTTATTAATTTTCTATATTTTCTATATTTTATGTATTTATTAATTAAATGAAATATTTTCCTATATTAAGTAAAATTATGCGCATCCTTAATGGACTTTATCCGCGTTATTTAATAAACCCTTGATACGTGACTATTACAGGGGAAAATGCAGGATTATAATGTCTACATTTATGCTTTATGGGGAAATGTTTGCATTGTGTAGCGAAATATTTGTATCTAGAAAGAAATTCATAGGGAAATCGAGAGTGAGAAGCCACATGTTGGGTATGATTTAGCCTCGAACTCAGGAAAACGAATATTGCCCATTACGACACATTCATCAATGAAATTTTACGTATAAATTCCAGAATCGGCATTTAATATTATATTAGAGAATATGTACATAAAAAAGAATTTTCACTCAGTTAAAATAGAAAACAAGAACACGAAAGAGCTTTCACCAGTATAAAAATTTAATTTTTGATAATTCAGAAAATTACACATTATGACAGAAGAAAACAGCAGTTATCACGATAATAATTAAAATCAAGAAAATAATCAAATCAAATTATCAAGTGAAGTAGAAAAAACCATAATTGTTATCATTGCAATTAGAGAAAAAAAATAATTGAAAAAAAGTTATTTTTGATCAAACTCTGTTATAATGTATATATTGCAAGAAACACTCTAATCTGCTGAAATTTTGTTAAAAAAGTTTCACATAGGTTACTCCTAAATGAATGAAGAGTATGGATCTCCATTATTAACATAGGTAATGAAAAAAAATATTTTATAAGTTCTACGTATGAGATAACTGTAGGGAGAAATTTAATATTATGTTACAAAACTAAACTAAAATCAATTCATATCAATATTTTTGTATAAATTTGATTCCTGTAAATCTTATGATATTTTTGCATTATTTGATCATTTAACGTGAATAATCGATTATTGTAATCATGAAACTATAATTTTCCACTACCTGAATGAGTTAAAATTCCCTCTAGAAATATGTATGTTTTATAAAATAGTGAACTGAATAATAGTACAAACTCTTAAAAAAAAAAAAAAAAAAAAAAAAAAAAAGTTGTTTTGTATTTAATGAAGAATAAATAACATTGATTTATGAACTATAAAACATTAACTATGCAAAATGATAAGGGGGATTTTTAATTCGTCTGGATTTATTTTATTTATTTTGTATAGGAAATAATCTGTTGTAGGTGCTTTGGACATTGCAAACTTTTGGATTTCGCAGGCATTTAGTCTTGTTCAAAATGATGGATAAGTCAGTAAACGAGCAAAAGGGGAAATTATAATGCAACGTAATTCATCTGAAGTTCGTACGTTTGTACAATACACGAATTCACCCCACTGTTCCTGTAAAAGAACTACAAAAATAGATTCCACAATTAAAAGTAATGAATTAGGAACTCGAATGAATTATATGCTGTATCAAAGTTTAAAAACACACACACACACATTTTTATATACAGAGCTGCCGACCTAATCCGGCAAATTGTTAGTACCGCCCCTTCTTCTACACCACTTAAACTTTAGAGTATTTGTTTTCTTCCTTCAACGTAAATATATATGAAGAAAATTATTCTAAAAATTAAATGGTGTAGAAAAAGGGGAGGTACAAACAATTTGCCGGATTTGGTTGGCAGCTCTGTATATATATCAGTTACATTTTATTTAAAACAAAAAATACGTTTTAGACGTTTAAGTTCCATGGAATATAACATATGCGATTTATATAACCTTGTAAATGAACTATAAATTATATTCTCAGAATTTCTAATAGTAACATATTTTATCAAAGGATTCTAATAACTACAGCTATATTTTTTCTTTATTTTGTTTTAACAAAACCAAAATGCATCACAAATAAATTGTGTTTCTAAACCGCAAAGTGTAAGAATCCTGTTTTGTATCAAAAAGATTAAAGTGTCCTACTCTTATGTAAAGGTATATAGTTTTTGCGACAATGATAAATTGTATACTGGTATCAAACATAGATTTTGGACAATACTGAACTTTAAGTAATTTGACAGAAATGCATAATAATTCCACTTTGAATTCCTGTAAAAGAATTTACACTCATGGAAATATGTACAAAATAGAAAATATGAAGGTTTCACTAATTTAAATTATGCCTATTAGATTTGATTTCAATCTATTAAAGTATTCATACGCAGTCGTGTTCATTTACACCGATAAATAAATAATTAATGTAAAATAAAAACAAATAATTCAGAATAACTCAAAACTTGCAGCTACAGTGAAATCTCATAGTTTTTTTTTTTTCTCATCATAATACGTTCCTTTTATATATAAGTTCATTTAACAAAAATAGACATCAAAGTTAAATTTTTCAAAGGCTTGTTTCATGGTTGTTTGTGACTAACTAAGTAACTAATAAGTGACTAACATGCAAAGAACTTCATTTTTTATAATTTAAATAAAATATTTTGAATGATAAACATAGGGAAAAAAATATGTAAAACTCTTTAAACCGAAAAAAATATTTATCTCACACCATAAAAAAAAGGAAAAAAAAAAAAAAATGTGTAATTTCGAATCTTTTAATTCTTGCAGATATAGCATCAAAGAATCTATCAACTAACAACAAGAATAATTACAATCATGGAATTCTAATTTGAAAATCCCGTATCTTTTAAATTTCTCTCTAAATTAAAATGTCTATTTTCCCTCACTGGTGTGCCATGAACATTCATCAGTTTTATAGAATTAATCAGAAGTCAGCGGGAAGGATATAGCTGATTCGAAATGTGAATTGAAAACCCAAGAGAGTTTGTATAAGCTTAAATTTATTATTATAATGGATTTTTATTAAGATCACGCGGCAAAATGATGGGGATCTGAAGATAATTATCTTTAGCGTCTAACAAAATAATATGTTCTAAAAGGAAAATGACGACAGCAGAAATAAAGACGAACGGAAAATGCCCTTAAGGCTCCTTTTATGCAATTTTTTGAACATATTGAATACCTTTTATTATAAACCTCATTATTAGATATATATTTTTACTTGTGTGAATTTTTGAAATATAAATTACTAGGAAACCCGTGCGAAATATTCGCACTTTATTTCTTTTCTTATTTACCTTTAAAATTTGAAACTCATAAATGTTATACCAATTTCACCACCTAATAAAAATTATAATTTACCAGAAGCCAAATTATTATTAAAATCAAATTAATACTGCACAATAGTGAAACCAAAATGATTCAAGAAAAAGGTTTCCAAATAGAATTCATGGTTCACGACCCAATTTTCATACTTCCACAGGCAGTACAGTTTTAATATAGGACTTCCACGACGACTTTTAAAATTTTGTCGTCATGTTGGAGATGACATTTTATTAATTTTGGTATACATATATATATATATATATATATATATATATATATATATATTAAGTAAATAAATAAATAAAATAAAATAAAATAAATCCTATTTTGTTTACATTTTTTATGATTGTGTTTTTTAGACAATTTATGACACAAAATTTCATATTCTGTATATATCTTTAAAATACTGCTTGGTTTAAAATGACGCTTGCACAGATTCTGAGGAAACAACTATTAAAAATTTATTTTATCGTAAAATAATCGCATCAGACAAATGACGTCATTTTTTCTTATTAGTACATTGAGCTAAGTCCGCGTGCTTAAATATTGTCCATGTATAAATATTATCCTTTTATCATCGCGTATCGTGTCGTTTAGACAAAAAATAATTGAAACTGGTCCACGTTAGAGAAATATTATATAGATTATTAAAATTTATGTGACTTAAATATTTTTCCAGAATAGTAGAGAAACGTCTAAAAGACCTTCGTAGTCAATTTTTTTTTCTTTTTTAAATATTATTACAATTTTTTGAATTAATTTCGCTTGGTTTCTGTCATGCTAAATTTTGGAAACGAACGTTAACCCATTTCTTGTCATTCGAGTGAGCCAATAAAAAAGCACACATATATATTTCCATTGACAATGTATGCTCAACCAGTATCGGATTTAAGAGAGTGTGTGTGTGGGGGGGGGGGGTTGTACCCTAACTCATGTTTATTTTACTTTATTTTATTTTACTTATTTTATTTTATTTTAATTACCCACATCCTATTGGAATGAACTGAAAATTTTTGAATTCGAATGACCATGCTCAAACAATAAAAGACAGTGGGGAGGGGTGGATTTAGTCCCCCTACTCGCGTTTAAATTCTGTCATGCCAATTTATTTAACTTAATAGATTTTATCGCGTCAAATATTACAAACCCACTGAACTCTTTTGTTGAACCGATTTTGCTTAATATTTATAAACGAGTTCATAGTCGGTGACAATATTTTAAGAAAACATTTTTTGTCATAATCACGTTAGGATCAGATTCCAGGGTCATAAATCTAACTATCTCTCTCAAATTTTGCAATTAATATTTTTCTCAATTTCAGCCAAACCTATTTTTGCCAAATTTAACACAAAAATTCATAGTCGATGACAATAGAAAACGAAAGGGATTTTAAAGGCCTGTGTCATCATAGAAAAAAGTTAGAAATGGGAAATATATGTGATATACTGGAAATATATACTGGAAAAATCTTGCGATAACATTTTAATCTATTTTCGCTGAATCCGAGATTTTAGTAAAAGGCGTATTTTCATCTTCTTCTTCTTATTTTTATTTATTTGTGTGAAAATTCATAACCGAAAAAATGATGGTGAATTAAAAATTAAATAAATAAGCTTCCAAAATTTTCAATTTTAACAGTGTAAAATATCTGTAAAAATATTTATTCTTAAGGCTTATCTGCTCAACATCTTATATTTTAAGTGTAAAAAAGGCTAATATGCATTAAAAAAAAAAAAAAAAAAAAAAGAAAGAAAAATGTAATATTGAGCATTATTTAGATTCATATAACTATATATTTCTGCATAATAAATTATCATTAAGATTTTTTGGGAAGAGAAAAGGATAATATGGTTATATATATATATATCTCGGGGGAACCTGTAACCATTAGAGGACGCGTCCCCAGGTGGCGGATCGGGAAATGCCTCCAGTGGGTGGTAGAAGGGAAATATAATACCTTCCGCGGACCAACAGGTAGAAGTCCAACCTCTCCGAGGCAATGACACTCATTTTTTCCTGAGAAGTCAAGTAGTTTATTCGGATTATACTACCGCGTACGGGGTGGCCGCCGTGTCGAGCTCTGCAGTCCGGGATCTCGATGGGAAATGTGTGACGAGGACCTTCAACATCCTGCAGCTTAACATTCATCGTACGCTCAGGAAAAAAGAGGAACTTCATAGAATTTTGATTGAAAATGATATCCATATCTCCTGTCTACAGGAGACATGGCTGAATGAGAAGATGCGGTTCAGCATCAAGAGATACACTACTATCCGAAGAGACAGAGCGGATAGACGCGGTGGTGGACTGTCTTTTCTAATTAAGAATTCTGCAGTCAAGTTTAAAGCCATCTCCGTGGGTCAGGATACTGGTAGCACCAAAGTACAAGCACTGGAGGTTTTCCTCCGAGAGTGCTCTTTCATTCTTGTGAATGTATATCATCCTGACAGCTCCCCTATTGACCCAACTTCTATTGCTTTTAATTATTTCGGCTCTGCTGATACTATTATCATGGTTGGAGCCTTTAATTCAAAAAGCCCCACTTGGGGATCACCAGTTTTGGATGTAAAGGGACAGCAGGTAAGAGACATCTAGGGACTGATCAGGATCTAGGATTGATTACCTTAAGTAATAAACAGTGGCACTAGGTAAACTACTGGCACAGAATCTGCTCTAGATATATCGGCTGTTAGTTATCATCTATCGAGCCTTTGCGACTGGAAAATTCTGAATAATGCCTTAAGTGATCATCAACCTATTATTACCACTCTAAAACTCAAAATGGATGAGGAGGACCAGATAAAGAGATCATGGAACTTTAGAAGGGCAGATTGGACAGGCTTCACACAGTTCCTAGACAAACTATGTTGTAATAAGCATCGAACTGACTCCATCGAAGAAAAAACTTCAAATTTTGTAAATATCATCACAACTGCTGCTAAGAGGTTCATTCGCAGAGGTAAAAGGAAGAAGCAATGGGTCCCATATTGGATAGATCACAACATCGATTCTTTGATCAAGGAAAGGGACAACCTGAATGAACTTTTGAAGACTAATAATACAAGCTCAAACAGAGAAAAGCTTGCTGAGGCTACTAAAAGGGTGGAGGATGAAATAGCAAAATCTGAAAGTCAAAAATGGGCAGATTTTTGTAACAGCTTAGACCCAAGAAAAGATGCAAAATACTGGAAAATTGATAGTGCCAAACATACTCCCTCGGCTCGCGAAATCAGAGCTCAAACATTATCAGCTCCTCTGGAACTGATGCAGATTCAAATAAAGCAGCAGCAAACTTGCTGGCACTGCACTATTCATACGTAAGCAAACTTTCATTTAGCAAAGAGGACAAAAAACTGAATAAAACCGTTAGAAAACTCCTGATGGAAGCTAGAAGATACAGGAATGATGATGTCTTCACTAAAGCTATCATATATCGAGAACTGAAGACAGCGATTCATAAATTGGATTCAAAGAAACCCCAGGAGGCGATCTGATATTTGGTGAGATGGTAAAACACCTTGGAGAAACTGCTATGGAATGCTTATTGGAAATAATTAATCATGGAAAAGAGGAAAACTTCTAAAGGCATGGAAAATGTCAATCATAGTCCCAATACTCAAGCCAGGAAAATTGCCATCTGAGTGTAAAAATTTTAGACCTATCGCACTAACCAGTATTCTCTGCAAGATTACAAAAAGAATAATTCATTATAGAATTATGGGCGAACTTATTAAGACAAATATATTCAATTTCTATCAGACAGCGTACAGAAAACGCCCCGCCACAGAGGACCAATTCTTATATCTTTGTCAAAGTGTTATAGACGGTCTACAAAATAGCCTTTCAGAAAAGACAATTGCTGTATTCCTTGACATGACATCTACTTTCGATACAGTATGGAGGAAAAAATGGTAGAAATTGCATATAAGCATGGAATAAAAGGCAACGCCCTTGTTTGGATTGCAGACTTCCTGAGAGACAGGAAGATTAGAGTAAAGTATAATGGAGCTAACTCTAAGGAAAGGAAAACGTGGGGAGGAGTTCCACAGCGCTCTCTACTCAGTCTCCTACTCTTCCTCCTATACGTTAACAACGTCCACCAGCATATTGACAATGAAACGAAGATTGCATGCTACGCGGACGACATTGCAATATGGCATACTAGCAGCGACATCAAAAAGTCAGAAAGTTCTCTCAACAGATCATTAATCGGTATCGTGAATTGGTCAAGAGAACTGAAGCTACGGATCAACCCACAAAAACTAACTACACAATTTTCACAACAGATAGAAGCCATAGAAGCTACTTTAACCCAGTTATTACCATGGATGGCGTGCCTCTCACTAAGGTGGAAAACCCAAAATATTTGAGTGTGAACCTGGATGCAGAACTTCGGTTCACGAAGCATATCGAAAACATCTCACACAAGGCACTTAAGAAATTAAACATCCTGAGAAATATCTGTGGTACTGACTGGGGAGCTAACCCCAAAACTCTCAGAACTACCTATGCTGCACTAGTAAGACCCAATATGGAATACGCAGCGCCAATTTTGGCACATGCCTCTGTGTCTGCACTCGGAAAACTTGATAGGATTCAGGCCAGAGCAGCCAAGATAATTATTGGTGCTGTCTCATCTACTAATAACTCCAAGGCAGAGCAAGAGTGCGGCCTATAGACACTTGATAATCGAAGAAAGTACCAAACAGTCAAATTTATTAACAGGGCTAATAGTTTATCTATAAATCATACCTCTCGTTGAGTGACAACTAACTGGAATTGTAGATCAAGACTCAAAAGATCATCTACCAAGAAGTTTGATAAAGAAATCTGAGAAAGTTTTGAATTGGATCAAAGATATACACTGCTTCAGGAACCTGTACTATCATCCTGCCTTCCCCCAAATACTGTTATCAATTTGAACCTACTAGATCACTGCTTGAAAAAAGAATCGGAGGCCATAGATAAAGCTAAGGGAATTAAGACTATCGAGACTTATTTGGGGCGCGACCTGGTGGAGATGTATACTGATGGATCCTAGGATGAGACGATTTTGAACGGCGGAGCAGGAATATCAATCACTCTGACTAATGACATGGAAATACAAAAAAGTATAGGAGCAGGAAACATCGCTTCTAATTTTACTTGCGAACTAAAGGCAATTCTTGAGGCCCTTCGAATGTATACTTCCCTGGGTAATACTGATAAAGCTAGTGGACTCGTCATTTACTGTGATCCCAGGGCTGCCCTGGAAGCAATAGGGAATGGAGACTCCAGGCTCGCATAAAATATCCATCACTACTTAGAATAAATTTGCCACCTAGGAAAAGTTGTACTTTCCAGTGGACACCGGCACATGTTGGTATAGTGGAGAACGAGGAAGCAGATAGGCTGGCGAAAGAGGCGAGGGACCTAAACTCGGAAATTTGCAGCACCGTAACTTTAGGAGACGCTGATGCAGTTGCTAGATACAGACTGAAAGAAAAACACATCAAAAAGAACATCAACTGTGTGTTATCAATGCAGACCGGATGATTACCAAGACTATCTCCAGACTTAGAACCCAACACTTTGGTGGAATGATAATCAATACAGAAGGCACCAGAACTTATAAATCATGTAGGAACGGCCTGGAGGAGGAACTCACCCCAGAACACATTTTCAACTGCCCGGTCATCATAAGAAGCTTGCAGGCCATTGACGAATTTCCCTTTCAGGGAAATCTCTATAGTGACAAAATTGTGGACATCGCCAAGGCCGTGATTTTGGCGCATGGAATGATTTGACTTCAAATGGACCAACCAACCAACCAACCATATACAGGGTGAGTTTGACATAATCTGCCAAACGAAAGGAGGTGATAGGACAGCCCATGGGGAGCATAAAACACCACAGAAACCCTGTTCTATCTCTAACCGTTTCTGAGTTATGGTAGATAGTCGAAAAATCTGTTTTTTTTCATCTCGTCTAAGAAAACCCAAATTTGCGAGCTTTCTGAAAGACTTGCACGCAAAATAAGCAGATATTTGGAAGGAGCAGAAAACATCCTATCGGGTGACATCATTTACATCAGAATACCTTAATTTGACGGCGAGCTACAAGCGCTAAAACATTGGCGAAGTTTAAAATCGAGCAGTCACTAAATTCTTTAACTGGGCATTCTGCAAACACCGTTCAAGCTGCTACAATCGGTCAAATTTAACAAAAACCTCTCCATTCCACAAGCTTTAGAATGAGCCCACAATAAACCATATCGGTGTTCTAGTTTAGGAGAAATTTAACCTTTTGTTTTAAATGCATCACTGAAAACGGTGTTCGTCGAAATTCGGCAATCGAAATGATGGTGTGTAAATGGAACGTATGCAAATTCATGACTGCATATGGACTCTTAGTGATATGCAGATGTATTCCAACCTTCCTGCGTGCGCATCCCACTCGCGGGTACTAAAAGCGAGTCAATCTGTAACAGATCATTAGCTCGTCAGCTTCTTTACATTTTATGCTGCTTATTGCTTTAGCATTTTCTGGACTTTGCCTGAGCTCGGCCGATTCTTTTCACGCTCCTCTCACGTCTACTTGCTCTTTCTTAGTTCATACTTAGTATGTTTTCCTACATTGGCACGAATTAACTAAGTTGGTTCTTATTCCGTAGCGCTTTTTTCCTTCTACTTTTGTAAATTAATATCGAAAATCTATCACTTTTTCTTTACTCTTCTGAATTTTATTTTCAGTTGAAGCCATCACAGGGATCAGATTGTCATACTTCCCAACCTGTAAACAGATATGCCTATTTTTACAAATGAAGAGTACGCGGATATGCATTTTGCGATGGTAACTCTCGGAGAGCCGAAGAAGAGTACCGTCTACGTTATCCACAACGTCGTGCGTCTAACCGTGCTGTATTAGCCGCAATTCATCGAAGGCTTAGGAGAGTGGATCGTTCGGTAGGGTGTACGAAAGGGGCCATGGTCGCCGCTCCACCACTGCTGAGGAGTCCGTACTCGACCGAGTGGAGGAAAATCCAAATATGAGTTCACGCAAGCTTGCAAGAGAAGGTGGAATCTCCCAAAGTAAAGTGATAAATGTTTTGCGCAGAAACCAGTATCATCCATACAACTTCACACCGGTACAAGAATTACGCCGCTCAAATTTCCAAAAGCAGATAACATTCTGCCGCTGGTTTTTAGAGCGAGATAATGAGCAACACCATTTCTTTAGAACGATACTGTGGACAGATTAGTCACATTTCACTCGGGATGGCATGCTAAATTTACATAACTGGCATCATTACGCTCAACAAAATCCATTTGTGACACGAAACTCATCGTTCAAGACGCGATTCAGCTTAAATGTTTGGCTTTGAGTGATGGCGATCACATGTGTTCGAAGGTCATCTGACAAGCAATACATATTTGGAGTTTCTGGAACATCGTGTTCCAGGATTACTTGATGTCATTCCTGTACCCCAACGAGCGGAAATCATTTTCCAACACGATGGGGCCCCTGCACATTCTTCCAGTGCCGTTCAGGACTTCTTGAATCAGCAGTATCTGCGATGGATTGGTCGTAATGGATCAATTCCTTGTCCACCTAGAACGCCAGATCTCACTCCATTGGACTTCTATGTTTGGAGTTTCCTGAAGCAAGAAGTTTACCGCACAGAAGTTGCCAGTATGCAAGATTTAAGCAGCCGTCCCGATGATGCAATAATAAAAAATTAGGAGGAGCTTTCGCTAAGAGCGACTGGGGTTTACGTTCGTAAGCGGGCAAGGACATGTATCAGGTGTAGGGGTGACCAATTTCAGCAGCGGCACAAAATTTCACACATCCTTTCGAATGCATATGGGCTTTAATCATAAACGTCTTTTTTTTTTTTTTTTTTTTGAAAGACGTGAGATGCATAATTTTTTTTTTTTTTTTTTTTTGTATATTTCTTTGTGAAAGACGTGAGAAACGTCACACTTCTTTTGATTCCATTCCATTGTGTTTGTAAACTTAATACAACTGCTATTTTTCTTGTTTGTCTTTAAAACTATCTTTTTTGCATCTGACAAAACAGCGGGCTGAAGGCAGACATGAAATTAGGAACGACCATTGCACCCCGTGAGTCACCTTCTCGACGAACGTTGAGTTCAGTGATGAATGTATTTCAAACAAAAGGCTAAATTTCTCCTGAACTAGAACACCGATATGGTTTATTGTGGGCTCATTCTAAAGCTTGTGGAATGGAGAAGTTTTTGGTAAATTTGACCGATTGTAGCTTGAACGGTGTTTGCAGAATTGCCGGTTAAAGAATTTAGTGACAACTCGATTTTAAACTTCGCCAATGTTTTAGTGCTTGTAGCTCTCTGTCAAATTAAGGTATCCTGATGTAAATGGTGTCACCCGATAGGAATTTTTCTGGTCTTTCCAAATATGTGCTAATTTTGCGTGTAAGTCTTTCAGAAAGCTCACAAATTTGGGTTTTTTCAGACGGTATGAAAAAAACAGATTTTTCTTCTATCTACCATAACTTGGAAACGATTAGAGATAGGACAGGGTTTCTATGGTGTTTTATGCTCCCCATGGGCTGTTTTATCACCTCCTTTCATTTGGCAGATTATGTCAAACTCACCCTGTATATATATATATATATTAACGATTGTAATATTACGCCAAATTATATTAAAATATATTTTAAAAAAAGGAAATTCTTGGGTAATTAATAAAAAAAATTTAAAAAAAAATGCCGTCGATGTTAAACGGATGTATTTAATTCAAGTG
This sequence comes from Salticus scenicus, assembly GCA_963930645.1. Taxonomy (NCBI): domain Eukaryota; kingdom Metazoa; phylum Arthropoda; class Arachnida; order Araneae; family Salticidae; genus Salticus; species Salticus scenicus. The sequence continues at coordinate 135,676,143 of OZ005652.1, read as the reverse complement.
CAAGCCTAAAAAAAATATAAAAATTTATTTACTATTTATTATATATATGTGTGTGTATATATTTAACTTCATATATAAAATTGTTGCGTATAACGGTTTTTATTATTATTCAATTAAAATGTAAAATTTAATCTGCATGAATGCAGAAAAGTTCTATAAAAAATAAATAAGGATTTTTTTTTTTTTTTTTTTTTTTTTTTTTTTTGTAATTTTAATTATTGAAATTTCATGGGATCGGGAATAAATTTCAAATTCACAAAAATAATACATAGAGGAATAGTTTGTAAATTGTGTTTATTAAATAACATTTCTTTAAGACTTTATAGTGTCTGTAAAATTAAGTATACAGGATGGTTACAATTAAACTTTTGCTATGATTAGCTTCTTGCAGTTAAAGCAGAGTACACAAAATTTGGCATGTGGATTATTCATAAGGTGCAGTATGGGATGAGAACCTTGTGTGCATATGGGAAAACATAAGTAAGGAAATAATTCATGCGGAATGCATGAACAATTCTAAAAAAATTATACTTGATTTTGATCCGAAAAATCCTTTTTTATTTTTAATTTAGCATTTTTGCATGCAAAGCGCCATCTGGCGAAATATTTTCAACTCTTTTTGTTAATTACTCGAGCACATCTCTTGAATAGTTCCCATACAAATTAATGTAGCAATCTTTTAGCCCGATTTAATTTTAGAATGCTTGCATATAGAGACCGTCTAATTACAACCACCTCATATATATGTGTTTTTGTAATCTAAATAGAAAATAAATGTAGCGAAACTACTATAGTTGAATAAATCGGTCTATAGGTTCAATTTATAGCTATGTATAAATTACAAGTAAAAATTATACCATCAGTTTCAATTTTTTGTTCGTAATATTTTCCTTAGATTTATTGTTATTATTCATTTCTACATGACAGAAAGGAATTTTTTTTTAATAATAAAGTTGTGTTTGAAAATGTTTCGAAGATATCTCAAACATTAAAAAAAAAAAAAAAAAAGTTATAACAAAGTAAATTCAATAAGAAATTTTAGGCTTAAGGATACACATTCCTCAGTTTTGCCCTTTCAGCCTTCCAATGTTGTCCTATGATATTTTTGTTATACTTCGTATCGTTAGGATATATCTCATTAAAAAATTATATTTTTCAAATTATGTTATTATTATTGTTGTTGTTATTTTTTGAACAAGTCATCTTTTAGCTTAATCAGCAACTAAAATACTAATTAAACATTTCTTTTAATAATAGAAATTTAGAATCCTAAGCTTACTAAATGAAATCAAATATTTATTTATTTATTTATTTTATTATTATTATTGTTATTTTATGTTCATTAAGCTAAAAGACGACAATTTCAAAGAGTGTAACTTAAAAAATATATAACTCAAAAAACTTGACTCAAAAATGAAATATACGAGACAGCGAAAATCCTATTAAATAAACATGAAAAAGAAAAAGTGTGAATGAGACTGAAGTTCCGCATTAAATTTTTAAGGATTTTTGTTAACAATAAATGAATAAATGAAAATAAAATAAAGGTTGACTACTGGTTTTAAGAAATGTAGACTATATATCAATTGACAAAAAAAAAGAAAAAAAAAAAAAAAAAAAAAAGAATCGATGACAACTGCAGATGATTTTTTAAAGTGCGATGTTGAATACTTTAAAAAGAACTATCTTAACGTATGGTTTAAAAATTATTTAAAAAAAATCATGCTATCGAGACATTTCATTAACATTTTATCCAGGTTGAATTACCCCATGTTAATTCTAATAATAAACAGGTAAATGGTTTAGCTTTTATCAGCACATAACAATTATTCTCTTAATTTGCAATTGCTGCACTCCCATGTTATCGGAAAATGTATAATGTGAATATGAAAATTGAAATAATGAACTATGTTCAATTGTAGGTATAAATTGCTGAATAACATTACACTTGAGCAATATTGCTTAAATTAGTGTGTCGCTTAGCAAAATACATCACTAGTTTTAGAAACTAGTTTGAAATAGAAATTTACATTATATATATATATATATATATATATATATATATATATATATATATATATATATGTCTTAGTAATAATTCGATATTAAATCCATAAATATAGAGGGTATAAAAAAACGCTATTCAAAAAATAAAAGCTCTTATATTTATCCTTTCCTTTGCAGTTAAAATCTCCAAACTTCAAGAATGTGTCAAAATTTTATACCTACAAGCGAAAAATTTAATTATAGAAATACTATATCTATGAAATTTAGCTACTACATTTCATTACAGTAATGTTAAGTGCAGGCATTAACGGCCCACTTCGCTTACCGTCGCCGGAAAACTGAGCCAATGTTATTCTATGGGAAATTTTCTTTACAAATAACTTATTAACTAATACATATTTTTAAATTCTGTTTTCACATTTAGAAAATTCCCAACTGTTAAATTGACGGACTTTTTTAAAAAATGTATTTTTTTAAATTTTAGTATTTTATTATGAAATTACACAATGAAATTTTTCACTTATTGAAAATTCGTATTTTGCAGCTTCAAAATTAAAAAAAAAACTGTTTTTAAAAAAATGTTCCGTCAATTTAAAAGTTGGGAATTTTCAGAATGTGAAAACAGAATTTAAAAATATGTATTAGTTAATAAGTTATTGGTAAAGAAAATTTCACGTAGAATAACATTAGCTTCGGCTTCAACGACGGTCAGTGAAGCGGGCCCTTAATTGGTCTTCATACCCACTATATTTCAATCCACGTAGATTTTTGTTCAAAGCGAATTTGGCAGAACAAAAGTGTGTGTGAATAAACCAAGTGAGTTTTCTGTCCATATTCTGCGTATAAATATTAAAATACAGTATATATCCACACGTGTGTGCGAATCTGTGACTGACAATTAGGGCTTTCCCTTGTATTACGTGATCAATAATTCGGTATCGCATATCAAATAACATGATATAGTAAATTACACGTGATGTTTTATACAATGCTTCTTGAATCGTCACATTATTTATAATAGCTTGAAAAGAATATATATAAATATATATTTTTTCGTTTATACTCTTTTTTTTTTTTTTTTTTTTTTTACATCCTATTTATGGAGTAAATTAAATCACGAGACTTATTACGAAAGTATGAAAAGTATACAGACCTGAATAATAAAAATTGCCTCAAAAATATTTTTTTAAGATTTGGTATAGCGTTTCGCATTTTTAGCAATGTCATTTTTGTAAAGAGCACTACTTATATCCTAAAACCCAGCGCAAAATGTCTTAAAATATTGCTCTTAACTAAATTCTTAACTTTTTTTACTTCCATTAACTGACAAGCGTATATAATGGAAGTAATGTATTCGAATCAAAATTTCGATTTCGAGTTTTCACCTGATTTACGTGTTTTAAGGTGTAAGCCCAAAAAAGAGGTTTTTTGCAATCGATCAGTGCGTGTGCATATCTGTATGTATGCGTGTGGGGAATCGTCTGATTATCATATCTCCGAAACTAATAAAGATAGAACTACAAAAATTCATAATTGAGGCAGGTAGATCTATTGTAAAGACGAATTTTCCAACATTTGGCGAAAAGATGAAAACCGGAATTGGCACCCTAAATATCTAAAAAAACGGTTCTAACGAATTTCTTCAAAATTGCTATTTAAACACTCTGCTAGATGTACTTTCGTATGAATTAGTTAACTAATTCAAAAAAATTAATAGGCGTCCTTTATCAATAGCTCAACTTCAGGTCTCTCAAGTACGTTCCTTTAAAAATTGCTGCACGGATATCTTTCAAACTCGCGATCTTAACCCCATTTAGATATCCTTAAGTGTGTGTTTTTTTTCTTGTCAAGAATCGAGTATGCCAAGTTTTGGTATAAGTCGGTGTCTCAAAACAGCTCTAATGATTTTCTTAAAAATTGTCGCATAAACCCATTTGTGTGACAATTTGGTTAGTTAGTATTATTTGATAGTTCATTTTAGATATCTTTTCTCGTGTGTTACGTGGCTATAACAAGAAAATTAAGAGACATCCTGATTACGTAGGTCAGTTTTAGATCTCGGAAATTGGTATTTCAAAAAATGGCTCAACCATTTTTTTTTTTAACTCGTTATTTAAATTCCGTTTTATATGTCTTAACGCATGTACCAGCTTTCTCTTACCGAAAATTTTTTTGGTATCTGATTTGTTGTTCAAATTCATGTCTTCTAATCACATTATCTTCAAAAAGTACATATACTACGGGTAATAGTCGGTAATAAAATTCGCGTGATAGGTACACACCAGAATTTTTTTAATTGAGATGTTAAATTTTTATATTATAAATGTAATATATAAAAAGAAGTACAGTAAATAAGTAATTATGTACACATTTTTCAAAAGCAGCACTCATTCACTATTGGCTACTGTGGAGTTTAATTAAAAATTTAGAAAACTCTTAAAGAATTGAATATTTTTTTTTAAATTCGTTTATATAAAAGTTCATAAATCATAAAAAGCTTTAAAAAATTTTTAATTTAAAACTTTTTATTTATTGATTTAGAACCATATATTTTATTCGATACTTAATTAATTTAGATTCTTAAATAAATCGTTTTAATGTTTAAGAAATATCAATACGAAAATTTATTCTTTTAGAAAAACTTTATTTAAAAACGGTAACAAATGATAGGTATTTAGATAAATAGATATTGCATGAACCCACCTTTCTTGCACTGACTATAAAACTATTATTCAAGAAAAATAAATAATTTTTAAAAGTAAATATTTAATTTATTACTTTTTTTTTCGCAAATTTAGTTTTAGAGAAAGAAAGTGCGTTAAGAAAACGTGTATTATAATATATTTAGCTGATTTTAATTATTTCTTTTAACATATATGTTTCCAAATTCTTTATAATAAAAGTCTATGTTTCCCAAACCAACGATTGAAACCGACGTATTTGCTACAAAAATGTATTGAAATACAATAAAGTAATTTTTTATCCTTGCTTTGTAGGAATGCAGAAAAAATTGGGAAAAGCATGATTTGGCAGAACAGTGTCACAATTGGAAAAATATATTTAGAAAAAATTACTTTTACCCGCGATTTGAAATAAATAAGGCTAAAAAATAATTTAAAAGAATAGATGCAATATAAAGACCGCCACTTGGCGATATGGCTGTTTTCCTTCTCGGATCCCAGCAAATTTTAGTGAAAACATTACGATAAAATAAAGAAAAAATCTAAGAAAAAAAAGGTTAAAATAATCATATTAAACAATAATAATAATTTAAAAAAATACTAACATTTAACTTTATCGATCGCTAGGCGAGAAAATGCCGACCATTTTTTAGTTTGATTTATTTAGTAATCGGCCTATTGCAATCACTCCATTTATCTATAATATACGAATATATATATATATATATATATATATATTGTATATAAAAAATGGAAACTTTGTCATCACGATAACTCCCGAAATTATACTCCAAATCGAACAAAATTTGGACAGTGAATTTATCTTATAAATTTCTTAGATGAGTTACTCCGTCTTTTTGTTTACAAGTGGCGGCCACTTGAAAATTTCAAATCCACATTATAAAAAGCCTGTTTAAAACCAGATTCGCTAGAATTTTGATGTATACATAGACCATATAAGGGTCTAAACAAAATTTATAAATTAAATTTAACAAATATTAAAAAAAAAAAAAAAAAAAAAAAAAAAAAAAGTGGCGGATATTTAAAATTTAGCGGGGCCATTTGAAATCAGACTGACACTGGAAAATTCAAAATATCTCGATATTTTTTAAAATACTAAATTAGTTCTTGCCAAAGTTGGACAGTGAATTTATCATGCAAATATCTTGGATGGGCAACTTGTTCCGACATTTGTTTCCAAGTTGCGACCACTTGAAATAAGGCTGCCACTTGAAAATATGCCATCATGGTAACTTTCGAAATACCAAACTGGTTCAAACCAAAGTTGGATAGTGAAATTATCCTCCAAATATCTTGGATAATTTCGTTGGGGAAGTTGCTCCGCCATTTCATTTCCAAGTGGTAACCACTTGAAAATCTGTCATTATGATAACTTTTGTAATACTGATTCTATTCTAATGAAATTTGCGCTATGGACTTAACATTCAAGTATCTTAGATAAATTCACTGGGTATCTCACTCCACCCTTTTGTTTCCAAGTGATAACAACTTGAAATCACAGTGGCACTTGAAAATTTCTTACCTCGCTGACTTTTGAAATACTGAATTAATTATAACTTAAGTTGGACAGTGAGCATATCATACAAATATCTTGGACGATTTCGCTGGCCAAGTTGCTCTGCCCATTTTTTCCCAAGTTACAGCCACTTAAAAACTGGTTCCCACTTCAAAATTTCTTATCACGATAACTTTTGAAATACTGAATAAATTCGAACCAAAATTGGACAGTTACTTTATCATACAAATATCTTGTATAATTTCGCTGGGCAAGTTGCTCTGTCATTTTGTTTCTAAGTTGTGGCCACTTAAAATCAGCCTGCTACTTGAAAATTTGCCATAACGATAACTTTCGAAATACTGAGCTAATTCGAACCAAAATGGGAGAGGGGACTTATACTTCAAATATCTTGGATAAATATGCTAGGCAATTTGCTCCGCCAGATTTTTTCCAAGTGGTGGCCACTTCAAATTTAAAATTACAATAACTTTTCAACTACTGATATTATTCAAACCAAAGTTGAAAAGTGGACTTATTTTACAAATATCTTGGATTAATTGATCGAGCAACTTGAGCGGCATTTTTGTTTCCAAAATGCGGCCACTTAATTTGTCAAGACGATAGCTTTTCAAATACTGAATTAATCTGAAGTAAATTTGTAGAATAGACTTATCTCAGAAATGCATTTCATATGTTTGTTTGCCAACTTGATCAGCCATCTTGTTTTCAAGTGCCGGCTATTTGAAAATTTGAAATTCGCAGGAAAAGGGTATTTATGAACCGACTTTTCTAAAACTACATATATGCATAGCCCTCATTAACATTTCCATCAAGTCCATTAATAACTTGTAGCCGCCATTTTGAAAGAAACAGGCGGCTACCGGTTATTTGATAAGAAAAAAGAAATCAACCTACCCTTCCAAATGAGCTGGAAAGACTTGTTTAATAATAAAAATCCACGTTTCTGAAATCTGGTGCTCCAGACTGACGTCATTGCTACAAAAACATATTAAATAAAAATAAAAATAACAAAAAATATCTTTAATTTCGAGGAATGGATAAAATAATGTAAGAAGGATGCTTTTATAGAAAACATATGACGTTTATTGTAAAAATATATTGTGAAAAATTTATTTTACACGTGATCTCAAATAAATTAAGTAAATCTAATCGATAATTTAAAAGAATAGATGTAATGCTACGTAACTTGGAGATTTCATGGTTTTCTCTTTTGGTCCCTCTAAATCCGCAAAATTATTATCAAAACAGTATATCGAATTAGAAAGGAAAGAAATCTAATATATATATATATATATATGTATATATATATATATATATATTAAAATTATTATATTAAATAATGATCATAATAATAACATTTGGAAATATCGGTCACTAGGTGGGCAAAGACCGAGTAGCAAAAATTAGATTTTTATTAATTGTAATATTATGAAATTTAGTGTATTTTTTCTTACTAGTATTTCACATTCAATCTAATATGTTATATAAAACAGGGTACTTATTATTTTTCTAATGAGTTTAATGGGACTGTATTAGTCAATAATGTTATCAATATTAATAAAATCAGACTTTTGTCTGTAAATTTGTCAGAACCAAACGTTTTTGGGGTGTCTTCACGTTTCACACACTATGAAAGCCAAAGAGGATTTCAGAAAATTGTGTGTGTGTCGCCATGCCTGTATGTCTGTAACGATATACTTGTCCGGATATCACGTGAGAACGGCTGGACGGAATTCAACGACGCTTGGTAAAAAATTAGGTCTTTACAAAACTTAAAATTACATCTATCAACTTTTTCAAAATTAATCCCCGATCCCCCCTGGGGAGGGGGACAAAACTCGAAATCATGTTTGTAAGCATAATACGGCTGAAAATTACTTCACAGTAAAGAAGTTGTACATGGGGAGACTAGACGTGAGTAAAAATAAAACGTTATCTGCGATTTAGGAATTTTCGGGTAGAGAGGGGGCAAATCGATTTTTGGCGGGAGATTTCAGAAATTCCGAATTTTTGAGTAGAACTTTACCAAAAATGGAACAAAAAGGCTATGCGACTTCCTTAGGATATTTCTAAAAACTTTTTTTTTTTTTTTTTGGAAGGGGGGTGTTACAAGGGGGCAAACTCGAGACACCCCTTTTAGCGTTAAATTTGTCCTGAGAAAAATCTATGGGATCTTCGGTCACGAATTTTGGTGTATTTATTTTTATATGTATCCGACACCTAAAGCAACGGGATTCATCGAAATTACCACGTTACCCACCTATGAGGGGCAGAAGACAAAAAAACCTTTGTAAGCATAACCCGAATCCAAGTTACTTCACAGTGAAGAAATTTCACATTGGGAGACTACACATGAGTACAAGGAAAATATTATCTGCGTTTTAGAAAATTCAGAGTTTTAATGCGAGAGAGGGGGGGGGGACCAATTTTTAGCTGGAAATTTTGTAAATTCCGGATTTTTGAGTAGCCACAAAAGGAACAAAGAGGTTGAAAACAGCCATGCGTCTTCTTAAGGTATTTCCAAAACACATTTCGGATTTTTTGTTATCTGCCTTTTTTTTTTTTTGGGGGGGGGGGTGGTTTATGTGTTACGAAGAGCAAATTCGAGACAGACCCTTTTAGCGCTAAATTTGCCCTGGGAAATTTATGAGAGCTGCTGTCACAAAGTTTGGTGTTTGAATTGTTTATATGTATCCGACAACTAAAGTAACAGGATTTTTCGAAATTCTTCCCTTCCCCCCTAGGGAGCAGAAAGTAAAAACCGTTTGTAAGCCCCAAATTACTTTACGGTGAAAAAATTGCACATGAGGAGACTTGAGTATAAACAAAACATTATGTGCGATTTTGGAATTTTTGATTCTTAAATGAGGGATGGTAAAAATTGTTTTTTGAGAGAAAATTTCCTAAATTCCGTGTTTTTGAATAGAAAATACTACTAAATAATTACTTTTGAATAGAAAATTTCTACTAAAAATGGTACAAAGGTATTAAAAACAACCATGTGTCTTCTGTAGGATATTTCTAAAAAGAAAAAAAAAAAAGTCTTTTTTTTTTTGTGATTTTCGATTTTTTTTTTTTTTTTTTTTAAGGGAAGGAGGGTGAGTTACGAAAGAACAAATTCAAGACCCCCCTTTTTAGCGCTAATTTTTTCTTGGGAAATCTATGGGATCAGCCCTTGGGATAGGAGGGCAATAATCACGTGTAAAAACACGTTTTCCTGTTTGCATGCGCTTTGAGTTATCTTAGAATGTCGAATTTTGGTGTATGGTTAAGTGTACGCAATATGTACTTTGGTGGGATTTCGCAAAACTTCGAACTTATCCGCTATGGAAGGGGAAGTAAAAAGCGGGTAATTTGCTATCGATGGCAGTGGGGATCTGGACTCTTTAGGTTACAATCGAGAAAATCTCCTACCGACCGCAGCGGGAAATTTAGGTTATTAAAAATTATATGCGATTTTGACAACTCATTTAAGTATAGTGTCCAGCGAAGCGGGCAAAGTCTGCTAGTTGCTTTATATTTATAAAATATTTTCAGTTCTTCTTTTTCATTACTTATATATATACTACGTTGTATATATATATATATATATATATATATATATATATATATATATATACATAATATACATATACACATATATACATATATATATATATATATATATATATATATATATATATATATATATATATATATACACAAAAGATGCAATTGTTTAACATCTTTTAATCTCAACTATATCTTTGAACATTATTTGCAACTTGAATAAAAGAATCTATTGAAAATGTTTTGTTCTACTTTCTTTCACATTATTTAATTTATATTTTTTCAGTTTTTATTTTTTTGCTGAATCAGATTTGAAATGAAACATAAATATCTTTAAAAGTTTAATTGATAACCTTGGCATTTTTTGTATGCATTATATATATGCTGAGAGACCACCACAACTTAAAATTATGCGATAAAAGAAATGTACAATCACAAACATAAAAAATAAAAATAAAGATGAGTGACACTGGAAAACTAGAAAGTACAAAAAAAGTAAGTAAATGATAGTCAGCGGAAAAGGCACTTCTGTCGTCGTATTGGAGAATGTAGCTTCAATGCTCTTCAATCGCTCAATGTTGTTTCAAAAATATCTAGCGAAAATATTAAAGAGTGTAGAAGAGACCAAAATAACGAGATTAATATAGAAACTGGAGAGCGGAAGTACCCCGTTGAGGCGGATGAGTGTGCTGTTATGATCAATATATAAAAGTGCTTTATTGGATTTAATTTGTCCACCCACAGATTTTGAGCAGAATGCATTGTTACACTAGTTTAGAGGTCGATAGCATGCATTCCATGTAGAAGTTTTCACAGTGGAAGAAATGTTATTACGGAGAGTAGAGGATAATACTGCTTGAAGAAGACAGCTATTGCATGTGCATTGAGTGTGAGAAGTTCAGTTATTTGGCGGTCTTTACATGAAAAGGCAACGCACCCATATCATTTTCAAAGAAAGCAAACATTGACAACTGCAGATTACCCTCTGCGATGCAACTTTTCACGCTGGTAAATACAGAAGGAAGTAGGAAACGCCTCTTTTTCTGGCGTATGTTATTCACTGATGAGGCTATTTTTACACATTCAGGTATGTTTAACACTCATAAATCTTACCATTGTTCTATAGATAATCTGCATACCATAAGAATACATGCATATCAGGAACGATTCTTATTTCGATCAATTTTTTAAAGGGCATTGGTAGTCTGGTTGACAGAGCGTCGAGCTCGTACTCAAAAGACTCTTGTTCGATACAAGAGCTGATTATGAACTTCATGTACATTATTGATCACTGAAGCCCGTAAAATCTCTCGTGGCTGCACTGACCACTATGCTCCATTAAAAGAAATGCTTCTGAGTTTTAGCGAAGCGCGGGAACCATTTCTTCTGCTAAGGATAAATTTGTGATTGAATGTCTATGTCTCCATACCACCCCTAGGTGCAAACACAGTTATCGCCAATTATTCATTGTGTAGTTTTAATACGACGCAAAAACTACTGAATCTAAATCTCAATTTCAAGAACCCCACTTTCTACCTAGTCGTTAGATACGTCCCACATACGGTGTCTTTACTCTATAGGTTTTTCTGAAACTTCTTTCCACTGTTCCTCCAGCTGTTTCAGGTGAATGTGGTAAAAGAACGATGGAGCTTCAGCAGGAACATCGAGTATTATCTCCATGCTACCTTCGGTTTTCAATAGGGCAGTGTGGTTCTGTTCCTTGGTTTCCACGCTTACCAGAATTAACTTACTTGAATTTTTACTTCTGTAATTTAATTGAAGACACGGGCTATGAAAATCGCATTGAGTGTGAGACAGATCTGGTAGCTAGACTGTCAGCGGTCAGATTTTGGTTAAAAGATTGCTGAAAATAAGCGTAACATGCAGCACATTTCCGCATATGTAGGCTAATCCATGCATCGCCGCTGTGAATCATACGTAATGATTGCTTTTTTTTCTTTTTTTTTCTTAATATATAAATTTAATAAATATATTTTCGTTTTAGAAAGCATATTTTCTAATATGTCAGAGCATTAGTTTTTTAGTTTTCGTTAACTACTATTTAAACAATTATTATATTTACTATTAAACTATTAACTACTGTTAATTTCTATTTAAACTTATCTTCTGTTGCTACTTATCTACATGCTAGCACGCACATGCATACGGTATTCCCATACTCGCCTTCCTATACTTAGTCTGCATATTTAGGTCACATTTTTTACAAATATTTTTGAAACGCAATACTTATATATAACATTAGTAAATTCAACACAGAACTATCTCTTATCTCATTGTGAAATTATTTACCAGATAGTGAATCATATTTTAAATAGATATTTCATTAAATTAGAAATTTGTTCAATTAATATTTAAAAATTCAGAAGAAAACCTTATTTCCTCTTTTAACATAGACAGATGTTTCTTCACAGATTCCTTTTGAATATTTACTCAAAGAAAAAAAAAAAAAAAGAAAAAACAGTAAATTGTTGAAATATGTTACAATTTAGCATTTATTAACTAGGTATGAAAAAGTAATCAGGTTAAACATAACTTAAAATTAAAAATAATGCGGTGAAAAACAAAGAGTGTTAAAAACTGGCGTCGAAAGTTGAAGAAAAAATTCCCCATTGTTTAAATATTCTTTTTGAAAGAAATAAACAATCACAACTTAAATTACAAGAACATCTACATTTACATATAACAAATAGTTAAAATTCATGTTTTTTTTCCCCCTCAGAAAATTACATTTTCTCTGAAATATAGACATTAATCTTAATTTTCTAAGATCAACAGATACTTTAATAAAATTCTCTCATGCATTTTTATCTAAAGAGAAGCGCATGCATGCATTTTTTAATAAATTCTTTTGATACAATGTTTACTTCCGATAAATCTACCTAATTAAATACTAAGTTTGAAATATTTAGTGAATTAATGAAATTTATTGAAATGGATGTCTAGTAAATGCTTGCTCTTATCAGCTCTTAGCTTTAAAACACATTAGTGTCGCTAGGATGTAGGAGATTTCAGATAATTACCTAGATTAGAATATGGAGGATTGAACATGGTTACTGCTCTCAGAAATATTTGTCAATATAAACTCACACATTATAGTCCTGATTGATGAGGTGATTTAGCTTTGTCTGACTGAATAACATAGTTCACTGCATTATGCTTGTGCATCGATATACATTTTCAACAAATTATCTTGCTCCAAATTTTGAATAACATTTCTTATAATTCTGCTCAAGTCAAGATAAAATGATATCTTATTTATGTACTTCATTAGAGGATAGGACAATAATTTCATAAATCAACTAAATGCTAAATAAATAACAATAGTTTCGCCTTCATATCATTTAAGTTAACTCATTTTTAACTCATTTTATTTCTTTAAATTCTGTTACTGTATTACTTGCTAGTATATGCTGAATTATTAAAAAAAGTTAAGCAATGGTTAACTCTGAAAATCGAAGAAAAATGCAGAAAAAAAAACTGCACTCTGTTACTTAATTTTTCCCCTAGCACGTTAAGTCTAACTAGACCAGGGCCTACTTAATGTGGATTCTGAACATCTATGGTGATAAATGCCTTGCTGGGATTCGAACCAAGTTCCTCAGGATAATAATTCTAAGCAATCGTTTACAATGTCAACTATCACAAAACGTATTTAAATAATCTGGTGTGTCACTCACTCGACTTTCTCTTACCCTGAAATTTAATACAATAAATACAGGTTGCATATTAATAGGTAAGATAACGAGTACTGTTATGTAAACCTATGTTAAACAAGTCATATTAGGCTTCTGAAGAGTTTTATATGATAATTAGTTCTGTGTGAGGGGGGCTACTGGCCCCCTCAACCCCCGTTTCATTAATGCACCTACATTTATATAGAATTTAATTCGGTTATTAAAAAGTAAGTCTGTTTTTAAAAAATAATTTATTAAAATTATTATTTAAAAAAATTATCTTTCATGATAATGCAGACAATTTTCCATATTAGAGAAGTAGTATAACACCAAATATCCAAAAAAAAAGTCCATTTTATTCTCAAAATTAAAAAAAAAAAAAAAAAAAAAAAAAAAAAAAGTACAATTTTTTTTTCGTTAAAAGTAAAATAAAAATCGATAACTTTGTTTTAAATTATCATAGATCGTGATTCAACCATTCGTTTTAAAGGTATTGGCGAGCTCTTTTAAAAGATACCCATCATGAAAATTTACTCCCCTCGAGGGGGGACTTCCCCCCCCCAGGGGGGGGGGCGAGGCTCCTACATACACAAAAAAATTTTCCCAGTTAACTATCTCCGTTACAAAATATATATATTCGTTTCATTTGGTTTAGTGCAGTGTATAGACGTTAAACTCTACTTTCCTGCAATTTCCTCCATAGACGCAGTGTATTAGAATTCTCTTGATTGTCCCTGTACACAAACCATTAGCTTGATCTTAACGAAAAGCTTACTGTAGCATCAATATATGATACACATTTAGAATACCAAATTTGAACTTTCTGCCATAATTTTTTTTTTTTTTTGAGATATGCTGATAACAGACAGACACACAGACAGACACACAGACAGACACACAGACATACAGACAGACAGACACACAGGCATACACACAGACCATTTGCTAAAAACATGATTTTCGTATTCAGGGAACCTCAAAACGTGTAAATATAACAAAATCTCGCGTTCGAAAATTTGACCCAAAAACAATACTTTCTCTACCTTATGGGTAAGAGAAAGTAATAATATGATAACCTTCTAGATAAGTTTTTATGATGTAAAATGTCGTATTAATAACAGAAAATGAATGTGTCTGTCAATACGGTTGCGTGTGTGTGTGTGTATGTGTGTGCATGTGATATTTCTAGCAATTATTTATTTATTAGAAAATTTCAAAAAATAAATAACAATTTCCGTTTTCATCGCTCATATTGCCCTTTAAATATCAAATTTTTGTTTATATTTTTTGTAAATATGTTGAAATAAACATTAAATTTTTGTCTTGGCCCGCGATATGTATTTGTTTTCGCATTCCAACAAAATAATTTTAAAAACATTACTATAAATTTTAAATTTCATGATTAATAATAATAATAATAATAATAATAATAATAATAAAACGGAAAATCATTCGGTACGCATTGATTATTAACACTTCCCAACTTACGTACTTGATGTATCGTATAACTTTCAATATTCTTTGCTTACGTTATCCCACAACGGATATACAGAAAGAATAAAAGGCATACAGAAAGACTAATTTTATTCATAATCACTCTTAAACATTGCTGGAAAAAGTTAAAAATGCTTAACGTAAAGGAAAAGGCAGCCTTCAGATTCTAATTGAAGTCCTTAATGTATCAGAAGTTTTAGCGTAGCCTTGTAAATCCGAAAGTTAACCATATCATATTCTATACAAAGCATTATTTTAGTATATTAATTTCACTTTGTGATTTTTGCCGAAGAAAGATATTTATAAAAATGTCTTTACTAAAACGCAATGGATAGGCTTTTTTGGTGTCCCTGTACACGCACCAGCTCCACAGGTCCTATTAATGCCATTTTAAAAAGAGAACATTTCATAGTGATCTTGAATGTCATATATATTAAAAAAAAAATATTTACGGATGCTGGGAGCGGGTAGACGGACAGATAGACATATGGACAGTCGGACAGACATATGCACAAATTGAATTCATATTCCCACTTAAAAATTGTTAGAAAGTGTTAAAAACACTTAATGTAAACGAAAATGCAATTCCAATGAATTCCCAATAAAACCCCTTTGTGTAACTAAATACTTTTGTGTGGTCCTGTAAATATAATGCTAATCAAACTACATTCTATAGAAAGCATTGTTTTGTGCATATAAGTAGCATATTTTAATTTCATTAAGATTTGTGCAAAGTAAAGTTATTAAGATTTGACTTATAAATACCTTTTACTAAAAGCAATGCTTTGGAATAATTTCCGGTGTCCCTGGGCACAACCAGTAGGGATATTTACTGCATTTTCTTTAAAAAACATCCAATAGTGAACTTGAATAACATATTTCAATTTCATTAAGATTTGTATTAAAATATGGTTTTTATCCATATATGGTTTATATAAATGTATTAAAATATGGTTTATAGAGATATCCTTCATATTACGCGCCCTGTATACAAACTAGTAGAGGTATTCTTTCCATTTGCAATAGGGAACATTCGACAGTGAAAGTGCATAACATATGTCAGTTTCTAGAAATTTCATGAATATGTACGGAAGTTAGCGCGGGGAAAGGCAGACAAAGAAAGCGAAGACATGAACACTTTTCAACCTTGCTGGAAAGCGTTAAAAAGAAATCATTTTCCTCACTTTTTTTGTAAATAGTTTTCATTATGAAATACCGCTCATACATTGAAGAAATTTTACACGTGTTTGAAATATATATATATATATATATATATATATATATTGTGTGTGTATAACTACATAAAAAAAAAAAAAAAAAAAAAAAAAAAAAACTTGTCATTCTATAAGTTTAACTTTTTAAAAGAGGCTGTGACAGCATATGTCACGCTTCATCATAGGATTCCGTAAGACCCCCCCCCCCCTCGAAAGTTTAATATTATAATTTTTACACAGGAATCCTATTAGATTGATAAACACTTATAACAGATGAAAAGGTGTTTCTTCACGGTGAAGATAAAGTGAATTTGTTAAGTGGTACAGACATGCGTGGTATGCATGATGCAATGGTATGCATGAAAAAGAATAAGATAATTATAAAGCTTTTGAAAAATACATAGTTTCTCTGTTTGAAACAGAATTTCTCCAAATGTGAATAGTAATGCAGTTTTTTATGAGCTCTTTGATTTTTGATTCCACAAAATCAGTACAAAACTGGCAGAAAAATATTTAAAAATTAATTTTATCTATTTTAATATGAGAAAAATTACAAAGGTTCCTTCATTACTGTAATTACGCGAAAGACCATACCCTAGAGCTCACTGGTTATTACATATTAGGTAAAATTACTAGAAATACTGTTTAAATTTCCTGAGTTTGCGCTGTCATTCATTTCACGAATAAACGCCACTGCGGAATTTTACAAATGAAATATAATGTTACTTAAAATCTTGTAGTCTTTGCTGTCTTGTGTCTTTCTAGAATAATAATGTAATTACATTTGATACAGAGAGTGTAAATTTCGTGTATATTTTTATTTTGATATTTCTAAAGCTTTTACATATATACTATATAATAGTGAAAAATTAGGCATCACGTTTTAGAAAAAAAAATCTATTTTAAAAGATGATATTAAAATTTGAATATATTTATGAATATATGTATTTTATCATAACCCATGAGAATAAGGTATTTTAAAATAAACTATGGAAATCAAAGAAAGACTTTTTCAATGTAATATTTAATGTTTATATCAACCGTATATATTAATATTAATATAATAAAATTGTACAAACAACTTTAAAGTTTATTGAAATTCCATTTTCTATGATTGTATATTTATAAATTGATAAAATATTTATAAATTGTGCAGCATACTCTCGAGATTTTAATGCAATTATTGAGGATAGAATTATCTTTAAGATAAGAGAATGCAATCAGTTTTCATTTAAAGATAATTTTCTGAGATATAAGAATAAACGCACTTTTGAATATATTACTTTAATTTATCATGAGTGACAAGGGATCTATACATTTTAAAATTAGATACAGTGATTTCAATTGAATTCCTAATCTGGGAGAAACGAATTTTGAGAAAATAAATTTTGAGGTGTTGAGAGAGAAGCATTATTTCTATTTGACTAAAATGATAGAATTTTTAAATTATTTTTCTGGAGAATCTCAAACATGATAAAAACGGTTAAATTAGGAAAAATTTAATTATTACTCGTTCGAGGTACAATATAATTGAAAATTGATTCACATACAACTGAAAATTTTAAGACGCTTTGAGAAATAGTGATAAAACATAAATATCCTTTCATTTTTAGTTCCCCATCATACTATAGGTATGGGGAACTTAGGTAATCGTGAAAAGTTTCGACCTCGGTTTTTTGACTTTTTTTCACGTTTTCTGGTGCTAGGAATCCAAAAATGACAAAATTTGTATGGTGTCTGTCTGTAGAGTGTCTGTTAGTGTGTTAGTCTGTTAGTGGATTAGTGTGTTAGTCCGTTGGTCCGTTAGTTTGTTAGTCTGTGTACACGATATCTCACGAACAAATTGTCGCAGAGAGGTCAGATCTGTTTTAAAATATTACTTTCGACACTGGCAAGAACCCTATTCATTTGCAAACGTGCATTAAATGGAAACATTTACTGTAAAAATGTCAGACCAGTTTTTAAATATCAGTTTTGATGCCGGAATGAACATCGGTAACTATAAATATGCTACTTTGAAAACTTCGCAAGTTAATTATTGGAAATTTACGAATTTCTTAACATGGCAGTATAGGGCGACATTTCACATAAACGTCAATTTTGAGAGATATTTTCATCGTAAAGGTGTCAGACTACTTTTGGAATATTATTTAGGACACTTTCATGAATATTTATGACTATGAATTTTCCAATATAAAAATTTCGTAAGTTATTGGAAATTTACGAACTTCTTAACATGGCAGAATAGAGCAAAATTTCACATAAACGTCAATCTTGAGGGATGTTTTCATCGTAAAGATGTCAAACCACTTTCGAAGTATTATTATCATAGACTATGATTCAATTTAAAAAATTTAATTTTTCAATTTAAAAAGTTCGTAAGTTATTTGGAATTTACGATTTACTTAACATGTCAGAATAAGGCAAAATTGAGCATAAACTTCCATTTTGAGGGTCATAATTAGACAACTTCAAACTTACATTTATGATATTTGTTTGAACATGATTGGATACAAATATTCTAATAGGAAAAATTCGTAAATTATTCGTAATTTACGATTTTATCAACATAGCGAAATTGTAAATTTTTCATATAAATATGAATTTTGAGGATTATTGTATTGGAAATAGTAGCGTGAAAACTAAACAATGGAATTGACCCTGGTAAAATAAATTAATAGGTTAGAATAAGATAAATATATCGAAGTGAACGGTGGATAGCCTATTAGGCGAGGATTTCATTCGGTCACTGTATCAAGCTTTGGTCAAATTAATTTCTTTTAACATGATTATAATATGTCTCGCACTAGAAATTTACGAGAACATAAATATGATGGGGAACTGAGCAGAGTCCACCTATGCTAACTAATTTTATTTGTATAAAAAACTATTTTAAATATATGATTCCCGTTTTACGAAAAAAAAATGAATTTTTATTTCATTTTATTTTATTATTTTTTAAGTCTGTTTCTATAAATGAAAAATATATAAATTCAAATTCTTGCACCATTGTGCGATTCAACAAAAAAGATTTCCGAGCAAAATTAGGCAGTTGAAATGAGAATGAAAAAGCTATATATATATTTGTTTTAAACAAAGCAAACTATTAAGCATAAAATTCAGTATGAAATTGTGTTTCTGCACTTAACAAAAATAAGGCAAAAATATAAGTGTGCATTGAACACGGAATAATTTTTATTTCGATGTGTCAGAAAACTATATATATACGTATAATCAAGAAAGTTGTTCAATAGAGAAAAGTAAAAAAAAAAAAAAATCGTACACAATATTTACTACTGCATTTTTATTTCACCTCTATTACACTAATTTTTACAACAACTGTAGTAACACTATTCATTAATTTTATGGTAAATAGCAATTTTTAATGTAGCATTTATTGATATTACTTAAGTCTATTTTCCCATCGAAAAAAAAAAAAAATGTCTCCTTGAATATTAGTATTTAGTTCCATCGATATTATTGGAAAGCTCAGTCACACTGAAAGTCTTAATTATTAACTATGCTAATATGGCGTTCCTTACTTCATATATTCACTCAAACACAATTGTAAGTGACCCAAAAAAGATTCCTTCATGGCAGTGAATTTATAATCTATTTTTATCATACGTTTTTATCCGCTAAAATACACACTTATATCTTGGCTATACATTTGCATAATTCTACCGAGTATCATCACCAAATCGCCTGAAAGAGGAATATTCATTTACATTTTACCCATCGTGTGTCCACGACAATTGTCAGGACACAACATTCATGGCTTATGTAAAACACTTTTACTGAAGTTCATACATAGCGTTTTCACATTAGTACATTTCTTCGTGAGCTCTATCCAAAACTTTAAATTTTTATTACAATGATCTTAATTGGATTAAGATCTTCTTGGTATATTCTTCTGCTTGAAAATCAAAATAAATAGCAAGCACATGTTACATTATTTAAAAAAAAAAACAAAAAAAAAAAATCGACATTTATAAATAGCTATAGCTCTATCCTTTTTAATCAAAGAAAAGATTCCCTATATTTTATCCAACAATAATCGGCTAACATGTCAACATTACATCGTTCCTGATACTCTATCTACGTTTTCTTGATGTCTTGGTGAAATATTTATCCTTGTTCTTCACTCTCATCACTTAGATTTTCCAGGAAATAATTTAGATGGGTGATCAAAAAGTTTATTTTTAAGCTAAATAAATCCCATTTTTTTACAGAAAATGTACGTGATTGATATTTTTGAATAGTTTTTCCCCAATCAGCGTCCAAAAATACACCAGAAAAACACATCACCTCTGAGGAAAAACAAATCATCGCAGACCTGTGCAATTAGAAAATTTCCTTCAAATGATTCGATGTTGATATATTTTAAAATCGGGATTATTCTCTCTGCATATATATATTGAAATTTACTTATCAATTCGTGTGCACGATTTTCTACCATTCCTAACTATTTTGAGAAATTAGACTTCATATTTAAAAACTAATGGCTATATATATACACATAATTAAGAGTTATTAAAGTATAAATTTTTAAAGTAGTGTAACTTATTAAGAAAAAGAAATTATCGTTTACCTATTTCTTAAATTCAGTAAAAAGTTTTGAAATACATAATGCATATGTAATGTAACAATTATAAATTTTGCGTAAAATTTTAAATTTACATTTTCGCATTATATATAAAAATTGTTCAGGTCAGTTGGTTCAACAGCTTATATATTAAGATGAAATTCGATTTCATCTTCAGAAACATTTCGTTGATAAAGGTATTTTGTTTTAAACTAATTTACATTTCAAAGAAACTGATTTCCAAATGAATTTATCAACGCAAATGATGGAAAATGAGAGCTTGTATTTGAATTATTCATGCTGTGAAACTCACGATAGCTGCATCATGTTTATTAATTTTTAAGACACAAATATTTTGTGAAAGTGCTGACTTAATTCACGCGGTAAGCAAATGAAATATGTTTTCCACATACATGTACATATTTAAACAATATTTATGTTATTAATTTTTCCCAAAATAGGAAATTTTATTAAAAGATAAGAATGTACGTGCGCTAAAAATATGAAAAAAAAATAATCCATGTAATCCTTGGAAATTTGCGTGCATTTATAATTTTGAATTAATTAGCCATTTCTTATTTTACTATTAAATTGCATTTAGAAATATATATTTTTTATCCTCTCTCATAATTTAAGATTCACTGTCACCTAGAATACCACTACATATTTTTTTCTTCAATAAAGTAGTATAGATTGAGAAAACATTCTGTAACTGACATCTACAATCTAAATTGTGGTTTAGTAAAAGTAATTCCATGTCATCCTTATTAGTCCGTGGGGTGAGCTGCTATCGTTCAGGTCCATTTACCAAGTCCCGCAACAGAATTTTCAACTGAATTTTAGCAAAGTGAATTTTTGCATATAAGTTTAATATGGTATTTCTTTTAAAAATTTGCAATGTTCCCCAATCAGCACTTGCGCGTTAATTTTTAATTCTCACTTCTGTCTGTCTGTCTGTCTGAGTGGGTGTCCACTCTCTAACTCCCGTAAATACGCATGGAATTTCTCGAAACGGATATATATTATTCAAGTTCACTATCGGAAGTTTCCTATTGGAAATAGTGTTGATACTGCTAATGGTTTGTGTACAAGGACCCCTAAAAGTATTTCAAAGCATTACTTTGTATGAGAAGTATTTCCATAAACCATATTTCAATGCCTTTTACTTTACACAAATTTTAATGAAATTGAAATATGCATATTATTCAAGTTCATTATTGGATATTCTCTTTTGAAAATGAAGTAAACACAACCATTGATTTGTATACAGGGGCATCCAGAATTATTCCATATCATTGCGTTCTATGAGAGGTATTCCTATAAATAAACCATATTTTAATAACTTAATTTTGCTTAATAATGAAATTTAAATATTGTATTTATAAGCATAAAAGAATGTTTTCTATAAAATATAGCATGACTAGTTTTAAAAATTACAGGGCCATACAAATATATTCAGTTATATTAAGGGCTAATATTGGATCATGAACATGTGTACAAAATTTCAAGTCAATAGCGTGTTTTTTGCGGCCGCTATCGCACGGCAGACAGACAGACGGACGGACAGACGGAACCCAAAATCCTTTTGAGTCTCAACAGAGGGTCTCCATTCACGTTTCGGCAAAAACTGGAAGTCAATAGCTTGATTTTTGCGGTGGCTATCGCGGTACATACAGATTCTTCCCATAGGCCGTAATAATAGAAAATTTTTGGCGTGTCCCTGTACACGAACTACAAAGGGAATACACACCTAAAACTATACAGCTGATTCCGTCGGGCTCATGAACACGTGTACCAAATTGCAAGTGAAAAGCGTGATTTTTGTGGCCGGTATTGCGATACATACAAATTTCTCCCGTAGGCCGTAATGATAAGAAAAACTTTGGCGTGTCCCTGTATACGAACTACAAATGGAATGCATACCAAAAACTATGCAGCTGAATTCGTGGGAATCATAAACATGTGTTCCAAATTACAAGTCAATAGCGTGATTTTTGTGGCAGCTATCGCGGTACATACAAATTCCTCCCATAGGCCGTAATGATAAGAAAAACTTTGGCGTGTCCCTATACACGAATTACGAATGGAATACACACCCAAAATTATACAGCTGATTTCGGGGGGCACATGAACATGTGTACCAAATTGCAAGTCAATAGCGTGATTCTCATGGCCGCTATCGCGATACATACAAATTTCTCCCATAGGCCGTAATGATAAAAAAAATTTGGCGTGTCCCTGTATACGAACTACAAATGGAATACATACCAAAAACTATACAGCTGATTTCGTGGAGCTCATGAACATGTGTACCAAATTTCAAGTCAATAGCGCTATTTTTGCGGCCGCTATCGCGCGACAGACAGACAGACAGACAGAAAGACACACAGACATAGCCCAAAACCGTTTTGAGTCTCAACAGAGGGCCTCCACTGACGTTTCGGCAAAAAGACTTAATAATTTTTTGGGATGTTTTATAGAACCTGTTTAAAAGAATTGCGCATGAGTTTTGAAATTTAAAAATAAGTTTTTGAGGAAAAAAATTAAAAAGTGCCTGTCTATGTAAAAATTTTGAGAAAAAAAAAAAAAAAAAAAAAAACAATAACAATAACAATAACAATAACAATAACAAAAGGAAAAAAAAAAAAAAAAAAAAAAAAAAAAACATAATTTTTGTAATATTTTTATTTTTTATATTTTTTATTTTAAAGATATTGCACAAACCATCCCTGATTCTTTTAGCAGGTTCTATTAAACGCAAATGCATATACATATGTATTAAGTCTCTTCTTAAATATCGGTAGAGATTTAAACATTTTGAAGAAGAACACGGATTCTTGAAAAATGCAAACTATGGAAACGTAATTTAAAGATTTCAAATCTCTAAACAAAATATTTATAATACCATGATAAATGTTTCCTGAATATGCATTTTACTGAACAAACCTAATATAGTTCAATTTAGAAATGCTAAAGGAAAATATAAGCTTTTATATGAAGCCTACCTCAGCAATGTCTTTAAAGATGCCAAGTCGTTTTAGAATACATATAACTTTCTTAGAAAAAAAAATCATATTTTTTTTTCTTTTTACAGATAGTTTTGTAACGTTTTTATTCATTTTCAATAGAAAAAAATAGAATTTAATACACTGTAAAATTTTAAATATAAATCTTGAAAGCAACTAAACAGTTTTAAAAAAAATATTGCACTAAGCGTTTTTTTTTTTACTTGTTAAATATATATATATATATATATATATATATATATATCATTATATAAAGCGCAAAAAATTGTATGTTTGTAGAGGGTAATCTCCAAAATTACTTAACCGATTTAAAAACTTTTTTCACTGATCAAAAGCTACACAATCCCTGATTGTTATAGGCTATATTTAATTTCGATAAAATAAATTTTAGTTTAAAATCTGAGCATTTTAATTAAAATCCCCATAAAAGCCATAATAGAAAAGGAAATAATGAAATATTAAAAAAATTAGTTGCTGCCAACATAAAACAAACTTTTACATGTTCATTTTGTTTTTTAAATATCTTGACATGAAAGGAAAAGAAATATATTTGCACGTGAATTAAATTAAAAATCATGTAAAGCTTTGCGAAATGTTAAATTTACACGTTAAATCTGACGTCATTATAGTTTATTATTATTATTTTTTAATGATATAATTTATTTAATACTAAGCATTAATGTTTAAACAGATGTGTAAACAAAATTGGATTAAAAATAAATAAATAACTTACATGAAGCATTGAATGTTTTTTTAACATTAAATACTAAAAAGTATAATTTATAATAAAGTTTATACACCTTATTAAAATACGCAAGCGAAGTGATGACGTCACTGACCGTCAGTAGGGCCAAGAAAAAGATTTTCTATGTTAATCGTCCGTTGAATTTTTTCTAAAAATTTATTAAAATTCGAGGAAAATTAATTACCGATTTTAATCCTCAAATTTAGGTATAGATATGTATTAGTTATTTTGGGCATGTGTTATATTAAATTTTCTTGCTGTTAAATTGACAAAATTTTAAATTTAAAAACTGTAGAAAAAAGGGCAAACTTCCATTTTCGAATGTAAACATAAGCATTTCATTTCAAAGGGTGATATTAGCACAATAAACATCTAAGTAATGCACTGATTAAAATGAAAATGATAAATATTCTATTTTAATTTGAAGTCAAATTTGTTTTCAAATGTCTAAATAAAGTATCTGATATAAGATACTAATATGTTGCAGAGTACCAGATTTGATATGTCAACCTTGGCGGGGAAAAAATGATCTCCAAATTATCTAGCGAATATATTTAATTATTTTCAAAAATCATGGTTATTTTAACAGCGTATATTAAGAGAGCAATCAATAATATGAAACGATATTTCATACCATACATATTACGAAAATATAAATATGGTACGTCCATTTGTGTATTACGTTTTTGATCACCAAACATAAAACAAGTTACTCGGACGCCAAGGACGTCCGAGTTTTGAAATTTAAAATTAAAATTTTATCAATTTGACAGCAAAATAACTTAATCTAACACATGTACACAATAACTAATACATATTTATAAGACCTAAATATGGGGATTAAACTCCGGAAAATTTTTTCTTGATTTTTAATATTTTTTTACAAAAATTCCAAAGGACGGTTAAAATAGGATAACTTTTTCTTGGCCCCACAGATGGTTAGTGACGTCACACTTCCCTTGCGTATAGCCATGATTTTTGAAGGGAAAATAATACTGCGCGAGATAAGTAAGCGATCCTTAGTTCTCCAAAGACGAGATATCAAATCTGTTCCGAAAACTTCATAATAGCCGTCAAGCAAGTGAGTATTGCTGGTGCAGTAAAAATCATTTCTTTAATATTTCCCTCTCGAGCATTTCTAAAAATTAATAATTCAGAAATAATTTTCCAGAAATGTAAGCAATTATGTTTCCTTTTTCTATTGATTATAATAATTTATTTAAAAGTATTTGTTGACATTATAAGTGCTGACGCTTAAACATAATTCTACTTTTTTCAGTTATATGACTGTCACGTAATTTAGTGCATTTGGCGATTTACACCCATGGTTAAACCAGTTAATATTTGGTGGACCGCAATTAACATTAAACGTTTGAACCAGTGATTTCCACTGATGAACCAATGAATTAAAAATCCCTGATAGGCTAACTCTTTGAATCATGTTCCATTAAAGAATCAAGGAGACTTTACTCATTCAATTTAATTGCCTGCTTCTCCAGTAACTATATTTAAATGATTTTTTTTATTGAATAATTGAGAAGTTTAAATTTATTTGGCCACCATTTTTAGCAACAAACAGTTATGGCAAGTAGTGCAATATATACAGCACATACAGCCATTAGTGAAATGCAAATAACATTTAATTATTCAAGTTTCATTATGTTGATTAGAAACATATTTAAGCTATCTACACTGTCCGTAAGTGCTACAGGCTATAATAAATATTGATAAAATAAATTATTAATTCAAATTTTCAATATTTTAATTAAAAAAAAATAGCTTTGATATCTGTTGTCCTTGACGATTTTTGTATTTGGAGATCGAAAACGTAATATGAAAATCTGTATATTTTCGTTTGCTGTATATTTTCGTATAAAATATCAGATCTATGTTTTTGTAGTATATATTGTACTAATATTGTTTCATATCATTGATTGCTCTCTTAATATACATAATTAAATAACCATCAATTTTGGAAGAAATTAAATATATTTCTGAGATAACCTGGCAACCAATTTTATTTTTTTTTTTTCACCATGGATGATAGATATCACAACTTTTTCCAAAACATTCTAACAACCATCAAATAATTGAATACTTAAAAAAAAAAAAAAAAAAAAAAAAGCTGACAAAATTCGAAAGTAAGTAAAATCAATCTTTTTAATATTTCGCACTCACGTATTTCTATAAATGAGTATTTCAAAATTAATTTCCCTGAAACGTACGAGCTCTACATTCTTTCTCTAATGATTATAATTTAGTTGAAATTTCACAATTATAATTAGTTCACCAGTTTAAGTATTAACGCTTAAACATATTATAAAATGTACTTTATAGTTAACGTTCAACATTCAACAGAAAAAAAAAATTAAAGCCAGAGTTGCCTTTTTTTTTTTTCACTATTTACTTTTAAATTCTGTCTTATACATATATTTTTAAAGAAACTAATCGGAGCAGATTTGATAATGTCCCTGCCGAAAAAAAAAATAATAAAAAGGTTGCCATGTCAACTGGCAAACATATTTAATTCCAATCAAAATCATGGTTATTTAATAACGTCCATTAAGACAGCAGTCGATAATATGAAAAAATATTTTGTACAATATGTATTACAAAAATATACATTTGGAATGTATATATTTTGCATTACATTTTTAACCTCCAAATAAAATATCGCCAAATACGACAGATATCTAATATAAGCCAAACAATCGCTAAAATGTATATTATTTCTCGCTGTTTATTTTCAGTTATGTGACATTCACGTAATTTGGCGCATTTGACCATTCAAACCAGTGAACATTTGGTGGCTGCAACCGCAATCAACACTGAATGTTTGAACCAGCAAGTTCTACTGATTAACCAGGGAATTAAAAATGGCTGTATGCTGACACTGGTGTTCCATTGTAGAATCAATGAGACTTATTAAATTTTATTGCCGCTTCTCTCAGCTATTTCAATGATTTAAATGAATAATTGAAAGTTTAAATTTACTTAGCGAACATTATCAGCAATTAAAAATTATGGCAAGTAGCGCAATATAAAGCCGCTAAGGAAATGCAAATGACATTTGATTATTCGAATTTCATTATACTGATTAAAAACATGGGTCATTTAAAATAAATTAAATATGTATTTGCATTGGAAATCTGCTTTTGTATAGGACTTCTTTGGCGATATTTAAAATTTGGCACCACGATAGCTAGGACGTATCACGCCAAGGTCTTTACGCTATTACGATAACCTTCTAAATTCATCGCCAAAAAAAAAAAAAAAAAAAAAAAAAAAAAAAATTAATGATCACTACGGAGAACCATTACTAAAACAGTGGCCATATTGCTTTCCGGACGTTACATTTAAAAAAATAAAAAACACATAAGCTATTTATTTAATAACAATTAATATTTTAAGATCAAATAAATAATAATGATAATAATAATTAAAGCTATTATGACGTCAGTTTTATATTTTAAAAAATAATAAAAAATTAATCATGTCATATGTTTCATTTTTCAATACATTTTATTCGCATGAGTAAAGAAATGTTTCTTTTTATGTAAAAAATAAATGAATAAATAGATAAATAGTAAGTAAAAATTGTCAACATTTAATTTTATTATCATCAGCTTGAAGATTTAATTTAAATAAATAATAGTTAAAAAAAAAAAAAAGGAAAAAAATTGCATGAAACGTAATTTTTTGAAAGTTCTATTAGGAATATCGAAAATATATGTTGCAAATGTGCGCGTATTTCTTTTTATAGAAAAGAATTTCTAAACTTAACGTGTCATAGTTTATACTGTGCGTCAAACACAGGCAGGCAAATTATTTCTTCTATTAATATAGCTACCCTTTCGAAATTTGAAATTTAGCACTGAAATAGCTCAAACGTTCCTAGACAATGGCTTTACTTACGCACTAGAGATAGTCATCTTAGTACATCGCAAAAATGGAAAAAAAAATTTAAAAAAAAGCTATATGTAACTATAAAAATAAACTTAAGAATTAATATCATGAGCTATTGATAAGTAAAATGTCGTCATGGAGGCCCTTTAGCAATGCTGTATCTTATCTATTTACCTACACATTAATTTTTAATTCATATAATTTAAAATTTTCTACCTTTCGAAATTCTCTCTCTTTAGGAAAATTCTTTAGAATATGCCTAAAAAAAGTCACAATTTTATAAACAGTTGTTAATATTGCCTCACAAACACAAAAAACCTTATATATTACATATTTGTTGTTGTTTTCTATATCAATCCATTTTTAGCTAAAATTTGTTCATCCGTGTGAAGCCGGACGGGTCAGGTAGTATATATATATATATATATGTGTGCAATTATTTTTTGGGGAATATTGTATTTTTCTACTCTACTTGCATCTACCTTAAAGAAGCAATTTCTTTGTTACCAGACGTGGCAAACGGAACTCTTTTTCTAAGAATAATTTTGCCTGTCGCCCCACTGTCTATATAAATTCTAGTTCTCTTTGCTAGCGAGTTCCTAAACCCCTAATACAATTCTAGACCATATTCCTCTATTATGGTGGTCAACCTCATTTAAAAATCTCTGTAAATAAATGGAAACAGAAGAGCGAGTTTCAGTAACTATAATTTTGTTTTGTAACCTAATTCTAGGAAATCTACGAGAATTTCTCGTCATACAAAGGATACATAACATTCATGGTATGGATAATATTGTTTCACCACCTAGAAAAGTGTAGACTAGAAATTTTCAATCATTTTATCTATCCAGGTTATTTGTTTACTTTTTATGCATAACATTGAAATATATATATCTAGTTTAGGGATTTAGAAAATGGCTACTTATTCGTTCTAGATGAAAGTGGTATATAAAGAATGTTTCAAAATTCATGGGCAAAAATGTAAAGGTTCGTAGAAAACATATAAACAAGTCATTTTCACCATACAATCCATGGACGAAGAGCAACTGGTGACTGACAGAGAGCGCTGTAATGGAAAGTATAAAGCGCGCGTTTTCTTACACATCGTCATTTCTACCGTGGATTTCAGTATGCATGGCGATGTACAGTAATCAGGAAAAGGCGGACATGCATTTTATGTATGGTCTGGCGAATGGGAATGTACAGGCAGCGTTTCCCGAGAAGGTAGTGCCAGACCGAAAAATACCACAACAGTCTTGCGGTTTCAAGTGCATTTCCATTCGCCAGACCATACATAAAATGCATGTCCGCTTTTTCCTGATTACTATATGTCGCCATGCCTGCTGAAATCCACGGTAGAAATAACGATGCGTAATAAAACGCGCGCTTTACACTTTCCATTACTGCGCCCTCTAGCGGTCACAGCTTGCTCTCCGCCCATGCATTGTATGGTGAAAATTGTTTGTTTAGATGTTTCCTATCACCCCTTAAATTTTTGCTCATGAGTTTTGAAACACCCTGCAGTGATAAATATATATATGTATATATATATATATATATATATATCAGTGCATGTAAAAAATACTCGATACCATTCAGATATTTGGAAGCATTTGACGGGTTATGGCATGAATAGTAGATACAACTTACTGCTTGAACATTAAATTTTGCGGGATTATTATGGAAATCAAAATATTGTATATTTTCTGTGAAACGTCATTCAAATACCTGATTAGTTTTTATATTTTAATTTTAATTTAATTTTGTAAAATGTCCAACAATTTTCAAACACTCTATATTCAAAGTATCTATTTATAAAGAGGGTGATACAACATTTTAACAAAATTCCATTTTTGTAGCAAAAATTTCGCCTTGTTATTATAAAAAGATACGTAAGGCCTAAAAAAAAAAAAAAAAAAAAAGTTATTCGATAACGCATAGCAATTATATATTTATAATTGTATTTAGCAGAATTATATCGAAAACTGTATTTAGTATCATACAACGATAAAATAAAATAATGGAAATACTGCAATTTACAGTGAATAACGGGAAGTTATAATGGATGCTTATACAACCGTAACTGTATTAATTTTTGCAATATAAGATCGACTCAATAATGAAGTTGTATTTCAAGAATTGACAAGTTATAAGGGAAAATTTTATTGCTCATATAGAGAATTAAATCAAACAAAACGGTCAATCGAAAAAAAAAAAAAAAAAAAAAAAAAACTTGTCGAAAACGGGTACCTAACAATACTTGTGATTTCGCCTAATGAACTTTTTGCAAAGTGTTATTATTATTCATTTTTTTTTTTTCATTATTATTTTTATTAACATCCTAAAACCTCTCAAAAAGCCTAAATTTTGAAATATTTGTGAATTGTTTGGAAAATTTTCAGTATATATTTTTTTTTCACAGTTTACCCTCAAAAAAATAATTTCATATATATATATATATATTTACATTTAAAAGTTAATGTACTTATTTTTTGTTGGAATACCTTGAAAATTACTTTAAAATGACGACTTGTCTCAAAATTTAAGCCACATGCGAAAACTGAACATATTAAAAAGATAGAGAGAATAGATACATTATTTTTCAAATACATTTTTATCAATTAAACATAACACAACATTTATTTAGTTGATACAAATAGCAAAAGGAAAAGAAAATGCAAAATTATTGCATTTTCAATATTTAGGCCTCTTACGCAACCTGACGAGGACATAATAATAATAATAATAACAATAACAATAACAATAATCTCCAAAAATTTTCATAGGGTCAAGTAGCAACAATTAATGAATACTCATTCTCGAATTTTACTTTTTTCGATCCATAACAACGAACAATAAACAATATGAAATATTAAAATAAATATTTGAAATATTTTTTGTTTATAGTTCTTCAAGATTTTTTTTTGTAATGTTTGTTAAGAATGCATTTTTTTTTAAATAGCATTGATGCATTTTAGTAAAAATAAATATAAAACAAATTTTATAAAGTGTAAAATAAAATTGCATAAAACAAAAATTTTTAAGCTTATTGTAATCTAAAGCTGCCATAAAGTTCATTTAAAGCCTTAAAAATATTAATACCTAAAAACCTAAAGCAACAGAAAAAAAATCAATGCCTAAATATTTTTATAAGTTTTAAAGTATTTATTTGTGTTTATATTGCGTTATCTTAAATTCCACTTTTAAATTAAAAAAAAAAAAAAAAAATGTGGAAAAGAGAAATAAATCATCAAAAATGGAAAAATAGTTATTAGAAAAACTGAACCGGTGATAAGATTTTCAAAACATGTGATTTAAAGTAAGTATTTTAGAATGAGATTGAAAAATAAAACCATATGTATTAGAATATTAAACTTTCGATCTAGCCCTATAGAGAATCAAGTAGAAGCCATCACCACAATTTAAAACAATCAAAATATTAATAAAGATTTCTAAAAAAAAAAAAAAAAAAAAAAAAAAAAAATCTGAAAAGTAAAAGATTTATAAATAACATTGTCTTATTATAAGGTAATATGAATGTCTAGTTAAGAGAAAAACAACAAAAGAAATTTTATATAAAATATAAAAAAAAGGGGGGGGGTAGTCGAGTTTCTGAAGAGAAACTGCAAAGAAATGGTTAGATAAAAATGTAATAAATATCGAGAGCATATCGATTTCCTATCGACATGCCAAGAAAGAAACGTTTTAAAACATTTGTAATAATAATAATAATAAATAAATAAATTTAAAAGTTGATACCGAGAATTTATAACGAATGTGAAAAAAAAAAAAAAAAAAAAGTATTTTAAAATAAAAATAAAAAAAAAATAAATAACTGAAATTTTACAAAATTCTTAACAATTATATTTTTTGCAAAAGAAAACGGTTTTATGAACAATAGAAAATAATCTTGGTTTTTGAATGTATTTAAAGAGAATGATTATTTGGCGGTATTAAAAACTAAATTTTAAGAAAGTTCATACCAAAAAAAAAAAAAGAAACTCAGCAATTTTTGAAGTTGGAAATAATATCGTCTTTAAACAACTTACTTCTTTAACAAGCACATGTGCAACATCATGCGCGGAGCAAAAACAGTAAAAACGAGTGCAGAATGAAAGAAACAATGCACAAAACTGAAATTTCGATATATGACGAATTTAAGTAAATACCAAAATAGATATTTAAATAAATATATAAATTTTAAAAAAATCTTAGAAAATGTCAGTATGTCATAAATAATAATAAATTTTAAAAAATGCCGATAATAAATAAAGGTAAAAATAACACATAATAAAAAATATATTATAAAGTGAAAAAATGTAAAGCGTAGAATAAGAAATTAAAACATAAGAGCGAGAGAATGTTATGTGAGAAATATCCAAATATCGAACATGAATGGTGTTGAAATAAAACATTAGGGGAGGAGGGAAATTCGTTTTTAAAAATTTCAAAAGCTTCACACAAATCCAAACAGAAAGAAGAAGAAGAAAAAAAAAGATAGAACTCTTAATATAAGGAACAGAGATTGAACCAATAGATGACATA
Source organism: Salticus scenicus (assembly GCA_963930645.1). Lineage (NCBI taxonomy): Eukaryota > Metazoa > Arthropoda > Arachnida > Araneae > Salticidae > Salticus > Salticus scenicus. The sequence continues at coordinate 135,643,156 of OZ005652.1, read as the reverse complement.
GAGACTTCATTATTACGCACACTACGACGGTGTTAATTTATTCTATATATCAAGTTTCGTAGCCTCATCAGAGGATAAGAGATTCCAACCCTCGAACTGGTAGACTGGGGGGAGCCAAGTTCGAATCCAGATTGTGTTCGTCATCCTAACCGTTCGGAGTTTTCTGTGATTTTCTCCGAAATCCATGTTAATACGGGCTAAGCTTTAGAAAGATCCTCACGGAGGTCAACACAGTCGAGTCTGGACCCATAGTCTACACAATCGGTCTTAAGCTGAAAACCACCACACTACCTAATTTGTTCAGTATAATCTTATATCAAAAATATTACATAATATATGATAAACATATAAAACTTATATAAAGCTACTTAAATTATATAAATTTAACTTAGATTCTTCTTGATGGAAAATAAAACCTCGCTTTCAATTTATCAAGCAGTGTACTAAAAATATTTTTCCAAAAATAATATTTATTTTTGTTTTCTTTAATTTCCATGTTTTAAATAACTTTGTAATTAAATAATATAAATTTTTTAAATTAAAATTTCTTAATCACGCGTAATTTTGTAAGATATATATGATACAGAAAAGGCTAATTTAATTATATTTCTCAATAATCAGACGTCTTAATAAGTAGAAATGATTGAAAGTGGGAGGAAGGAAATATTTCTGACATCTAATTTTCCGCACAGTAGGATATTGCTTCAAGTATTGAACTAGAAATGTCATTAGTATAACTACAATTCTGCGAAATAATTAACAGAGAAAAATCATTATTTTAAATTATTGCGATTCTCATTAGAATGCCGTAACTTTCGGTAACTGTTGTAAAGATCGGAATGAAATATTCTAATTTCATTGTTATATGAAGAGATGAAGGAGACTCCCAGGTGTGTTTAATGAGTTCGAAATAATTAAATTCACAAAGGGTAGATATTCATTTTAAAATGTTTTGAAAGTTTTTTAATTTTAAAGAATGTTTACTTTTACAACAAAAAAATTGTTTTTTTTATTTTTATAGAAAAATGTTTACTGAAATTTAAAGAAACTTTTATAAAATTGATTTGCATAAGATTTTAAATTTATTTAATCTTATTATGCATGTTTAATAAAATTAAACATAATTTATACGTCTCATTAATATATTAAAACCAATGTAACATTTAAAATGAGATTGAAAACAACAAATTTAAAACTTTAAAAATACATTTTAATTAAAACATTAAATCACAAGACAGACGTTTCGGCTAGAACACTAGCCCTCCTCAGTGTCAAACATACAAGCACAAACATCATCTACAAAAATTCATAGTACATAATAGCAAGATTAAATTAGCTATTCCTCCTGAATATTTAATCTTGCTATGATGTACTATGAATTTTTGTAAATGTTGTTTGTGCTTGTATTACACTGAGGAGGGCTAGTGTTCTCGCTGAAACGTCTGTCTTGTGATTTAATGTTTTTAATTAAAATGTATTTTTAAAGTTTTAATTTTTAGTGTTTTTCATCTCATTTTAAATGTTACATTGGTTTTATTATGTATTTATACTAATTGAGATATAAATTCAGAAAAATTTCAATGTATGTCTAAATTTTATTGTTATTTATTTACTTTTCTGTCTCTTTCAGAATTATATTTAACCAGAATAGTTATTTACAAGGTTATGTGTATTTTTCCGGGCTTATATTTTATATAACAATGAAATGCTCTAATTTATTATTATATGAAGAGATGAATCAGACGTCTAGGTTTGTTTAATGAGTTTGAAATGATTAAATTCTCAGTGTGTAGATATGCATTTTAAAATGTTTTGAAACATTTTTAACTTTAAAGAATGTATATTTTTCAACAAAATAATTGAATTTTTTCTTTTATGTTTATGAAAATTTAACGAAATTTTTGCAAAATTACTTTGTATAAGATTTTAAATTCAATGAATCTTATTATTTATGGATAGTATTTGAGATGTATAGTCAGAAAAAATTTAATGTATTTCAGAAAAAAATTAACGTCAGAAAAAAATTAATAATGTCGCGCTATCGCATGACAGTCAAGCAGACACACAAACAAACAGACACACAGACGGAACACGAAATCTTTTTAAGTATGCACAGGGAGGACACACTGATGTTTAGGCAATAACTTTCAAAAGAAAAAATAAATAATTTTTGCTTTTTAAATTTTTATTATTTTTAAGCCTTTCTCAATTATATACACGTTTCACTTATCAAAAATAAATATTAAGTTAGAGAATTACTCTAGATTTTAAAAAGTAAATTTACAGACAAAAAAAAAAAAATATATATATACACAGTCCAGTCACATTAATGTGACCACCACCTACTTTCCATGTCAGAGTTAAATAACCAATCACAGAAGGCAGGTGGCAGCACAGTGCAGTTGAGCGTATATAAAGGGTGTGTGAGGGCTTCGGAAAACATTTCAATCGTTGGCGTAATGCAGAAACGAAGCGATTTATCCGACTTCCAAAAGGGCATGATCATTGGCTTTCGGGCCAAGGGTGGAAGCATTTCCGAAACGGCTGAGTTTGTGAACTGTTCGCGTGCCGCCGTGGTAAAAGTGTACCGTGCATGGCAAAATGGGACTGTCCAAAATCAGCGACGTGGCAAATGTGGTGCACCACGGGCCATAGATGACAGAGGCGAACGACGGTTGCGGAGATGCGTTCGGGCAGATAGACGGGCTACCGTTGAGCAACTGACCACCAAAATGAACCAAGGGGCTACCAAAAGTGTCTCCCAAACTACTATTCAGCGAACATTGCTGCGTCTGGGCCTCCGAAGCAGACGCCTGGTTCGTGCACCTATGCTGACTGCTGTTCATCGACGGCGAAGGCTAGAATTTGCACGCCAGTACAGCAGCTGGACGTCCACTGAGTGGCGACAGGTTGCGTTTTCGGATGAATCGCGTTTTATGCTCCATCGGACAGATGGACGTTGGCGTATAAGGCGTGAAACCTCTGAAAGGAACCACCCTGCAACCATTGCCGGAACGGTCCAAGCTGGAGGCGGGAGCATTATGGTCTGGGGAATGTTTTCCTGGCATTCTCTAGGTTCACTGATCATTGTGGAAGGCACAATGGATCAATACAAGTACGCATCTGTCCTTGCGGACCATGTTCACCCCTACATGCGCATTGTTTTTCCTCAGGATGATGGCATCTTCCAGCAGGACAATGCGAGGTGCCATACAGCTGCCAGTGTACGTGCATGGTTCGAAGAGCACCAGGATGAGTTTACCGTCCTCCCCTGGCCACCAAACTCACCTGACTTAAACCCAATCGAGCATCTGTGGGACCATCTCGATCGAGTTGTTCGCGCCATGGATCCTCAACCGCGTAATCTAGCGCAGCTGGCCACGGCATTAGAGTCGGCATGGCTCAACATCCCAGAGAACACCTTCAGGGACCTATGTGACTCTCTTCCTGCACGTCTCGCAGCAGTCCGCTCTGCGAAAGGTGGTTATTCCGGCTTTTGACAAGTGGTCACATTAATGTGACTGGACTGTGTATATATATAATAAAATAAATAAATAAATAAATACATAAATAAAATTAACAGTTTTAAAATTTTATTTATGAAGCAGACACACACACACACACACACACACACACATACACACATATATACATATATATATATATATATATATATATATATATATACCGGGTGATCCAAAAGTCAGGACGAACTTTAAAAATGAATAATAATTCGAAAACGAATCAAGATACAAAGATCCGGTTTGCACCAAACGGATGAAAAAGAAACCGGGATTTGTGTAGCAACGAAAAGAAAAATAGTTCTGTTGGCGACCAACAGATGGCGCTATAGGGTTTTATTTCACCAAAAGGTGATTTACAAATGAAAAAATGTTGACAACTTACAAGTCAGCTTAATTACAGTTAATTAGTACTACTACAGTAACTGTTCAATGTGATGTCCTCCATTCAGACGTACAGCTGTGAAACGATTCACCACATCGTTCCCAGCATTTAGTAGCATTTCTTGCGTTATGGCAGACACAGTTTGGCGGAGAGAATCTTTCAGTGCTGCTAGTGATGCCGGTTGGTCGCGGTACACATTTGACTTCAAGAATCCCCACAGCCAAAAGTCACAGGGTGTCAGATCGGGAGATCTTGGAGGTCTGCTTGATTAAAGTAGCGACTGAGAATGTCATTCTCCTCAAATTTTGAGCGTAGCAGACGTTGTACAGGCAGAGCAATATGAGGTGGTGCTCTATCTTGCATAAAGTTGACTGTTTGGAGTGCCTGTCGTGCAATTCAGGAATAATGTTGTTCTGTAACAGTGCTGCATATCGCTGACCAGTGACAGAAACTGCTTTGTAACCCGTCTGTGTGACTTCCTCGGAAACAATGGACCAATATGAAATCAGCAGTGAAGCCACAGCAGACTGTCACTTTAGGCTGTTGCAAGGGTACCTCAACAAATGCATGTGGATTTTTTGTGGCCCACACTCGACAATTGTTGGTGTTAACAGCGCCAAAGAGTGTGAAATGCGCTTCATCTGTCCAAAGCATAGTGTGAAGCCAGTCGTGCTGCCCTTCCATCTTATTGAATACCAAATTCGCAAAATCTCGGTGAGAGTCGAAGTCAGGAGGTTTGTGGTCTTGGTTATGTTGCAACTTGTAGAGATACAGTTTCAGAGTTATTGGCAGTGCTCTCCAGACAGTTTCGTACGACACTCCTGTCTGCTTCGAAACTTCTCGAGCACTGCACTCTTCATGTGCAGAAACCGTCGACATGGACTGAACCGTCTTCTCCACTGTCGTGGCAACAGCAGCGGCTGTTGAAGGACGTCCACTTCTTGGACGTGACGCCAAAGAACTTCTTTATCATTTTGTTCAATGCAGAAGACGTTATTGGTCCTTTTCTATCTCGAATACCCTTCATGTAGCGATATGCTCGCAATGCCGCAGTGGCACTTTCCGAATTTTTATAATAGAGTTTAACTAAGAGGGCTTTCTCAACTATGGACAGCATTTCGATGCATATAAGCTTCGACTACCATTACCTGCTACAGTTGCTCCTTTTTATATCGTTTGTTGCTTTGCATAATCCTAAATCAGAAATCCGACAGCGCCATCTGTTGGTCGCCAACAGAACTATTTTTTTTTCCTTGCCACACAAAACCCGGCTTGCAAACCGTATTTTTGTATCTTGATTCGTTTTCGAACTATTCGTTTTTAAAGTTCGTCCTGACTTTTGGATCACCCGGTATATTATAATTACAGAGAAATTGGTAGTACAATCAGGATCATTGAAATTTTAATTATAGGGTAGATGCACCAGCAACTGACACTTTAAGAGCAATATACAAATAAACTAGGGATTGCTACTTACTAAAATTATCCTGGAAGAAAATTAAAAAATTAAAGTAAAGTTTCAAAATTTGTTTAGAGCATAATTGATTTGAGAATGTAGATTTTTTCTATTTTTTCAATATTTTTTTCAAGTTGTCGTGTAGTTTCACCAGTAACTGACACCAAAAGAAATTTTCGAAACTAATAACTGACACTTAGGAAATTCATGGAAAAACAGCTCAATTAATTTATAATGTAATCTTTTTTTTTTTTTTTTTTTTTTTTAAGCGAAAATATTTTATTAAAAGAGGACATTTTATTTTTATACAATTATTTTATAAAAAACATGGGGAAATATTAGGTATAGAAGCATATTTAAGCATTAAAAAAAAGATCACTTTTAGGAAATTAAGACTTTCGCATTAAAATGCATAAATTATATAAAGACAAAATATTTTCCCTTTTATGAGAATCATTACCAGGGGATACGTATGATAAATTAGTGTTATTAAAAATATTTAATTAGGTATAAAGAGGCAAGTTTTTTTATGTAATACTAAATCCTTTGTACGTTAGTTTCACTTCTTGGATTTCATATTCAGATACAACATCTTTATTCTTTATATAATATCACTATCAACTGTGAAGGAATCATTTCTAACCATACCTAATAGTCTATAAAATATATTGTCTTTTTAAACTCTGGCAAAGTCTGCTTTCGTTAACTAAGTGTACTTATTTTCCAAAATTTCTTGAAGAAGCTCAATATCACAAATTTAATATTTCAAATCAGTAGTACATTCTTCATACAAAACTACATAGTAACACCCTTTCTCTAAGGTTATAATACTAATATTTTCTTCCTTTTTAATGATATTTGTTCAAACTCAGGATTTCTTTTCATTTCTCTCTTTCTCTCTCTCTTACTTTCTTTTTTTTCAACATCATTGTGTTCACAGATTGCTTCATTTTCCAATTTTCTCATTCAATTTTATGCTGCTCCTTTAAGTATTTCTTTTTCTTTCCTTGCTCTTGTGCTCTGAAATAGTTTTTTTATTCATTTGTAATTGCAACTGCTGAGATAGTTTTATTTGTTTTGGTTCAAGCCAAAATAGGACTTTTTGAATATAAATAAACTTGTCTTGAATGAACTTTGAATATAAATGAACTTGAATATAAATGAACTGTTGTAACTTCTAAAGTAACAGGCAGCTGACTACTGGTAAACGTACAATCAGTTACAACCATACCTTGAGTTTGACTTTCATTGTCTTTCATATTCAAAACTACTAAGTATTATATTGCACTCGAAAAAGTCATAATAATCCATCACCGGTACATTATTTTGTGTTTCAGTTTAATTTTCTAGTTCAGTATTTGTACTTCAATTAACTGTGTCTGCTGGCATGTTTTCTTAAAATACTTGATATTTCCTTTTATGTGAAATTTCATATAATTTAATATCATAATTAGATCCTTAACGTTTTTTTTTTTTTTTTTTTTTCCAGATAAAGTGTGCATAAAATTCAAGAGATCTTTAGAAATAAATGATTCAATAATTTTTAGTGAATCAAGAACCTTTTTATTTTCTTTCAACATATATGTAGATATTTTGGGAATTCATAGTACACAACTGCATGTAGTGTAATATTCGGCTTCTGGATCAAGTTGATATTAAGCTAATTCGCTTGAAGCCGCTGGTCACTGTGTGACGACCTATATGTTGTCGCCATGCTCATTTAACTTTTGCTTGAAGCTGAAACTTAATTGCTTAACTAAATTTATGAAGAAGGGACAAAGTCAGATTTATAAAATCAATGAGCTTTTATTTTGAGCTTAAATAAAAAGGTGGGCGTTGGACTTTAATTATATTTAATAACTTGTAAACTTAGTTGGGCAGCCTTCTTAAATACTTTTAACTATCAATAGATACTCACAATTAATCTCAACTACTTTATTTTACTTAATTCACCCTCGCGGCTCAGTAATCTTTCGTACGTGGGAGGATTCCCTGACACCACGATACTACTCGAATTATTAACTCCTGCTATAGCCGCTAACAACCAACTTCCCACTCATTTACTTCCAACTAACCTTCTACTAACTCCCCTCCAACTCACTAACTAGCTACCAAAAGCAATCTTTCTTCTCCTTTTATACAGTTTCTTTCCAAAATACTTCAAAAAATTAACATATTAGAATTTCGTTCAACCCAGGAACTAACTAGTGATCAGCCGAATCCTAAATTCTTCACATTCACGTTTTACTCGCAAAGTGCGAATTTTAATTGTAACACTTTGCTATACCTCACAGTTCCTCCCCAAAAGAAAAAAAATTCACGTAAAAAATCCCCAACAGGTTTTTACCCGTGAAAATTTTAAAGTAAAACAATGCTATGTTAATTGAAAAATAGCCGCAGTTACTTACTGCTAAAATTAAACTGCATAAGACTTTAGAGAAAAAAAAAGAGGGGGGAAACTTAAATTAGACTGTCCAAAAATAACTATTTGCTTTTTTTTTTTTTTTAATCTCATAGTGAAAAAATTAACAGCGCCGGGCTTAAAACTGTCCACTTAGCTAAAATGTATGATAAAAATAGTGGTAAGCTCAAACTAAGGTGGTTTACGACAGAAACCCTATGCGCTTAACTTAGTTGACTATAAGTCCAACGTTTTTACAACGGGGATGACAAATCAACTTTCCTTACAAAACAGAAAGGAAAAAATTTCAGTAATTAAAAAAAATTTTAGTACAAACAGGACCGCTTAAACAGAAAGTGCGATCATTATTCAATTTAACTTGTAACATGAAGTTCTTGACTTGAGCGCCTTGTAACATAATAATTTTATTAAACAGAAAATCTTTAAATGTCTGGAGCCATCTGAAGAGTTTATCCAAAAAAAAGTCTATAATCCCTCTAAATGTCAGTCTAGACCCAGAAACAGCTTGTAAGTGCAAAAAAGAAATTTTTTAGTTGTCTACTATGATTTATCTTGAAAGGTCAATCACCTGGTGGCACGCTTCCAAGAACTTTTTTCGACTTCAGAAAAGAAAAGCAGCTGGCACCTTCTAATTCAGAGATCCAAAGTCTTTGGCAAACGTCCAAAAATTACCGCCTTCATTTGAAAAGAAACAATTTGAAGAAATCAGCCTGGATTTCCAGATTTAACGTCTGTACTTCGGGTTTGAATCCTCAGAGAACTTCTACAATACAAAAACTCCTTTTACAGTAAAAATTAAAAATAGACGTGAACTGCACTTGTATATAGATAAATGACATAATAAGTGTATAGATAAGCAATATTTCATCTAGCTATTTGCATACGAAAAAAAAACTAAATTGTTAGTGTGTTAAGGTTAATTGTTAAACGCGAATTTTCATGCAAAATAGCTTTTAAAAAAATTCTCTTTTTACCCCATACTAATATATACATACATTGACTTTTAGTTAAATACAAAAGTTTTAACAATAGGAAATATTCATTTTATACAATTATCAAATTCCATTTTATACAATTTATAAGACATTGAGAGAAATATAAATAAAGAATATATACAAAATATTTCAAAAAGTTTTTTTTTTCAAACTGGCGTGGACGGCTACAATTAAAAAAAGATTAGAGTATGTACATATAGATCATGTCAAAAAACTAGAGAGAAAATTTATCGTACTAATCACTGCAGGTGATGGCTAAAAAACAAAAAACATTAACGTACATACATATAGATTATTCACAAAACTAAAGAGGGGGAAATGTATACAAAGAAGAGAAAAAAAAAATATCGTACTAATTTCTGCTGTCGATGGCTATGAATAAAAACATTAAAGTACATATATGAATATATTATATAACAGAAAAAATTTATGACATGTAATCAAAACATGAAATTTCGGGAGTTGAAAGTTCATGCTCCAAGTTTAAAATTTACATTTTGGAATTTTAAAAAGTTCATGGCTTTTAGCTCATGGTTGAAAGTCCAAAAGAAAGTCCTACATGTCGTAGATTTCATAATTGTTATGATAGACCAATACTCGAGAAAAAACAAAATACTGAATGATACGACCTGCCAGATTGTCCTGGCATCCTTCATATCAGAAAAATTAGTGATGCGGGTCAGACTGTCTTGTGGAGTTGCTGTTGAACTTTCGGCGCTGGTGGCTTGTAGAGCAGAGTCCGGCATCGGAGAGGCACTTTTCTGAGACGGACTCGAGCCCGGTACCTTGTCACTGTCTACAGTTCCCGGAAAAGGTTCCGCTCGCTCTCTACTCGTTGAGATCGAGGTCCTGGAGGGCTTACAGGCTTTCAAACCTTTCGCTTCTTTAGAGGAAATTGCGACATTTTCTTTTATTTCAGGCGGCGTGTCATTTAAACTAGCGACTCAGTCATCTGACTTTTTTGTTCGATTTATGACTTTATCGTTGCATTTATGTACAGTCGGCTGCAAAATTATTCGAGCGCTAGCAATAATCCCTGTCTAAAAAAAGTACACTTAATACTGCTTTGTTAAATAAATCCTTATCGAGTCATGTTCTTAGTCAGTCTAAGAACATGATTCGACAAGGATTTATTTAACAAAACAGTCTTAAGTGTACTTTTTTAATATAGGAATTATTGGCTAGTGCTCGAAAAATTTTGCAGCCGACTGTACTAGATGTGCAGAACTAGAATTAGTTAACACTGCATTTTGAACTGTATTGCTTTCATTTACATTAACTAGTAGATTTTCTTCAAAATTAGTTACGAGATCTTTAGAAGCACAGTGGATAAACTTTTCACTTTCTTTTACCACAGTTTCTGTGAAAATAACAGAATCGGCCGAGTTGACTGTTTTTAAATGGGAATTATCAGGAGATGAATTTAAACCACTAGAAGGGTTTGCCGGCTCAACAGTTTCAAGGCCTAAATTGGAAGGATTGGCCGCAATATTTAATGATTTGTCACTTCCGCTCAGTTTAACGATTTTAGCCGCCACATTAATTTTAATTGCATTTTCCGTTACAACCTCCGTCGCAATATTAGATAATTTTTCGGATTTCTTATCCGTGTCTAAAGGCTGAATAACAGACGCAGATTTTTCTGTATCGCTGTTTGAAAGCAAAGTTTGCTCGTTAGCGACAACTGGTGTTTGACTTTTGCCACTAAAAATAACGTTTGTTTTGCCAGTTTTAGGTTGATCTAAATTAATCGAGCTTGCTTCCTGCGACTTAATAACTTCTTGTGGTTTTTCCACTGGCTTTATTACCGCTTCCCACTGAAGTTCGTGAGGGGGGAGGGAACGGTCATGTTCCAATCTTAGTCTATCATACCGAGTGACAAAAAGACTTATCACTTTGCTTTTTAAATCGTCATACGTTGGATTTGGCCCAAGTGAATGGCAGGCGATTAATTTATGCCACTGTTTTGGTTCACCTTTTAAGGAATATGCTAACCAAGCATATTTTTTGGATAGATCAATGTTATAAAAGTTAAAAAAATATTCAAGCTCCTCAAAAAATTGAAGCACACTCGTGGTGCCGTAAAAAAATACTTGCTCGGGGGGGAGGGGGGGTGGTGGTTCGACTTGATTTGGGAGCCACTGTGACGTATGATTTCTAGACGTCATATCTATTTATCTTTTGCTTGAAGCTGAAACTTAATTGATTAACTAAATTTATGAAGAAATGACAAAGTCAGATTTATAAAATCAATGAGCTTTTATTTTGAGCTTAAATAAAAAGGTGGGCGTTGGAATTTAATTATATTTAATAATCTTTCGTACGTGGGAGGATTCCCTGACACCACGATACTACTCGAATTATTAACTCATGCTATAGCCGCTAACAACCAACTTCCCACTCACTTACTTCCAACTAACCTTCTACTAACTCCCCTCCAACTCACTAACTCCCAAAAGCAATCTTCCTTCTCCTTTTATACAGTTTCTTTCCAAAATACTTTATAAAGTTAACATATTACAATTTCGTTCAACCCAGGAACTAACTAGTGATCAGCCGAATCCTAAATTCTTCACATTCACATTTTACTCGCAAAGTGCGAATTTTAATTGTAGCACTTTGCTATACCTCACAACTGTTTCCTGTGATATTTTGTTTATTGCTAATTCAATAATTGGGCAAAATTTATTTTTGCAACTTGAATGTGAGAGTTCGTTATTCTCTGCTCATGAACAACTTTTTTCCAAGACCGATTCATTGACTTTCTATCGGACCGCATACGGCTCTAAAATGTAGGTTGTATTATGTGGCAGTGCTACAAGGACTATGTTATGTTTACTAACTCAATTAAGTGAAGACTCAAATTACTATTATGGCCATAACTATACAAAATTACAGGAAATTTCATATCATTTTGACGTATCCATAAAAATAAAAAATATACAAAATAACTTCCAAAAGAGGTTACATGCAGTATGATAATACTGGCATGTATCAAAACCAGTAACTGACTTTATCAGAACCAATAACTGACGTCAGTTATTGAAAAATATTTAATATATTACACAATTATATCACATTCAAGTTGCAAAAATTTATTTTTGCAACTTGAATGTGAGAGTTCGTTATTCTCTGCTCATGAACAACTTTTTTCCAAGACCGATTCATTGACCTTCTATCGGACCGCATACGGCTCTAAAATGTAGGTTGTATTATGTGGCAGTGCTACAAGTACAATGTTATGTTTACTAACTCAATTAAGTGAAGACTCAAATTACTATTATGGTCATAACTATACAAAATTACAGGAAATTTCATATCATTTTGACGTATCCATAAAAAAAAAAAAAAAAAAAAAAATGTACAAAATAACTTCCAAAAGAGGTTACATGCAGTATGATAATACTGGCATGTGTCAAAACCAGTAACTGACTTTATCAGAACCAATAACTGACGTCAGTTATTGAAAAATATCTGATTTTAAAAATATTATTGCACGTTAGCTTTCTGAATCGAAATTACTATATTTTTTAGAAATCTTATGCAACTTCCCTGAATTTCACTGAAACACCAATAACTGACACTCGTGTCAGTTACTGGGGAAATTAATCTTTTTGAATCCAGTAACTGACAGCCCATCTTAAATAAATATGTAGAACTTTTTTTTTTTTTTTTTCAAAATTAACTCTATAGCCTTGTTTTATGTACTATTATCAGATATATTTCCGTTTAAATTAGTTTCTAAAAGGAAAAATAGTTTAAACAGAAACAGATTTAAAATGTGCTTACCTTAATCTCAGAATTAAGGCAACCACTGAAAATCAGAAGTTTCATAACACTGATTAAAAATTCTGATTTTTTATACCGAGAACCCCTGGTAGAAAAGAAATTTTGCATAAAGTTATAAATAAATGTCTAAATTGCTACTAGGTGACACCATTTAATTTAAATTCAAAAAGAAAGCTTGTTATAGTGAATTATCTGTCAACGTGACAGTTACTGGTGCACCTACCCTAACTAAATGACTTTTATTTTTATTTTGTTGGACATGAATTACGAGAATTATTAAGATTTGCATAAGTAATTTCTCTCTCTCTCTCTCTCTCTTTATATCTAAACACTGGTGTATGGAGATGGACCATTTAAAAATTGGGTATCCTGTTACTTTAATAAAAGCTATAATCACCATGATTTTAAATGCAAGCCTGCAGACGCTTATGCATTTATATGAGGTCACCACTAAAGTTCATTCCCACTTACTAAATTGCTTAACGGATTTTCAAGTAATTTGTTTTCAAATAACAGTATCAACAATAATGTAGATTTTCATCGTTGTAGTTAGTGTAATAGTAAAACAATACCTTTAAACTAATATTTTAATTATACTTAATCGTATTATGACTATACTATTCAACACGTGTAGAAATCAGTGACTCATGAATTAATAAAGATCGATATTTGATAACGAATGCTGCTCATAATTGTAAAATATACGATGTGCTAAATGTAGTATACTGGAAAAAATTCAAATTCTTTTTTTACTTATATGTTCAGCAGCTGAATAGTAGAAGAGATGTTGGTGGATCTGAATGATCAAACTGACAACCATGGTGTGGGCAAAATGAAGTATAAGGCAAAATCGAGTTTTTTGATTACTTATGTTGAATAGTCGAGATGTACAAGAGAATCCATGGTTTCAGAAATCTTAAGTAAGTATTAATTTACCTCCAAAGACTTGATTTTGAAGGAATCTCTTTTATAAGATTTTTTTCTTATACATCCTATTTTTATTTTTATTTTTATTAAATTAATTAATTAATTTTTTTTTCTAAAAAAAATAATTCTCTTATATTTACTTCAGTAATTATCTGGTTAAAAATAAATTCGCAAAGTGTCATTTGAAAATAATTATTTTCTCCAATCACAGAGCGTTTCTTGCAGCTGTTAATAGTTATTTTTTTACAGTGTAGCACTATTTTTGAAATTGGAAGGCTAACTTCGACGTTTTCGACCAGCTGTCGCTATAAAAATTGTATCTAATGCAGCATAATCAGTTTACTATACCTACACAAAGTAGCTATTTTCATATAAACGAATATAGCTTCATCCGTTTGACAATTAACAGGATGGGATTGGAGTTAAGTCAGCATTCTATATATATAATGATGTCATTAACAATATTTGCATGATTATTATTGTTTATATTACAATACTTATTAAAAATGATATAATGTTTTATTTTATTTATTCTGTAGTTCACTTTAAATCTTTGAAAATATCACATTGCTGACACACGCTTTCATTTTGACAATTACTACCGATTTGTCTTATTTAAACTTATATTTCTCTGCAGTTCTTTAACGTTTAAAAATAAACGTTTAATACTTTTTTGAAAACCGTTCAAATCTTTTCTTAAAAAAAAAAAAAAAAAAAAAAAAAAAAAAACTGTTGATTTTAATATATTGTATTAACTGTTTTGAATAACATATATGCGTGCGTGCGATAATATTTTATTACACTATGCAAACAAAATTAATCTATTTTTGCAACTACGCTTTATATTGATCAATTAAAAGTTAATTAGCAAAGACAATACATAAAACTTTAAAGAATGTGTGTTTTAACTTTAATTACACACATTAAATGCATTACAGAAAACAAAATAGAATATCATTGTTTAGTTAAACTCTTTTATTGTATAAGAAAATTTCTTTATTCAATTTATCACAACATAAAACAAAACCTCTAATGTATTTTTTGAAAGGGTATTGAATTATTCAAGACGCGAACTTTGTTTATTTTTCCTAATACCCCCAGGAATATAAAATAGAAAAAATAAATAAATAAAGGTTTTTAAATTAAACTTCTAGAGCAACAATCAATGGTAAAAGTGAATATAAAAATGTATAAAAAATTTATTTTTTAAACTCTAAGTTATAAATATTAAACTAAAAATGTTTTGGAGTTTAAGAAAATAAAATGTTTCATTCGTAATAAATAAAAACATTTGTTTTTTTCAGCGCAGTTTGGCCGTGTAGATTGAGAAAAAAGGAAGTTTTATTTTAGAATTTTATTTTTATTAGATAAATGCGAGCTTCATGCACGTAATATTAAAAAAATTGCTTTTTAAAACAATTCTGTTTATTATTCTAGTGTAAAAATTCACAATTATACTGATATTAGATTTCTTTGTTTATTTACTAAATTTTTAGCCTGTGAGTGTGCAGATGAAAATAACTACTATTTATTTTATAAATAGCGATTATAATAAATAAGGATTGTGAATAGTTATTAAAAATTCTATATAATATCTGTTCAATATAAAGTGTAATGTAACAAAAGAATAAATAATTTTGAGAGAATAGTCTGATAAATATCAATCACATGTAAATATGTCCTTTAAAACAATTAATACACTACATTAAAAGTTAACATTTTGTCTATTCTACATTATTTTGTAATAAATTATAAATGTGAAAGGGAATTTTCTTACTAAAATTTTACTCAATGTGTGTACGACTTCAAGTGAATTACATTTATTTTATAAATGGCTACTTTAATAAATTATGAATGTGAATTTATTATACTCAAAGGAATATATGGATAGTAATATATATCAATTTTTAAATATTTTTTAACGTTGACGTCATTATTGAGCTAGACTGTTAATAAATAAATAAATAAATAAAATAATATAATAAAGATTAAATTACTTTTGTAATGATATGTTATATTTTGATGTTATTTATTAATGATTTGTTTTATGACTTTACAATACGTAATTACAAAAAATATTAAGTATTTTGAAATATACTAACATACCAAAACATATGAAAATAATTCATAAATTGCTTGAAATTTTTTTTAATTTTGTCACGTTTATTAGATTTTCAGTATACAACTTCTATTCTTATATCTAATGCAATTATAAGATTTGCACTGTATTACACTAACAAAAGAGCTCACAAAAGGTATGGGCTTTAACAAAGGATGTTTTTTTAATTTTACATATGTACAAGTATAAAACATTATGCCATAAAAACTCATAAATAATTAAGGAAACATTCAGATATCCATGTAGCCTTTCTAACATACATTTTAAATATTATCGATACAGAAAACGATTAAATAAATTTAAATCCTTATATCAAATATATTTGCATAAGTTTAGTTAAATTTCAATAAACATGTATAAAATGTTTAATAACACATGCACATGTGTATGTATATAAATATTCTTTAAAATTAAAAGAATTCAAAACATTTTAAAATACGCATCTGTCTTCGTGAATTTAATTACTTTGATCTCGTTACACACACCTGAGTATCGAATATTTTGTTACGCACGTTCTCGAGCCACTTGGAATGAGCTACATAGTTTTTGGTGTGTATTCCATTCATAGTTCATGTACAGGGACAGATATGCATTATATAAAAAATGTATAATCATTGCCAAAACGTCAATGAAATCCTCCCTGTTGAGACTCAAAAAGATTTTGAGTTCCGTCTGTGTGTCTGTCTGTCGCGAGATAGTAACCGAAAAAAATCACGCTATTGATTTGAAATTTAATACTCATGTTCATGAGCTACACGAAATAAGCTGTAATGTTTTGGGTGTGTATTTTATTTATATTTCGTGTACAGGGACACGCCAAAGTTTTTCTTATAATTACGGCCTATGGGAAGAAATTGCATGTTCGACGACAGCAACCGCAAAAATCACGCTATTCAATTGCAATTTGGTGCACATTAGGATGGTTAGAAAAAATCGATTATTTTTTAATTCCAAATCATGTTACTTCTCAAACGTTGTAGTTTGGTATCCTCAAGTCGGGTAAAATAAAAAATAAAAAATCTAAATTGACATCTTCAGTTAGCGCACGAGACTGAAAGTTTGAAAAAATATGTTAAAAATTGAAATTTTCAAAAAATAACAAAATTACTTTATTTTTAATTTTTTATAATGCAACAGATATAAATTGTCAGTATATAGTGTAGTTTGAACCTAAAAAAATATTTTATAGTTTTTACATAATATCTTTATTTCGCGCATATGCCTTACATTGGGCTAAAATCACCTAAAATTTGAAATTTACGTGTTTAATATACAATAATACATACGTGACATATTTACGCTTCAAAAGTATTTTGAAAATTCTTAATTTATTGAACATAACCTTTTATTACAGTATTATACGTACAAGTATAGTTACACAAACATTTATATCTATATAATAACATTGCATGTCATAGCTAATTACAGAATGATTTATATTTATATTTACTGAATGATTTATGTGGCTCGATTTTACCTATTTTTTGTGTCTTTAAGATTCCTCAGATGAGTTGGGCATTGTTTTAAATTGAAATTTATAGTCAAATTATGGCATAGTTGACCCTGAGAGCGAAATTGTCCTTATGAAACCGTCCCTGTTCTCTTCTCCACAAACTTTAGTACAAGATTCTATTACGAGCTTTACAATTCTTTCGACACTTTGCGTGTTGCAAGGAAATTTAATTAGCTCGAACTGTGGGAGAAGATTAGTATTAATAAGATCTTCTAGGCTATGAGTTGACACATTGCTCATTATTAGAGGAGGCGTAAGTTTGCACTTGGACCAATCAATAAGTTCAATGTAATTTGAAGCTGCAAAATTCATAGTCAGTGGTTGAAAAGTTCACACCGATTTCCCCTTTTGGTTCTTGTTTTCTTGCTTTTAGCAATCTTCGAAAAGCTAGCTGTCTTACGGGCAATCTCTCATCTAGTATCATTGAAATTAAAAGATTTTTGGGATGACAAAAATACACATTCCTCTGAATGACAGGATGAATTATTTTACGTACCCTGTCGGGCAGCTGTCTTGTCTTCTGTACTAATTTAAACACATGAACTGCTCCAAACATTGCAGAGGGGTGCATTTTAATTCCAAACCATACTGGAGCGTATATCTTCATAATATAGCTGACCAGCAGTTTAATTTCGTCAGAAGGTTTTACTTCAGAAATATATAGTCTTAAGATCATATTTGTACAAGTTAACTACCTAGAGTTGCTAAGAGGACCAGGACCTTTCACACCGAGATCTTGCGCACACTCTCCTGTCTTGCCTGCTCGATAAATATTAAGTAAATACTGTTGGTCCCTGCTTAAGTCAGTTTTGGTCACATTTGTCTCCTCACTATTAATCGTTTCAAAATTGGCAACAGGTAATTTCTCACAGTCAGTCAACGTCATGACAATTTGTCCTGAGAAACTTGTGGATCCTGTAGTATCACCATCTACACTTTCAAACAAATGTCTGAACGGAGTTCGTTGGAATGTAATAAACATATAAACCATTGTAAATGACGACCAAGCTTAAGCTCAAGGTTACGAATAACGCCGTTTTTCCATCCTGTTTTAGTCGCTGTTCCGTCACATCCAATTGCAACAAGCTTAACATAATCAAAGTTTTTGTTTTCTAAATAGCAAAAGATGCTATTAGCTATTTCACTTCCAGTGGCAATTGGAGATGCCAAATGTCCAAGATACTTTCCTCCAGGCTCTAAATGACTTTCTTAAAGTGTAGTACTTATTATGGTAATCCTTTATCAATTTAACAATATGTTCATGACTGACCATTGGTATAGAAGTTTTACAATACATTTCTTCTATTTGAGCAGCAATGCAATCTGAAATCTTTGAAAAAGATTCGTTTTTTACAGATTTTGTTCTTTCTTCAAAACAAGCTAACAAAACATCTGCACATGTGGGTAAAACACTTTGACTTAACGCTTTTAGTGCACCTAAAAACGGGCAAAACGTTTAGAAGTTTTAGAGGGTCCTATTATTTATTATTTGGAGAATAACAAAACTTGAGCATAAAAATCTCCAATAACTTTACAAAATAATACACTCAAAGCAAAACAAGCTGCACTTTTTGATTCACTTACAGTTACAAATTATCCCGAGAGTAGTTGCGTCATTTTTTATACTGCTAGCAGACGCGTGTCGGTCTTTTTCCCGCCGCAGTTTAGTGTTGAGGGAGGAAAGTCGAAAGAAAGCCAGTAGAGAAAGATGAAGCTCCTTTAATTCACACGAAGCATTTCCCGTAAAACTCTAACCTCTCCGAAAAACTTGAAATGGGGAAAAAAATGAATCAACGTTACTGGTCGCGTCGTGGTCAAATAGACCGATCTGAGAAGTAAAATGTTTTAACTGCTCAAAAAATAGCAGGAATGACTTTAAAATATACGATGTCAAAGGACATCCACCCAAAGTCAGTTACATAGAGTTTCCCCAATTTATTTTTAAGGACTGATCTGTAGGAGGTATTCATAAGCGATGGGCGGCGAACAGACCGATATGCGACTACCAACGGGTTAAAGATGCTGCTTGCTTAGCGGCTACTAACTGACTGACAAAGTCAGAGCAGAGCCTTTAAAATGTCTACTAGAATGTGTCTACTGTCTAGACAAGTCGGCAGTGGAATAAGAATGCGACTGCGCGGCGCCAACTTCGTGCTTGCCGGTCAGTTACTGTTCGCGTTCAGTTTTTGACATTTTTTTTCAAATTTTAAACCTCATGTGCGAACAGAATATATCATCTAAAAGTTATAATTTTTTTAGGTTGAAATTATGCTATATACTAGCAATTTATGGCTGTTGCATTATAAAAAATTACAAAAAAAAAAAAAAAAAAAAAAAACTAATTTTATTATTTTTTGAAAATTTTAATTTTTAACACATTTTTTCAAACTTTCAGCCTCATGCGTGAACTGAAGATGTCAACTTAGATTTTTTTTTTTCCCCAACTGAGGATACCAAACTACAAATTTGATAGGTAACGCGATTCCGAAATAAAAAAATCGATTTTTTCACACCACCCAAGTGCACATGTTCACGATCCATATTAAATTAGCTACATAGTATTGGGTGTATCCCATTTTTAGTTCGTGTACAGGGACACACCAAAAATTGTCTTATCAATACGGGCTAAGTATAGAATTTGTATGTAGCGCAATAACGGTCGCAAAAATCCTCCTACTAACTTGCAAATTGGTACACATGTTAAAACTCTGTAAAGAAATAACTGTATAAATTTTTATGTCTATATTGATCGTGGACTGTGTGCAGGGTCACCGCCAAAAAATTTCTTATTATTATGGTGTATGGGGTGAATTTCGTTTAAACGAACTTCAAAATAGTTTCTCTGCATTCAACAAAATGAAATTAGCGTACATTACTGAGATACTTAAACTGATGTTTTCTGCAGAAAATATGTGCTGTTAGGCATCCTAATTAACATACAGGACTTTACAAAAGTGTTCCATAAATATGACGTAATCCTCCACATTATGTCAATTTTCGAACTATTATTCATGAAAAACGTAGAATAAGCTGAATAGTTTTTACTGATGTATACAAATCATCTAAATGTTTATGATTCAAATGTTTTTTCATCCAAATGTTTATGATTCGTTTACAGAAACACATAAAAGTATTTCATGACATTATTGCCTATAGACAAATTTTTATTTAAACGCATTTTAACGCGTTTATGGTGCATTCAACATAATGGAATTAACATACATGTATAAAAGCATGTTTAATCTAAAAAAAAAAGGATATGTATAGGCTAAATGATTTATTTACGGTACCACAGAAAAGAATTCGGATTCTGTAATCATCCAAATAACGTCAAATTAGGCTAAATTATTAATGACATAACTAATTATATAGGTGTATTCATTTTTAGTGTATTCAATTACTGTCGCTCCTTTTCCGGGATGTATAAAAGATTGTCGTACTATTACGGTCTAGTCGGTATTTCGTAAATGTGTATTTTAACATGGTTATACCCAGTTATTTGTAGGGTTACATAAAATAATTCCGATATGTTATGCAATCATTTTACATCAAATTTGATACATGTATTTATGAATTGCAGGGAATTAATACAAGACTATCAGTTATTAGGAATACACACACACACACACACACACACATATATATATATATATACAGATAGTTATAGAAAGATAGATACAGCGGGGGGGGGGAGGTTGAGGGGCGGAAGCTCACCCTCAGAAACGTTTCTGTTTATGTACGAAGTCAGTCGAATCAATATATATATTATATAACAAGGTATAAATAAAGGTGATCTTTTGAATAATACGTGATACAAATAGTACGTTGAGGCTCCTGATCTGCAGATCCACTAGTTAAATAAATGTGTACATGATTTTTTCTTCGTTTGAAAATTGTAACATCAAATGTCATTTCAATACCTTAAAAAATATACTTTTCCATTACCTTAGAAGACTGGTTTGATTTCTTCAAAGCGCATACACAAATGTTATTTTAATAACTTTTATAAAAATACATATACATTTCCGTTACTTTGAAAAATTGGAACTTTCGAAGATATGCTTTTAATTCTTATTTAATCTGTTTTCTGATTATACAGGTATTTTTTTAGAAATTTCCTGGTTGTAAGAAAATTTAAGTGCAAAATGCTTTGAACATGCTCATCAATCAGTTTTTCATTTTTATCCCATTACAGCATAATGGGAAATTTAAATGTCACATTATTTTAAAATAAAATGTTAGAAAAACAAATAGAAAATAAAAGTCGACTCAGTTGAAGATGAAATCTTGTTTTCCATATTTTTTTTTTTTTTTAACAAAATATTGTATGCATATTCCTGAATGATTAAAAATAGAAAAATAAAATTTGAAAGACTAGTGTTCAGAAAATACATCATAATTTCATTATTATGAAAGTATTTGCTGAAGAGTTTTTCTATTTGTAAAATATTTTTAAATCATAATGCGAAAGCGATTTTAAAAATAAGCAATTTCAATATATATATTTTTTTTTCATTCCATCACATTATAAAGGGAAATTGAAAATTTATATAATTTAAAGATGACAATGTAGACAGTAATTTTCTAGAAGTCTAAGAATTAGAAATTAGAAATTTTGTTTTACTGTAAAACGCATTTCACTTTCACTTTCTTTCCATTTTCATTAAAAAGATTTAAAGAATTGTCTTGCAAAATTAAAAGAGAAAATATTTTAAATAGAAAACTAAAAGAATAATAGAAATAATAATTTAACAACAAAATGTATCATATTCATTTTAATGTTTTACTTTAAAAGTATTTCATAAAATGAATTTTTGGACTGCTGTCAGTTCTGTTGTTAAGATAAACTTCGGTGAAAATATTTAATTTTTCCATTGATGTTTTTACATGTTTTGAAGCGTGAGGAAACCGAAAATCAAAAAATCGATCTGGTGTATACGTACCAGACACCCCAAGTTGAAAAACTTGTTGCTATCTGTAACAATTTTTGGATGCCAGTAATTTTTATGGAAATTTTTCATAAGTTTTTGTAGCAATTTTTTAAGTTTCCAATTTCTATAAATATATCCTGGTCTAAAAACAAAAATCTCAACAGTTGTCAGCTAGAGTTTAAAGGTACTCGTGACGGAGTTGGAATTGTCTTAATCCTCTCAGTCTGCATAGTCCCTGAAAATCTCTCTCTCTCTGTGTGTGTGTGTGTGCATCATGGGTAACGTTATACGTTTTGGTTGGTTGGTTGGGTTGCTGAAACTATATTTAAAAAAGGTAGAAAGAAAATTCCATTTACTGTGTGTCATTATTTTTTTTTCACCCTTTTAGCATGCTGTTTGATTGCGGATGATCCTATACGTATTTCAAATATCTTTGTAGTATTTCATAATTATGAAATACTACAAAGTATTATGCTACAAAGTACTTTGTAGTATATATATTATTTCATATATATACTACATATATTATATTATTTAATAATTATATTATTATTATATTATTTCATATTATTTCATAATTTATTATCTGCACAGAGTGTTTAATGCATTAAAATATAATATAAATGTTTTATCTAATTTAAATAAAAAACGAATCATATATATTAATAATTATTTTAAATCATAAAATATATTATATATGTTTGGTTTATTTTAAACAAAAATGAATTATAAATTATTCGGAATTGTTGGTGATGTATGTCTATTTATTTGCCATTCTCTTGTAAGCTGAAATTGCAAATTAAACATATATTGCAATCTTGATTGCAAGCCTTTTATTTAGCGTATAAATTGTATGTATATATTACATACGAATTCATGCATGCCATACTTAGCATATTATAAAAAATGTATAAAGTTCATCTACGTGTTTTTCTTCCACAATTCATGTAGTGACACAGTTGATTGAAATTATCGACGGCTCATTTTGAATTGTTATAATCACAAACAATTTAAGGTATCAAAATTTCATCATCAATCGTTGGTTCTTAATATAATACTAATAAAATAAACACAAGTTTATGTACTTTTCGTTTATACAATAACGCAATAAAATCCTTATGGTTTAAAAAAGTGAAGTTTCTGTAGATATTTGTTAAATTTTATATCAATGAATTCTTCTGAAAATTCAATTTTGTTATTTTTTACAGTACCTATTACTGTGAACTGATCTTCATTTAGTAAATGAACTAATGGTACATTTTAAAGCCAGTTGTCTGTAGTTTTATTTCTGTGGGAATTATTTACACATTTAACTTGCTTTTTACGAAATAATCAGTGGCTGGTTGCTTATCAAGGACAGTTCCTTTACCCAATAAGGAATTGCATTAATCATATGTTTTGTAGTTATACACAGGAGGAAAAAAGTATAATCAAGGAATTTTACCGTATACATTTGGGGAAAGGACCGTTTGGCTAGCTAAAGAGTCTTAGCCCGTAAATTAATGTCATTCAAGTACAATTGAAATATTTTTACGTAAAGAATGAGTAAAAATTGGGAATTTATAGTAGTGCTTTAAAAAATATTTGCTGTTGCATTTGTGTTATTTTAACTTTAAGGTCATTAGTAATGGCGGCTACAAAACAAATTTTTACGTATTCGTTTTTTTTTTTTTTTTTTTTTCATTTACGCTATTATTTATTTTTGGTGGGGGGCTTACCAATAAAAAAACTGGATACGAACACTTTTCCAATATATCAAGATGTACTTTTATGTTATTTCAATGAAAGGTAGAGATTGTCTTTATATTCTACGAAAATGCCTGCGTTTTTAAATTTTGGCAATTGAGGTTTTTAAAAATACAAGAGCTAAACCGAAAAGCTTTAATACCAACTGTGTTCCATACTAAAATAATATAATTAATAAAAGAGAATCACGATCCATGTTTTAATTTAAAAAATGCTTATAACAGAGATAAAGATAAAAGCAGTTTTTTTTTTCTTTTTTCTTTTTTTTAACTTCATGGCTGATGTTAATCAAATCTGTTGGATGTTACTGCATGGAAATTCCCAATAACCTTTTCCTGCTTTCGTGGGGAAAACCAGAGTTCCTTTGATTGTCCTGTAAACACTGACTGTAATTGTGAAAAAGTGAAAAAAATAGTCCCGTATCGAACTTAAGATGTTGTATGACCAACGAACTGCATGAAACACTTAGATTAGTGTTCTAGACAGGAAAGAAATATAGAGGGAACATACAAAATTTTAGATCAATATTGACAAAGTAGTTTAATTAGCTCTTCCGATGATTCAGTCATTAAGAAGTCATTTACAGAAACAATAAAAGGAGACGCATCTGTTGCTTCGACAATTAAAACTCAAAGGAGAATTAAGTTTTTGGCTATCCTTGTAATGAGTGGTAGGTTTACAACTTTTAATAGGAAAATAATGTATATTGCGTCTGCCCTTATAAAAGGTGTTGAGGTGATTAGTGACGGTTTAATTTTCTAACCCTGAGAACTTGTTATTGACCATAGCAGTGAACAATTGGCAACAAATAAGGGAGTTAGCCTACAGAAGAATTCTCAAGGTAAGAGACCAACCGTCAGAACACACTTCTGTATCTATAAAAGAATTTCTTCCATTAATATTAAATTTTAAAATTTCAGACTATGAAGTGTTGATCAGCTGGTCAACGTGTTCACTTTCTCTATGCCTCCAATTGAAGGAAAATGTATCAAATAACGATCTTTTGGCATTTCTATAAAATAAATAATTGCCAAAGATTAAAATA
Organism: Salticus scenicus; assembly: GCA_963930645.1. Taxonomy (NCBI): domain Eukaryota; kingdom Metazoa; phylum Arthropoda; class Arachnida; order Araneae; family Salticidae; genus Salticus; species Salticus scenicus. The sequence goes on along the minus strand of OZ005652.1, from coordinate 135,618,307 downwards.
ATAAAATTGACATATCACATCCAGGCAGTTGAAAGGTTTGTGAAGCTGGTCTATGAATCTGCAGAAAAGGTATTTGGGGAAGACTCGATAGATAGATTTATAAGAAAAACTTTATAATCGCGATTATCAGTGCCAAAACTGAGTAATATATCTAACTTCGAACCTCAATCCCAAAATAGAAATATGTTTAAACTCATACAATAAATGTAAACGTAAATAACCTATGAATATGTGTATATAATAAATAACTGTCCGTCATAGTTGGTTGGATGGTAAGGGCAGGGTAGAACTCCAAGTGCAACCATCTCACCGTGGTCAGGTCTGGGTTGTTAATGTAATATATTATAACTACATAACAAACGAAGAGCTCCGTATTGCGCATTTACTCTGAAAAGTGTAAAACTGGACCACAAATGACAAAATACTGCAATTTGTAAAAAAAAAGCTGAAAAATACAAATTTTGATTAATTTCACGGAACTTACGGCTTATGCGTGATGTAAAAACTGTAAAAAAATATAAATATTTTTAAAGACATATGGAAAGAGTATTAAAAGGAAGCATATGGATGGTATTAAAACAAAAAGTAATAATATTTGTATTTCAATAAAAAAAAAAAGACCTTTTTTCTTTAATTTTTAGAACTTTGACGATCATGCGCGAACTAAAGATTGAAATACTTATTTATTTATTTTTTATTATTTTTCTCAAACTGAGGATGCTAAAGTACAGTTTTCTTTTGCTATTAGAAATCACTTATCAAAAATATCCATTTTTCGGCCCACTCTAATAGAAATAGGTTATTAACATATATAAAATATAATCAAAGCATTAAATGACAATTTAGAAATCTGATGAAACTTTATCTTGGAAATAAATATAAGTCCGAGGAGTTGGAATGAAAATATAAAGTCAAAATCGATAAATCCACCTTTTTTTTTTTAATGACTTTTAACAATCGATCAGTCATTGGTTTAGCAAGTTAAGATAAAGTTTCATTTTCGATATTTTACCAAGCATTCCTGATTGCATTGATTAGTTCGCTTATCCCTCGATAGCGTCGCATGTCCTTATAAACAGAATGCGCAAGTATGCCCCAAATATTTTCCATTGTTTAAATCCGGAAAGCAGGATGGTCAATCAGACTGGCCCCATTTGCTTTCTTCCAAGCTTTTGCAGAATGAGCAGCATTATCCAGCTGAAATGTCAAATCTCTTGATGTAACTAGTAGGGCATTGGGAAGCAAAGTTTCGTTTTGATAACTTTGATAACTTTCTGCATACATTTTGATACGACCACAATTGGTGACGTGCTATTAGCAGCAAACTCTCTCCATACCATTACGGATCCACTTTCACATGTCCCTCTTAAAAGTAAGGTTTTATTTTTTAATATCATGCCAATATTTTTTAACGACATATAGCCCGTAAAAATTTATTCATTTCTCATCCGAAAAAACTATATCGTTCTATTTATCTCCAAGCGAAACATACATTTTAACAAATTGTAAGCGATCTAATTTAAGCTTCTTTGTCAAGGGTGGTCCATGTTGTAATTTTACGAACTGTGCCCTTGGGTTTGAACTTAAAGCATTGTAGACAGTTCAGCTGGTACATGCTAGGCTTAAATCACGAACAGTTTCACAAAAAGACTTTTTGTCAGATGGCCATCGAAGAATAGTTTATTTTTAACGCCTTGAAAGTGTACTTGATATTCCTGGGCGCTTGCATTTACAATACTTTGAAGGATTTTTTATAACAATTATTTACTACCGTTTAACACCTACCGATAGGCGAAGAACTAGCTGCACCACTCATTCCACTTGCTCTTATTCTAAGTATTTTCACGCGTTCTGCATCGAACAATTGTTTTTGACTCGGTATCGTTGTCAATAGTACAGAGAAAGATTAATGTAACCTTAAATGCGTTGATAGTTTGTCTTTTATGTTTCGTGCTTTCTCAGATGGCAAAAAGTTTGTATATAGCTCCGAAACACAAGATAACCTTATACTTTTTTTCACCAGCAAATAAGATTAATATGTAATATGATAATTAGTTCGATTAATTTAAAAAAGATTTTAATTAAAGTGTATTATAATTAACAAATCATTTGCATTATTTGTATCTTTCTTGCTTTCCCATCTGACAAGTTTGCATAAATCGTTGTTTAACTAGCTATTTAATCGACCTTATAATTTTTTCAGGGCCTTATCTTGTTCAGCTGAAGGTAATTCAGAATCGTCTTTAAATGATTTTTTTAATGTTTTGTCTGTATCTAGTTCTCACTTTCTATCTTTTGCTATAAAAAGAAAGGTATTTAACACTAAAAATATATAGATATTTAAAGCACTTATTATTTACAAATAAATGGCATTATTATAATAACATTTATTTTAAAAATATTTATCGACTGCCCCAATTAACAGCAACAAAAAAAAAATCTCATTGAAAAATTTTCAATATATATGAGTTAATATTACGTATACAATTTAGTCTGTTAAAATTAACCGTGCGTATAAGTAGTACGTATACAGTTATTCTATTTATACTGAACACCATAATTAAATCTTAAGTTTACAATTAATCTGTCTATAAAAACCAATGAGTAAATATTATTTACACAAAATATTATCTTAATAAAAAGTATGAGTAAATTTTACTCATCATATAAAAATATAATTAAATTTCCTGAAAGATGAAAAATATTCCACCTTCACTTATAAATATATTTTAAAGACAAAGGAGCGTAGATAACATTTGTAAGTGGTGATGGCGCAGTTGTGTATAGTTTAGAAGTTGCGCACGCATTTCCTCGATGCGTAAGTAAAATTTATGCAGGTATGCATTTAAAGGTTAAACAAACTTTTTATTATATTTTAAGTTTATTAAAAAAAGTTATAATAAGTTGATGATGGGAGAAGTTTCATAGTTGTAATTGCCTCATGCCTGCAGATATGTAAATCGCTCCTTGTATACGTTCAGAGAAAGGATTTCATTAAAACTACAAAATGAGTTTTGTTGTTTTCAACAAAATTTTTAATCGATCTAAAAAATTACTTTTATTACGACTAAACAAAATGTATTGTAAATAAACTGAAGAAGTTTGAACAAAACTTATTTGTGTTTCCTAGAACCTATTTCTAGGTAAATAAATAAAAATAAATAAATAAAATAAGAAAAACAAAATATTTTTGTTAAAACTTTCATTAAACAAATAAAATGAACAACAAAAATTATTCTGTTAATATAAACAAAATTTGTATTCCAACACATTTAAATGGAATTTTTTGTTGTGCACACCAAATTTTCGTTCATCAACAAAACTTTTCTCTGAGTATAAGTAATACGCACATCATTTCCTAAAATGTTCTCCATTTCCTGTAATCTAAAACAATGTATCTTATACCATTTTTTTTCGTTCACTTACTTATTCTACTGATTATTAACTTTTTTTCTAATTAATTACTTTTTTTTTTACTTTTTCTTATACATAAGAGGTAGGAAAAGGTTTTTGTTCTTTTTTTAGGAAAATGTTTTGAAATTGAATTTTTGCTATATTTACTGAGGTCCCCTGAATCCAAAAATCACGTTTTTACCTGTTGGTCTGTGTATCTGTATAGGGGCCTGAAAGTTAGTTTGCCTCTGTGTGTGTCTGTTATATCTCAAGAAATAAAAAACAGCGAGAAGGCCATACTCAGTGTTCTAGTTTTGTGTCATAAAGGGATACTAAACCAAATATTTTGTTACGATCAAGCGAATGGTTTCTGTACAGGGACATCCATGAGAATTCAAATACAATATGTCTATGGAAAAATTTCTGTTGTGCTTAGGTTATTATCTTTCAGACTGACATTACGAAAGGGAAATATACATACATTTTTTACATACACAAAATCATGCTATAGTACAGATTATGATATTAAAATAATTTACCATTGGTTTAAATATCCAAACACTAGATTATTATACATTAGTAGTATACTCTGAATTAGGAAAAATGCCATTAAGAGCATACTATATATTAGGAATATACTTTAAAATTGGTGAAATTGCATTCTAAGCTGTGTTATGTATTTTCGATATTGTTGTAAATATGTGTATACAATATGGTGTGTATACAATTTACATGTTATTCAGGGCTACACAAAAGTAAATGAATACGTTCTTCTCTGTTGAATATAATTAGTTGAAGTGCTTTACTAATTTTATTGAGTCCAAAAAAATTACTTTGGAATATAATTACTTTAAAGAACAGTTAAAACAACGTTAAAAATCTCAAATGAAAGTAAAAATGTAAAATATACCTCATTTTGGAACTTCTTAAGTTTCTTCATCAGAACATTATAAAACATAATAGAAAAATAAAGAAACAAAAATTACAACCCGGAGCTGGTCAAGCAAGCATAGTCTAAGAACATGACAGAAAAGGAATATTGTGTAAAAAGTCACAGGAATAAACATAAAATGTTCAAAAGAATCTATGGGGCGGACGTTAAATGGTTAAAACTTTGATCCAGTATTGCATTTGTTATGATTTCAGTTACTTTTGATAGGCTTCCAGTGAAAAGTGACGCCTATTTAATGCATAATTAAATAACGAAATGTTGAAAATATGCGACAATTTTTAAGTTATTCTAATGGTTATGTTAAAAGTTAAATAAATAACTATTTTCCTGATAACTGCTAATTATTTTATTAGCATAAACCTTTTTATGCATTCTTAAATATACATATACATACATTACTTAACTTTCATTTACGATTATTTTAAATAACGATCTAAAAAAAAATAAGTATATGAAATTAGTTATCTTTAGGGAAAAATAGCTAATTATTTAGAACTTGAAAACCGCTTTACGGTCCGTAACTGCCTAGCAAAGCCAAATCTACGGGTTATTTACAGCCCACTATGGTAAATAATATCGAGATCTGCACATATATAGCCATGCACGAAATGACAAACCACCTAAGATTCATAACTTAATTTTGAAATGAATTTTAAATGCCAGGATGGTCGCAGCCAATATATTGAAAATTTTGCACAGGAGTAGAAGGTCGAAAAAAAGTGTTTGAAAAAGAGGCATCACATCACAATTTAGATCCACCATGGGGATATTGTTTCCCGTGTTAATAGCCCAATGAACTGCTAATGATCGAATAGCTAAATATTAATCTTTGAATATAACTGCTACTGTAACTTAAATTCCTACAACAAATAATAATTCGCACATACTTTCATCTAAATATTACTTCTGAATACAAATTTGCGTTTTCTCAGCAGGTATTAAATGATCCTACTAAATATACTTCGCCCAAATAATTTTGATTAATATATTCTGCCGAATAACACATGAAATTGCTCCGTTTGCTCAGCTAGTTACTGAACATTTCATGATGCTCAATTATTGACAAAGCACATGATTAAATTGATGAGCACACAAAATTATATCTAAGTACAGTATATGTGATCTGAGTGGAATTAATTATACATTCCAATTGAGAAACTATGGGAAGTGTTAGTTATAGATTAATGATGTCATATTTAGTAAAAAAAAAAATTATGGTGTGTCACTCACACGAATTTCTCTTACTCTGAAATTTAATACTATAAATACAGGTTGGAGATTAGGAGGTAAGATAACGAGTAGTGTTATGTAAACCTATGCAAAACAATTTAAATTAGGCTTCGGAAGAGTTTTGTATGATAATTAGTTCTGTGTGCGGGGGGGGGGGGGTAAAATTAAAAGTTCACGTAAACTTATTCAGACAATTTTCACACGCAACATTCCTTGAAACTTATCAATCTTGATCAAACTTTTCCAGGAACAAACTTATATTAACTTTAAAATACAACATTTGGATCTCCTAAAATTTATTTGTTTTTAAGTCCCTCTAAGAGACACAGGAAAAGATCAAACGTTAAAAATCTTGACTACGGTAATCAGGAAGTCTCAAAGCCTGTAAATGTACAAAAAACAAGCGATAAATATTTAGTGTGAAAACTTACCATTATTTACCATATATCTATGAGGAATTCATTTCGATTCCCGAACAGCTTTCCTTGCAATGGTAAAATGATATTAGTAAAGCACATCCATTAACAACAAAAAGGAATGTTATCGTTTAAATATTTGCAGCCCTGTATATTTTTTGAAGATTATATACAAACCACATGGTGCACCTAAATATAATCCTATAATAATAATACATGGCCCAGACTGAAATACACTTCCATCAATTTGCAACTATTGTCGCACATTTATCTAGTTCTTTTGTGTAACCCTGTAAACGAACAGTGAATGACTTCCCTACCATATTCTACATGAGACATGTTCCTACGCATATAAAAATATATTGAGTTTAGTTTCATTGAGTTTAGTGCAGTCTATAGATGTTAAATTCTACTTACAAGAACTTTTCCCCATAGACGCAATGTATTTGAATTCTCTTGGGCACGTACACGAACCATAAGCTTCATCTAAACGAAAAGCTTAGTGTAGCATCCCTATGTCATTTACATTTAGAATACCAAGTTTGGACTTTCTGCTACTATTTGTTCTTGAGCTATGCTCATAACACACGCACGGACAGACATACACACAGAACATTCGCTAAAAATATGATTTTCGGATTCACTTTATCTGAAATCGTGTAAATATAACAAAAACTCACGTTCGAAAATTTAACCCTAAAACAATGCTTTCTCTACTTTATGGGTAAGAGAAAATAAAAAATTTAAATATGGGAATAAGATATTAAATGCATAAATTTAGGTTTTTGTTTTTGTTTTTGATGTTGTTGTTGTTTGACGATTCGATTCACAATAGCTACGTGGTAAGTACCTTATATTTACAATGTCGTATTTGTAACACGTACGTAAAAAAGACACGTAACCATAGAAACAAGGTTATAAAGGCTGTACTATGACATTTTATGCATAAAAACCTTTAAAAATAAAGGAAAATTCTCTGCACAATATTTACAAATGATATCGCAAGATAATCGATACGGCATCATACAACGTCGATAAATAATCGATTGGAAACCATATTGATTAAAAGATAGAAAAAACAGCTCTACGATTCCTTCAAAAATCTTGATTATCCGATCATGGAGAGGGGGTTTGGCAGGCTGACATGCAGTTTTTTTCACCAATGTCAGGAAAAAAAGATCGTCAAATTTAGACATTCGGGTGAAGTTCGGTCTAATATTATTGCCCGTTTGTAAAATAACTTGCTAACAAATTCCCCACTGCATCGAAAGCAAAATGTCCTTATATGATTTGGATTAAAATTAAACCAAATTTAATATATTCTTTCTATCAATATATATTGCTTATATCAGTAAACTTAAAAGTAATAAATTGGATGACAAGGCTCATGAGAGAATTTTTGTTAGTTATGTCCATCTTTTAAAGTTCATTTATACCAGGAGGAAAAACATCAATATTGTAAAACTCATTGAGAATAATAATAGTTTTATATATATATATATATATATGAAAGTTTATCAAATGAGAATGAACAAACAAAATCAATCATTATCTAAATTAGTAGCATACCACATAATAAAACTGAGAAGAGAGTCGATACACCTGATCAAGATATTCGAGATCAAATGTATGAGTACCTCCGTCTCGTATACTTTATCTGTGAAACAAGATCAATACATGAACCGCAAAACTTATAAGAATGCTAGAAAATGAAAATTAAATTAAAAAACAAAAATGGTTAAAAGCTGCAGAATATGAAATATCATCAATCAGAAAATAAATTACTTCATTTTTCGTGAACCCACTTGAAGGAAAAAAGTAGTAGGTCCAAAACCGATTTTTAAGACGAAGTATAATGAACGGGAAAAACATAAAAAAATAAAGCAAGATTACTTACTCATGAACATTTCCAAAATTTTGAGAATATTATTACCAAAACATTTTTTAATTGTGATGTCATACTATAGAACAAATTGAAGATTTTCAAATGTCGATGTATTTCATATAAATTGACAAAACATTAACCATAAAACTTCAATTTTGCACTGAAACTTAGATGAAAATTTTTATATGAAAATTCGCAATATTTCATAACTCCAAGGCAGGAGAAGTTAGTTACAAAACTCAATTTATTGTCTTAAAAAAGCTGTAAATGCTTGAAGGAAATTGGAGGTTTTCACAAACATAAGTAAATAAATAAGCAAACTTTACACTGAAAGTACAGATGGGTTTTTGTTTTGTATAAAAGACATGATTCGAATAATATACTTTATTTATGAGGATAATTTGTTAATTGCAAGGATTGATTTATAAAAAAATAAATCAAGTCATAAACTTAAATAGAGAATTTTAAGTGAAGGATTTGTGAAGTAAGGGATTTCAAGTAACAGATTTATCACATTTTCACGCACACTTCAGAAACATTAATAAATGAGGTATGGTTTATGGTTTTTTGTATTGAGAAAACAAATTAGATGCCTTATAGACTATCTACCAATAAGGACACATTCGAATTTAGGCGTTTTGTCAAATATCTAAAAGAGTACTTTAAGAATCATATTGAAACTTTGGTAGCGTAAGGAATATGTGATATCTCATATTTGTTAGCAAAGTTGCGTCCTGAAGTGTAAAAGAGGACCAGTAAAAGATTAAGCAGAAAAAAAAATTAAATTTGGATTTTGAGGACTTTTCTCATTATCTGTATAAATTTTTATGAGGCAACCACATACAACTTTTTTTTTTTTTTTTTTTTTTTTTTTATGAGGGGAAAAAAAAAAAAAAAAAAAACACTGTTTTAATTTTAAAACGCAGGGTCTTAGAACCAGTGAAAGCCATTTTTAAGATATATCGCGTGCTACATTTGCCCATTCCGACTCGAAACATTTTTACCTCACAACATTACATTCTTCTGTTTTCGCAAACTGAAAGAGAAAAATGGACTATAACCGACATTTTTTGATTGAAAATTGTACTTTACACTTTCTACTTATTAGTTCGATCGTTCATTTTCTCATATTATTGCATACAACTGTTCCAGATGCAAAAATGTAAGTGGATTAAATAAAGAAAATAAAATCAGCATAATTTATTAGCCTACAGTATTGAGCAACGTATATGAAAATCCCAATCAAACATCGTGTATATTCAAAAAGTTATGAGAAATATAATAAACAGATTTTCAGTTCTTCTCGAAAAAAAAAAAAAAAAAAAAGAAAGAAAAAGAAAACGATGATACAGGGATTTATCAATAATTATTTATAAATAACAAACACTGTATTACCATTAGGCATTGATAAACCAAAATAATAATATGAGTGAAACCACTTACTTTTCTTGAGAGAACTGAAATTCTGATCATTCTACCTCTCATAACTTTTTCATTCTAAACGGTGTTTGTTTGGGGTTTTCATATAAGTTGCTCAATATTTTGTCTATTAAATTATGCAAAGGATTTATAAAAAAAAAAAGCTTCCACATGCGTAGTTAAAAGTTATTTAGTAAAAATGCTCATATTTCGCAAGATATTAAACATTTTGTCATTCTGATTGCCATTAGTTGTGTCTTATGTGCACTGATGGGGAAAAAAAATCCCAACACCAAGAAAAAATTACTGTACAGTAATGAAATTTCAGCAATACATTTGTCTAGGTAACATATTTAATTGATTAAAGTTTCAAGACCACAGGTAGAGCCATTGGCGAGAAGAGCCATTTCAAATGTGAAATGTTGGTACATTATTAACCGGTGTAACCGCCAGAATTTTGAATGCAAGCATGCAAACGTGCATGCATTGTGTCGTACAGGTGTCGGATATCAGTTTGTGGGATTGAGTTCCATGCCTGTTGCACTTGGGCGGTCAATGCATGGACGGTTAATGCTGGTTATGGATAACGCTGGAGTTGTCGACCAATGATGTCCCATACGTGCTCGATTGGAGAAAGATCTGGTGATCTAGCAGGCCAAGGCAACATGTCGACACTCTGTAGAGCATGTTGGGTTACAACAGCGGTATGAGGGCGAGCGTTATCCTGTTTGAAAACACCCCCTTGAATGCTGTTCATGAATGGCAGCACAACAGGTTGTATCACTAGACTGACGTACAAATTTGCAGTCAGGGTGCGTGGGATACCCACGAGAGTGCTCCTGCTGTCATACGAAATTGCTCCCCAAACCATAACTCCAGGAGTAGGCCCTGTGTGTCTAGGCCGCAGACAGGTCGCTAGCAGGCGTTCACCTGGCCTCCTTCTAATCAACACACGGCTATCACTGCGACCAAGGCAGAACCGGCTTTCATCAGAAAACACAACAGATCTCCACTCCGTCCTCCAATGAGCTCTAGCTTGACACCACTCACGTCGCAAACGGCAGTGGTTTGGAGTCAGTGGAATGCACGCAACTGCAGCTCGAATTTCAGCTGCAGGCGCAGTACGATTAGTCACAGCCATACGCCGAACACGGCGGTCTTCCCTCTCAGTAGTGCCACGTGGCCGCCCGAAACCCGGTCTTCTTGAGGCAGTACCTTCCCTTGACCACTGCTGCCAACATTCATGCACAGTGGATACATTCCTACCAAGTCTTTCTGCAATATCGCGGAAAGAAAACCCACCTTCTCGTAGCCCTACTACACGACCTCGTTCAAACTCAGTGAGCTGTCTCATCAAAATTTATGCAGATAATGAGAAAAAACCTCATAATCACGTGCTACAGCCAAAACGCATTTAAAGCATTACATTTTGCAGGGTGTTCCAAAACATTTTGTTATTTGTTTAATTTTTTACTTGTCCCCTTTTCCTCTTCAGAATACAACTTTTGTTGAAATATATGAGACATAACATGGTTTTTATACTACCAAATTTTGAAGATAATTCCTAGAAAGCTTTTCTAGATATTTGATAAAGCATCTAAATTCGAAAGCGTCCAAAGGCTTATTCGTAGATAGTGTATACCATGCGGTGGAATTCTGAATTATATAACTTCCATAAAAACGGAAAAATATGTGTAATAGTACCAAATTATTTATTTATTTATTTTATATTAACTGCCCTAGCGATAAAATAGAAAGCACATAAACATATTTTAAATATTTCCTGCAATCATAAAATGACTTTTAAATCTGAAATGTATTTACATAATACATATGCATTATATATATATATATATATATAAAGATAGATAGATAGAAAGATAGATAGATATTGATATATCATTGTAAAGCTACTTTTTTTCTTTTTTAGAAGGTTTATGCTATTTATACTTCTACCATTAGTCATGGGAAATATACAGGGTTGTTATAATTAGTGCTCGCCTATTGAGAAGGCTCTAGAGCCGGTTCTATGATTATAAACGAAACAAAATTTCACTAGTATGTCGTACAACTGATGCACTTTGCGACGAAAAAAAAAATGAAAGTTCATTAATTGGTTGCGTAGCACCAAATAAGTTTTATTCTCTCAATTTCGGTGAATCCAGACGAAACGCACAATCTTTTTTTTTTTTTTTTTTTTTAGTCAATAGATGGAGCTATGCCAATATCTAAGGTGATTTTTGTATATTTTTTGTAAAAATAATAAAAATTTTGTCTATTTTGTCTGGATTGACCCGAAACTGATAGAATAAATCTGCAAAAATCGGCTTAGATATTATAGCAGCGCCACCTAGCGACGAAATTTTCCTTATCCTTTTTGTTTTTGTTTTTGTTTTTGTTTTCTTTCTTTCTTTTTTTTTCAATGTTTTCAGAGCGTATCACTTTTAATTCACACTCTAGTGAAATTTTGTTTTATTTGGAACCATAGAACCGTCTCTAGAGCCTTCTGAATAGGTGAACTTTAATTATAACAACTCTCTCTCTCTCTTTCTGTATATATATATATATATATATTAAAAAAATATTATGCAAAAGAAAAGAAAAGAATATTTTTCTCCTTAAATTAAGAATCATTAGTGTCTCCTTACTGTAAATTTGTTTTTTTTAATGAATTGCAAATATTTTTGTTTTGTAATTTGTAATTTTTAACTTTTATTGCTATTTAGAGAGTTGAATTGAATAACTTTTCTTTTATTGTATTTCTAAAGGATTTTGAAAAAAAAATAATGTGAAAAATAATTGTTTATGAAATTTTATATTAGAAACTCAATGTACAAAAAAAGTCCACTTTCCCTACAATGGTTTAATTAATGATTTATAATTTCTTACATTGTTTAATGATTCAGTTACAAAAATAAAAATAAAACTGTTGAATTTATTAACGACTATTATTTAGTTTAATTATTAGTAGTACTTCTGTTAATGTATTTTGCTCTCAGTAAATTAAATAAACAAACCATATTAAATGGGAATGAACACTTTTAAAACTGCAAAATCGTTTGTTTTAAGCTGTAGACTGGGACATTTTCCCCAAAAGTTTCAAAATAACAATGTCAGAATCATTTCATTTTATAATTCTAGAAAATGCTTTATTTGACAAATTTAACTCCCCTGAATCCAGAGATATATCTGTTTTCACGCCGAGATTTAGACTTTAATTCCGGATTCTAAGGTAACGATCGAACCCTGTTTATGTATATATATATATATATATATGTATAAGCATATTTCCCGCATTTCTTAGGTTAGAATCGAAATTTAAACGTTTATATCAGGGTTTTTAAGGGCAATAAAAAAATAAATCGCTTGTAAAGGAGACACTAGGTATCAATTTTATTTTTAACTGAAAATATTGCTATTTAAAATAATTTATAATGTCTGTAATTTTAATGAAGTTATGTAAATATCCTAATGCAAGTTTGTCATTTGAAAGTAAGGTAACGGAATAAATAAAATATTGTTAATGTAGTTTAACTATTTATAACACTAAATTTACCGAAATTTAAACACATATATTTTGAATAAATTAGTCCATACATCAGTCGAACGTGAAAGTTGGGACATCATCCTTTACAATGCCAGTAACAAAATTTAGTACATGACAAGTCTATACTGGGGACAACAGAAAATTGGTAACCTAAAAACATGTTGAACTAATCATAGCTCTACATTAAAATACTCATTACTGCAAACTTGTTAACTTTTCTCTTACCACTGGTCATTGTATGAGCTACAGGCTGGTACTTTTATCGAACACACCTCTTGCAAAATATACGTATCAAAAGTTAAATACTCCTACTAAAGCTTTTATTCTACTCAATTTTCTCGAATATAGATCTGATGAGGAGGTCTAACAAGCGTTGCATATAACCACATATAACATAGCAATTTGGAAGGTCATGCTCGATAGAAAGAAGACTTTTCATGAGACATAGGTGGTGAATTTTTACTAGGGTGTGTACTTTATGAACTGAATATGTTTAAATCACAATCAAATTTGATCGACAAACAACTCTAGAAGTGCCCACAGTGATCAACGAGGTATTATTCCCAAATATTCTAAGGGAATCCCGCACCAGGCTTTGACTCCCAAGTAACATGTGAATTAGATTCGGTTCATTGCAGTTATCAGGAAAATTTAGAGAGCCTGTCTCCATGCGTGTAAAGCAGTAAGAGCTTGAAAGATTATATTTACGAGAAGAAAATAATGTTAGCCTAATGTCAAATTTCCTAAAAGAGAAATCGGAGCAAAATTCCAATTTTGCGTACTGGTGATCTAACCTTGATATGTTGATGACTTTAGTAATGAGAACTAGATCAATTCAGAATAGACTTTGGCATATTTGCCACTTATCGTTGTGAGAAATGTTCTCCCACATTGTCAAATGTAATCATACCAACCACCTGAAGTCACTTACAGCATAAATTTGTGGATTAATCGGTTGGCTCCAGAAGTCGAAAAAATAACTTATTGTTTAAAACCTTGCTGTGCTATGTTCAAAACAAAAACATCCACAACAGACGTTTTACGTCTTCATATATTAAAGTAGTCATCACCAAGTAAGTGTTTATATTTTGAGCAGAATGAGGAGCATATTAATACCTATTTACAGGTACATATTATACATTCCCTTATTTTCCACATAGATCAATGTTTGAGAAAACACCACTGAAGACAATCCGGTTCTTCCCGATATAGAGAACTGCGGTCATGAGTCATTTTACTTGCGGGAAGAAAGAAATGTTGTTTTATAAAACTCTAGAATGGTATAAAATCCTATTTGGTTTAAAAATGTTGTGGTGCGAGTTGGACACAGAGATTATTCCATTGTTTTGGAAACACTAGTAGTAGCATCAGTTTAATTTCCTGCGGTTTTTATCCGATTAGAATCGGGTTGAGCGTGACAGTGAACCATTTGCAAAGCAGAAATTATTTAACGGGGCGTTACGCCAGAACTTCTCTAATTTTATTAAAATATGTGTGAAAGGAAGTTCTATAACTTCACGTATTTTCATCTGCACAATTTGAGCCCATCCTAGCTATAACAAAAACACCTTTAAATCTACATTTATCTTTGTTTAAAACTCACATCCATGAACGAACAATATATATATAAATAACAGAAATAACGGGAAAAAAAAAAAGAATTTCAAACGCTAGACACTAAACAAATAACTTATTATATTATTAAACTTCTTCTTTTAATACACATTGTTTGTCCATTAACTTTATTTGCATAAAACAAATAATATTTTACTTTTTTTTTTTTTTTATGAACAGAGATTAATTCAGTAAGATTTACCAGATGTTATTTTTTTTTTAAAAGAAACCTAAGTGCAATGTATTAAACTAACACACACTACTTAATTATTTCTATTTTAATACATCCATTAAAGCAAAGCAAGGATCGATGTTTCATTCAAAAGTGCTTTTTGAAAAAAAAAGTATATATATATAAATTCGAACTAATTAGTTTTACTTTAATAAAACTTGAGATTTATCCGGAATTGGAAATAAATTCTCACTACTGTATAATTTGATCAAAAGCGATTAATCTGAAACATAATATTACTTTTTAATTACACACAGTGCTGAATTAAAGGTTAAAGTAGAAGTTGTGTATGTGTATGTGTATTTATATACATATCGAATTTAATTATTATTATTATTCTTTTTAAATAAAACTGATATTTATTAGTTTTGTTAATTTAGATATAAACAGTTTTTTAAATAATTCGAAATATACATATTAATTTTGTAATAAATTACTTTAGAAATAAGCGTATTTTCAGGAATGGATTGTACTCCATAAACAGAAATTTATTTTGTGTACGCATTTTGTTTTCTGTGTATTAAAAAATGTATTTGCGTACAATATAATTATTAATATTATAAACTAAATTGAAATATTTTATCCTCTGTATTGAAAAAAAAACAGTATTATATTTGTAAAAATTTTCGACTTTCAATGTAGATAGGTGTCTGCCTATCAGTGTGAGCGTGACAAAATTTTACAGTTATAAATCAATAACTAAGCCACATTGTTTCACAAAACTTTATATTTATTATTGTTGCACTTTAATTGTTGCACTTTATATTTATTATTGTTGCACTTAACTTTATTATTGCACTTTCACATACGTTTTTACCACTGTGAACCATATATATTATATCATCTCCATTCTCTATCATTCGCAAAATCACATCATCTAAAATTTTCATTTACTTATTCAATATAGAGAGAGTATTTTGGAGAAAAACGGTTGACAGTCATCGTCCGAATATTAATTTATATTAAACTGAAACTTTTACTGCATATCGATTTACAGATGGATTTATTACCCCATTTTTATTCATTTACTTTTTTATTTCGTAAAATTTATTAGGGGAAGGTCGGGTAGTATCGAACGGCGGGCAAGCGTCTTCCATAATATTTGCTGCAGATGGTAGCAATTGTTAAAACACCTGCGTTTTGGGTGAAGGAAGGAAGCTGAGATGCTGCTATATTTACAGAAGCGGCAATGTTTTTGAACCGTGGCACAAAATTTTAATTTTTCATCAGTGTCTTGAGTGAATGAAGATAACATCGGATTGTCTGTGCCATAGCGTGTCTGAAGCCATTACGTTCGGGTTGTATCGGACAGATGTGTTTCGGGTTGTATTGGATACAGTTTAGGGTTGATAATAATTATATTCTCTGGTAATTCTTTTGTTTTGCAGGACAATATGGGTAAACTACATCAAAAATGGGTGGAAAATAATATGAAAGAAGCTGTAGAAAAAGTTAGAACGAAGGAAATGAAAATTCGAGAAGCGAGTGAAAGATATTCTGTTCTCAAGAGCACACTAGGAGATGAAGTAAAACGTTATGCAGAAGGTAAAGAGGTAGAAATAAAACCATTTTTGGGAAATGTTAAAATTTTCCCAAGAACATTCAATGATGAACAGGAGATGGTATCATACAATCATATTAAGAGCTTGGATAGCCATCTCATGCCCCTAAATAGGAAAGAGTTTTTGAAACTCGTCTATCAATATGCAGAAAAATTTAATTAAAACACCTTTTCAATAAAACAAAACAAAAGGCCGCGAAAGACTTCTATTATAATTTTATGAAAAGACCTGGGAAAAAGGAGTGCTGAATCTACTAGCTTGCAGAGGGCAGCAGGCTTCAACAAGAAGCATGTGGGTAGATATTTTGAGAAATTAACTGAATTAATGGAGAAGTATAGCTTTATCCCTTCGTACTTTTATAAATTTCTCAAATGTAACACTGTATAATAATAAAAAGTTGTTTGTATATCCAAAAGTAATTGTCTTCTTGCGCATTTTCTATATAGCCGATACAACCCTCCATAAATAAAATAGATAAAGAAGTAATGTCTATAAAAAGTGTAAAACAAAGTTGAAATTTTTATCATAAAAAAGTGTGTTTTATAAGGTATTTTTATAAAACTATACAGTTTTGTATGAAATATAATCTGGTCCAATTAACCTGTCAAAATATTTTATAATAGAGGAGAAGCTTAAGCGTCCGATACTACCCGACATTCCCTTATGGCAGCAAAAGATCTAATTTCGTGTTTTCTCAGTGAAGATCATTTTAAGCCGCTCGTTGTTAAATGAAATGCATATATAAATTTATCTGAGTTAACCCTTTCCCTGCCACTGTCAAGTTATCTCGTTAGTCGTCTGTTTGCTATAACTCGAAATAACTCGTTTCCAGTGTTTGCTCAATTCTCACTCATGATGCCACCAGCTGTGATGCCACCAGCTGTGTTTCAACTAATCCACACCCCTAGCTAGTGATTAGTTATAAAAACAAACAACAGATGGCGGGCAATATTGGGTGGCAGTGAAGGGATTAAAAGGATTAAATTTTTGTATATGTAGGAGCAAGCAAGACCTGTATTCCATAGATGAGTAAATTTTCAACATGAATATTTTTCAAAGGTATACGTAAAGAACTTTAAAACGAGTGGCTAAACCATAGATTTGTGATAATTTAAAACAAAATTATCTTATTTTATTTTATTTTATTTTATTTTTTAATAATCTTATGATAGTGTCTGTACGGGACACATTTGACATTCGTCAGACACTTCGCGTTATACTTTTCTGAAGATCGTCTGCACTTACCATGGAAATAATTTTGATAAATATTAATTTAACAAAATAACTTGCACTGTGTAAATTTTACGGAAAGTATAAATAAAAATTTGTGATGGTCAAAATTTAATAGTTTTAATTTAAAATTTTGTTGACATAATTGACATTAAGGAAAAATGTTTCGATTAAATATTGATTTTACAAGTTTTAATAATTCGATTTTAAGTTATGATTATATGACAAAACTATAGCAAAATTTATCTTTACATTATTATATATTTCTATATTAATCCCTATATTCTATTTGATAAATTAAACATAAAATATTTAGAAGATATTTCAAATTTTCAGTCTAGAGATATTAATTGCATATAAGCACATATCTTGCGTATTTTCTTAATAGTGCAATATATTGAATAATTAAGTTAACGAATGTTCTTCTGGTTTTGTATTTTATAAATTAATATTTTTAAATATAATAATTAGTTCTGTGTATTGTTCCTCATTAAAGCATGTTTTGTATTGAACTTAAAAAAAGAAAACTTTGCAAATTGTTCTAATTTATGACTTCAACCAAGCCAAAAATGCATAAGATTATTTTTACTGTGTGTGTGTATACATTTTTTTTTTTTTTTCAGGTATCACATGAAACGACTGAACGGAATCAAATGACACTTGCTATGACTTTAGACCTATATCTAACTTAAAATTATATCTGTCGACTATTTGATTAGATTTAGAGGTATAAAAAAATATATATATATATATATTAAAAACACACAATCAACTGATTGGGAAGAAAATCATATTGAAATTTTTATTTTTCCAAATGAGTGAAAATAATGCGTGAACCGGGAGTCGAACCCAGGATCTTTGAGTTACAAGGTCAAGGCTCTACCAATTGAGCTATCCGGCATTACTCACTCAGACAACCTTTAGGCAGAAACATCTGGTCTATCATGTAGATAGCTCGACAGAAATAAGCCGCAGGTAATGGAAAACACCATTAAACAATGGGAGAAAGAAATACATTTTTTTAATGGTCTATCTACATGATAGACCAGATGTTTCAGCCTAAAGGCTGTCTGAGTGAGTAATGTTGAACGGTTGTCGGCCTGGATAGCTCAATTGGTAGAGCCTTGACCTTGTAACTCAAAGATCCTGGGTTCGACTCCCGGTCCACGCATTATTTTCACTCAGTCGGAAAAATAAAAATTTCAATATAAAAAAAAATTGTTTATGCATTCGCAATAAGATTTTTGTCATTAAATTCCCCATACTCAAATGCTTTTGCAATATCTTTATGCCAGCGACATGAAGGAGACCAAAAATCACCTCAGAATATCACTTTTAAACGTTAAGAAATGTGTGAATATGTGAATATAGGTAACATATCTTTTGTCTGGATATCATATCAAAATAGTTGAACGGATTAGACTTGGATAAAATTGGCGGGAATTTAACCCTTTTTCCAATTTAAAACAATACTAATCGAGTATTTTAAAATCTCGATTTCATTAAAGATGTGAGCAAAAAAAAAAAAAAAAAAACGTATGCACATAAAACTTTTCTAAGTAAATCTGACAGAAGTGAAACATTATTTAGACATCAAGGAATTCAAAAGTGCTTCTAGAATACAAAACAAATAATTATTTCTCAGATACTTAATTTAATAGCATGTCAACGAATTTTTGTGAATTAACCTAATTAGTCCCACACACATGACTAGTTTTTTTTTTTTTTTTTTTTTTTTTTTTTTTTTTTTTTCATTTTTTGTCCATAGATAGGAAATTTATTGTCGGTTTATTATATTTTTCCAAAAAGAGTTCTCAGCAAAATGGCATTTTAACCGAGTTTTCTTTCGGCATTTTATAGCAATTTTAGTAATATCTGAAAATTCGATACTTTTCATTGTAAGATTTAATACGCGAAATCTTAATATAAGTTGCATTAAAATATATTTTTAAATATTTCGCTTATAAATTGTTTTCTTTGACATATTCGAATTTTGCTTTATTAAGGGGTACTCGAGTCTCGAAATTTCTTTTTTCTTTTTTCAGAGTTCGGACGTTTAAGAATATATCCTCAAGGATAAATTTAAAAACTCCAATGATTTACGGAATTATAACTATATTAGTGGCGAAGTAAATAAGTCCGTCCGTCCATGCTAATCTGACTCTAAATGACCCGTTTTTCTTAAAATACTTTTTACATCATGGTTGACATAAAATCTCAAATTATTTTTAAACAATCTACTTCACATTTTGTACCGACCTTCAACATATAGCCCTCTACTGTTAGTAGTAACTTTTACTTTTGCATAAAAATTGTTATAATTATGATTTTTTTTTCGACTATGAGTAAATAAATAAATAAAAAGTAAATAAATAAATAATTAATTAATTTTTAAAAAATCTAAAAGAAAGGTCGAAAAAGTTTTTTTTTTTTTCATTTTTTAAACAGCCGCCATTTGGAGATTTCTTTTTTTCGTTAGGTAGGAACTATAACGAATTTCTTACTGATTATCATTTTTTCTTTTTAATTCTGTTTCCGATGACTAGAAGAGCTTTTCAATCAGAACACCCATTTTTTTTATTACCGTCCACTATTATTATTTTATTTTATTTTAAAATATCAATAAATATTTTGTAAAAAATAATATATATATATATATATATATATATATATATATATATATATATATATATATATATATATTAATCGAGCTCAATAAAATGCCAAAATTTTCTGCTTCTAGAATAGAATAACCCTAAAATAGAAAAAAAAAAAAAAATCTTGAAATCAGCAAAAAATCTCAAATAGACATTTACTGTTTAGAAATATTTGTACTGGCTTTAATAAGATCTTATAGAATTAAAATGTTAATTAAAAAAAAAAAAAAAAAAAAAAAAAAGTTAATATTTTAAGAAAGAATGATAGTGCATATAAAAAAATTAATTCTAAAAATAAATAAATAAATAAATAAATAAAATAAAATGAACATTAATTAACAAAATTTAGTTTCGCTTTGATTAATTCTACAGTAATTCACTTTGAAAATACAGATGAAACATTTTTAAAAGATGCAGAGCCTTGTATTTTCAGAGACTTGTCTATATTCAGAGACTTGTCTATATATTAATAAAAGTAAAATAAATATGCATTGGTGCTTCTATGCTGCATTATTAGGTAAAAAGTATGCTTAATTATTTTAACCCAAAAAACAATTTCTGTATTTTTTTTATTTTAATTTGCTTCCTTGAAAAGTTCTTATTGGTCATTTGATAGAACCATTTTGAAGTTTATATATATATATATATATATATATATATATATATATATATATTATTATTATTATTATTATTATTATTATTATTATTATTCTAATATAAATTCAAGAGAAACACTGTAATAAAAAATAATAACACACGTTTAATAACACACGAATATTGGCAGGAAATAAACCTTTTACAATGCCTAACCGAAGACTATTTAATCAACGTACATGCATTTTTTTAGTATTATTTCCTAACAATTGGGTCTGGTGGGTATGTACCGAAATATACCCACTTTTTGTTTACTTTATCATACACTTAAGCAATATCAAAAGTTTTGATAAATCAAAATATCTATCTATGAGTTTGTGTTTTTTTGTTTGTTTTTTGAACTAACTTTTTATATGAAAAATAGAAAATATGCGTGTAGTGGTACATATTTTCTATTTTTCTTTTATTTATATATGCATTTATTTATTTTTAAGTTTTCTTCACATCAATAAAATAGTAAATATATTTTAATTGTTTCATGCAATCATAAAAGAACATTATTTTTTTTTTCTTAAAATAATAATAATAATAATAATAATAATAATAACATTATTAAAATCATTTATTTGTTAGGAAGTTTATGCCATTTATATTTCTTCCATTAGTCAAGTAAAAAAATAAATAAAATAAGAAGAATGCTAAAAAAAGAGAATAAAATGGTTTTATTATTTTTCTTCTTAAATTAAGAATCATTAATGTGCCCTTAATGTGAATTTATTTCTGTTTACTTGTTTTCTTTAATGAATTGCAAATATTTTGTTTTGTAATTTTTAATTTTTATTGTTACTCAGAAAAGTTTAATTGAATAATCTTATTTTTGTTTTATTTCTAGAGGCGTTTGCAAAAAATAACTTTACATTTTGAATAATGGAAATGCTTTTCAAAACATGCATTAGAAATTTTATCTTAGTAGCTTTAATAAACATAAAAAAAAAAAATCGCTTCGGGTACAATAGTTTAATTAATGAAGGAGAATTTCTTGCGTTACTTAATGACTAAGTAAAAAAAGAAACATATAATTGTTAAAATTTGCACAATTTATCATTTAGTTCAATCATTAATTGTTCTTGCGTTGATATATTTTACTAGAAGTAAATTAAATAAAGGAAGCCATATTAAATGACGCGTTATGATTTATAACTGCACGACAATAAAATTATTTAAATATGGTATTTATTACTGCAAGCATATAATATACATTAGGGTGGTTCGAAAAAATCGATTTTTTATTTCAGAATCGCGTTACCTCTCAAAAGTTGTAGTTTGGTATCCTCAGTTAGGGGAAAAAAAAAAATCTAAGTTGACATCTTCAGTTCGCGCATGAGGCTTAAAGTTTGAAAAAATATGTTAAAAATTAAAATTTTCAAAAAATAATAAAATTAGCTTTTTTTTTTTTTTTTTTTTTTTTTTTTTTTTTTGTAATTTTTTATAATGCAACATCCATAAATTGTTAGTATATAGCGTAATTTCAACCTAAAAAAAATTATGACTTTTAGATATTATATTCTGTTCGCGCATGAGGCTCAAAATTTGAAAAAAATGTCAAAAACTGAACACGAACAGTAATTGACCGGCAAGCGCTAAGTTGGCGCCGCGCTGTCGCATTCCTATTCCACCGCCGACTTGTATAGACAATAGACACATTCTAATAGGCAGTTTAAAGGCTCTGCGCTCACTTTGTCAGTCAGTTAGTAGCAGCTAAGCAAGCAGCATCTTTAATTTGTAACTGTAAGTGACTCAAAAAGTGCAGCGTGTTTTACTTTGAGTAGATTATTTTGTAAAGTTATTGGAGATTTGTATGCTCAAGTTTTGTTATATTGTTCTCCATTCTCCAAATAATAAATAATGGGACCCCCGAAAACTTCTAAACGCTTAACCAAATGCGTTAAGTTTAAC
Source organism: Salticus scenicus (assembly GCA_963930645.1). NCBI lineage: Eukaryota > Metazoa > Arthropoda > Arachnida > Araneae > Salticidae > Salticus > Salticus scenicus. The sequence continues at coordinate 135,595,620 of OZ005652.1, read as the reverse complement.
ACTTAAGTGTTTGTCCGTTTTTCGGTGCACCAAAAGTGTTAAGTCAAAGTGTTTTACCCACAGGTGCAGATGTTTTGTTAGCTTGTTTCGAAGAAACAACAAAACCTTTAAAAAACGAATCTTTTTCAAAGATTTCAGATTGCATTGCTGCTCAAATAGAAGAAACTGTACTGTATAGCTTCTATACCAACAGTCAGTCATGAACGTATTGTTAAATTGATAAAGGATTACCATAATAAGTACTACACTTTAAGAAAGTCATTTAGAGCCTGGAAAAAAGTATCTGGGACATTGACACCTCCAAGGGCCACTGGAAGTTAAATAGCTAATAGCATCTTTTGCTATTTAGAAAACAATAACTTTGATTATGTTAAGCTTGTTGCAATTGGATGGGACGGAACAGCGACTAACACAGGATGGAAAAACGGTGTTATTCGTAGCCTTGAGCATAAACTTGGTCGTCCTTTACAATGGTTTATATGTTTATTACATTTCAACGAACTTCCGTTCCGACATTTGTTTGAAAGTGTAGATGGTGATACTACAGGTCCCACAAGTTTCTCAGGACAAATTGTCAAGAAGTTGACTGACTGTGAAAAACTCCCTGTTGCTAATTTTGAAAAGATTAATAGTGAGGAGATAAATGTGACTAAAACTGACTTAAGCAAGGACCAACAGTATTTACTTAATATTTATCAAGCAGTCAAGACAGGAAGTGTGCGCAGATCTCGCTGTGAAAGATCCTGGTCCTCTTAGTAACTCTAGGTGGTTAACTTGTGCAAATAGGATCTTCAGACTATATATTTCTGAAGTAGAACCTTCTGACGAAATTAAACTGCTGATCAACTATAGTATGAAGATATACGCTCCAGTATGGTTTGGAATTAAAATGCATCCTTCTGTAAAGTTTGGAGCTGTTCACGTGTTTAAATTAGCACAGAAGAGAAGACAGCTGCCCGGCAGGGTACGTAAAATAATTCATCCTGTCATTCAGAGGAATGTGTATTTTTGTCATCCCGAAAATCTTTTAATTTCAATGGTACTAGATGAGAGAGTGCACGTAAGACAGCTAGCTTTTCGAAGACTGCTAAAAGCAAGAAAACGATGCGAACTTATCAACCACCGACCATCAATTTTGCAGCTTCAAATTACATTGAACTTATTGATTGGTCATGTGCAAACTTACACCTCCTCCAATAATGAGCAATGTGTCATAGCACAGCCTAGAAGAGCTTATTAATACTAATGTTCTCTCAGAGTTTGAGCTAATTAAATTTCCTTGCCACACGCAAAGTGTCAAAAAATTGTAAAGCTCGTAACAGAATCTTGTAGTAAAGTATGTGGAGAAGAGAACAGGGATGGATTCATAAAGACAATTTTGCTCTCAAGGTCAACTATGCCATCATTTAACTATAAACCTCAATTTAAAACATTGCCCAACACATCTGAGGAATCTTTAAGACACAAAAAATAGGTGAAATCTATAAATCATTTTGTAATTAGCTATGACATGCAATGTTATTATATACATATGAATGTGTGTGTAACTATACTTTTACATATAATACTGTAATAAAAGATTATATTCAACAAATTTAGAATTTTAAAAATGCTTTTGAAATTTAAATATGTCATGTATGTATTATTGTATATTAAACACGTAAATTTCAAATTTTAGGCGATTTTAGCCCAATTTAAGGCGTATGCGCGAACTAATGTTATTATGTGAAAGCTATAAAATATTTTTTTAGGTTCAAACTACGCTATATACTGACAACTTATGGCTGTTGCATTATAAAAAATTAAAAAAAAAATCTAATTTTGTTATTTTTGAAAATTTCAATTTTTAAGATATTTTTTCAAACTTTCAGCCTCGTGCGCGAACTGAAGATGTCAACTTAGAATTTTTTTTTATTTTTCCCCAATTGAGGATACCAAACTACAACTTTTGAGAGGTAACGCGATTCTGAAATAAAAAAAATCGATTTGTTCGAACCACCCTAATTTACATATGATTAAGTTCTCAGATTCCTAAATGAAGAACTAAATATGTTGTATGTCATATAAATATGAGTGATTTCACCGCAACCATTTAATGCCTATATGAATTTCTTTGTACGGTCATATTTTAAAATAACAATGACCATAACGCATTTAAATTATTTTAAATTTATTACCATTCATGTTGACATCAAATTTTAATTTGGATTCGAAAGAGAAGATGGAACAATGTTTGGGTTTTTTCAACAGAAGAAAGTTATAATGATGAAGGGACAACCATTCTCAGAAAACTTCATAAAAAGTATATCATTTTATTGAAATAGAAATAGACAAAGCAAAAATATTCGTTGGATTATAAATTTCGTCAATAATCAATGAAAATTATAAAACAAATTTAATATTTTGCTCTATTTAGCCGTATAACGCAATATAGTTTAGAGTTTTTTGTTGTATTTAAATGTTTGAATAGATCACTAATAATAAAGAAGTTGATAAAAACTGAATTTTAAACAATAAAACTCAACAAGGTTATACGTTCCGAGAAATAATGAATAAATAAATCATAATAGAAATAAATAAATAGAAATAAAGGTAAAAAATAAAATCAAACTGATATTTTATATTTTATGATATATTAGCTGCCTTTTGCTGCTTAAATGTTTACTATATTCATACAAATTATTTTTATAGAAATGAGTCTCAGTTTTCTAATTCCTATATTACCTAATGAATGAGCTTCAAAAATGTCTAAAGTGACCACCCTAGGGACCGTCTAAAATGGTCACTATATGCAGTTGGTCACTTTATAAAGTCTCTTTAAAACTGAAAAATGGTCCCTTTAGTCAGGAAAATGGTCACTTTAGTCAGATGGTCACTTTACCAGGCTGGCCACTTTTACAGGTTCCACTGTATTTATCGTTTGTTCCCATTGTATTAATTTAAAATAATTTATTTTTAAAACACAACCCTGGAATGGTAACACACAAAAAAGTATATTTGTTGTTTTAAGAAAAGAGCTTGGCTTCTGTTATGCAGAAGAATAAAATATTTATCTGCATTATAGAAAAGCTTTTTGATATTATATATTACAATTTTGAGTTAGGAATGCTATTTCTGACTATTTATTCTGACGCTAGTAAATAAAAGCTCCACAAAATCATAGTAATACATGGACGTTTTCTCTAAAAACTTGCACATTTCCCCTCGAATGACTTCTAAGAAATGACATAATCCTAACATGTTTTAAAAACTATTCTAATTATACAAAGATACTAAGTTATTTTGACGCATTCATAGAATATGCTTAAACCGAATGCATAAAATTTTAACGAGACTGTAATTTTAGAACTTAAAAAAAAATATTTCACTGTTTCTTAATTTCGAATTTGTAAGAAAGCCCTATTTAGAAAGATTACATGCAACAGAAGTAACCAACATATAAATTTGAAGTTTCTAGCTACATTGTTACTATAGAGAGTATTAAAAAAAAATGTGTTTTTCTAAAGGTTTTTTTTTTTTTTTTTTTTTTTATACTCCCCCATTGCGCATGAGCTAGAGATGTCATACTTCCACAATAGTTCAACCTGCACATGTAATGCGCAGTTTCTGTTTTAAATTTGGTTGAAACAGGTTCAGTGGTTTGAGAGGAGAGGGAAGTCTTAGATAAGATACATACACAGAGTGATTTTTTATTTATATAAAGATTATCTTATAAATCTTTTAAGTAAGAATTCGTTTTCTAGGATGTCCCTTATAAAAATAAATAAATAAATAAATAAAATATAAACGATTTGACCTTCTCGCCCTTCCCTCCTCAAAAAAAAAAAAAAAAAAAAAAAAAAAAAAAAAACTTTTTCGATACTGTCCGTTCCGATGTTGAATATTATTAATTTCTTTTTTTTTTCTTTTTCTTTCAAAAAAAAAAAAAAAAAAAAAAAAAAAAAAAAAAAGATTTTGATGAAATTCTGCGAAAGCAGAGTTCAGTTTAGTATAGAGGACTATTAGTTTTATTTTTCTTTTATTATAACATTGCTTTCAAATTGTTCAATTGTATTTTCGGTAAATTTTCGATTTAGATAAATGTCCAACTATCGTAAACCTGGTATTGTAAAAAACCGTAGATTGAGAGTAATAGTCCTCCGTACTAAAAAATAAATAAATAAATATATAAAATCCAAGTTTTACATTTCTTAACTGTTAAAAGTGCGAATGCTAATTAAGCACATTTCTTTCGTTCGTTCTTTTCTTTTTTTTTTCTTTTTTTTCTAAGCATGAATTGTAACAAAGTGTTCCAAAGTGGATTTTTGGATAAGCTCTTTGTCCTTTAGGACTTTAAATGCAGTCAGTGCGAAGTTTTGTTCTTATCCGTAAGTCGTTAAGAATAACGAAAGACATGGCGGTATTATTATTATTATCATTATTATTTTCGAGAACCTATCTAAGAGGAGAAGACATCTTCAGTTAGAATGATTCCAAATTCCAAAGGTTCTTTACAACCCTCATTTCCTGGCGGTAATTGAGTGTGACTCTTTATTGGCTTATCTAGCCATATCCTCCAATGGTAGGCTAGATTCATCAAGTGACTAAAGTTATTATTGAATATGAAAATAATAATTAAACTTCGTAAAAGTACATCACCGTTTTTCTGCCTTTTTTACCTGCACTTTTTTTTCCGTTAACTTTTCCAATGCGGAACGATTTATCCAATTTACTCACTAGTTCTACTTTAGTTATCCAATCAATTAAATCTAATCCAATGCTGAGACTCACTTTAACCTACTAATCTCCATGTGAGAAAAGTTACAAACATCAAAATAAATCACATGAATCAAATGAAATCCCATCAAATGAATTCACAACTGATTTACAACTTGTGTAAATATCCCAGACCGTAATTGCATATTATTTTTTAAATAAAAATGAATTGGTTATTTCATAATTAAATTGTAATGTAAAAAATTAAGGGATTGTTCCATGTTCGTTGTCTATGATGCATTGGCTAACCCGAATACTATATTAATTCCATAAATTAGCTAATTAATCATCTGCAATAAGAATAAAGAGATAAATAATATTGATAGAATCGAAATGCAAACGCTGATTATCGCCTTTATTATGGTTAATCCAATCTATATAGATAAGAGAAAATGATTATTTTTTCTTTTTTTACATGAATTATATTTTCTTAATCACCACATTAATCAATTAGCATTGCTTTGCAACCTGCAATATGAAAGCAAAATGCCTGAAAAAAGAAAACGAATTTATTGAAATTTAAAGTGTTGAGAAAGAATAATTAAAATTTTTAATTTAATGTTTAATTTTATGTCATTGCAATTTAAATAAATAAATGAAATTAATAATAAATTACAATAATACATAAAAATAATATTTTTTATTTATTTCATTTCATTTTATTTCATCTATTTCGTGATTATCTATAAAGAAAATTACATCCAAATTCTGAGTACATTTTTTCAATCTGTCGAAACATTGAATAATTCATGTAAACATTTTACATTACTCTAAGACATCAAATGAAAAAAAAAAATAATAATAATAAAGCCCAGTTACTTTTAAAGGTATCCGGGAACATAGATTAACTAGTGTGTTGTGACCACCATAAGACTTTCTTCTATATCATCTTTTACAAATTCACGCAATACAAATTATTTATTTAATTTATTTTCCTATGATGTATGTAGATGAATTGCATCTCAAAGTAGTATAACGCTAATTGTCGAAAAAAGTCTATTTTGTGTGACACCAGAAGAAATTATTATTATATATATATTTTTTTTTCGTTTATAAATTAAAAAGTTGATAACTTTATCTTAAATTATCTCAGATCTATAATTCAAGGATTCGTTTAAAGGTATTGACGAGTTCTTTTGAAAGATACCAACATTAAAAATTTACAATCCCCCGGAGACCTGCTTCCCTCCAGAGGTGTGGCGATGCTCTTACATACAAACTTCTTTTTCTAGTTTATTACTACTACATTATAAAATTTCATTTCATATTAATTCCACAATCATTCGTTTGAAATAAGTCTTATTATGTACGTTTATACGAAGTATTGCTTTATACTGTCATGTTAAAAATTATGCAAAAATAAGATGACAGCGCCTCCTGTTAAGCGGTTGATCCCAAAATGTAATCAGCGCTAGTTTAGGTCAAGTTCCAGCTAAATAACAAATTTTGTTACATTTTATTCATTGGTTCGCGAGATACAGCGTCAATAATGTTTATAATAAACTAACACACGCACACAGAGGCAGACATTTTTTATAGTTCAAACTGTGCTCAAAACGTCTGAATATATTGTAACCACGCTTCCTAAGACTAGCAGTGAGGAATAATCCAAAAGCAAAGAGGGGTGCCAAATTAACCGACAACTTGGAATTTGGAAAACATCCAGTAATTCGGCGCTCTCTTATCGCATATTTTCTCTGAATCAGATGACTGTCTTCCTTAATTTAGCACTGGATTCGTTGAGTCAGTGCTTGCGCAGAGGCTTCCATGGTTTCAAGAATGTGGTCGAAGAATGTATTTATTTTTCATACTTGGGGTAAGTCGAGGTTTCCTTCGAGGTTTATGGGATAGTAAACCAAAATCTTTAACCAAACGTCTTCAAATAGTACTAAAACTGACGTTGGTGCCTTTTACAGCCAGAGAATGTCTAATCGCATTGCAGGAGGTTCTTGGATCTCGTACTGCCGTCTTTTTCATCACATGATCATCACGTGCACTCGTTTTTCTAGGGCGACCGCTTCTCTTAAGGTCCACAAATTTTCCAGAAATTTTAAATTTACTAATACCTTGATTCACAGCTGTCTTGCTCACATTTACTCTCGATCTTATTTGACGTTCAGAAAATCCAATTTTATGCAGGGTCAATATTTCTGACCTTTTTGTAAAAGTAAGTGAAAGTTGTTTACCCATTACAATAATTACACAATATCACTGTTTACGACAAAATCTAATAAACAACTGACGATAAACGTGCCGGGCACCTTTATTTCTGCAGTAGAATGCGTCTGATGTAATCAGCACATGAGATGACGCAATAATCTACGCAAATGATGCAATGTGTTAATACTGAAAATCGGCTGCTGGTCTTAAACTTTTGCAAATGACTGTACAAGGATTAAATCATTAATTTATTATCTTGTTTTAATATAAAAGCAAAACAGATTAAAGTAAACCGATAATGAAATATTGATATAAAAGCTTTATAAAAAAAAAATAAACTTTATAAAATCTTTATGTTTTTAAGTAAAAAAGGTTCTTTTAATTACAAAATACGTTAGGTGGTTTTAGAATAAGGAAAATACCATCCAAGCTTATTTTTCCCCCATAATACGTAGTTTTATGTTAATTAGAAATAATAAAATAATGCTAAAATGATTTTACAAAAAAAGTTAAAACCAAATAAAAATCTATATACTTATAGTTTAATAAAAACCTACAATTAAATAAAATTACTAGGCATTACTATATTTAACAAAGCACCCTTATTAAAAACCCATGAAAATCCCAAAATAGATGATTTACTCAGTATAGTTATTAAAGTATACTGCATTTCTGAAAAAAAAAAAAAAAAAAAAGACGCTTGACCTTTTGCAATGTTTAAGAATGAAAACTTCAAACTATTCTTTTATAAAAACTTTAACCTTTTAGTTCGTTTAATCAATTTTTACAAAAGAAAATTAGTTTATCTATTGCAAATGTGTTTAAATTTGATTGATCATTACTTACAAAATGTCTTTTTAACACATCAACCAAAAATAATGATTTTGGACTGAAATTTATGATCACAGATAAGAGTCGAAATAACTTCTTTTCTGGAGACATTATCTAAAGTTATATAATATTAAATCACATTTACTTTTTCCTTCTGCCAAATGTATTCAAAACTTCATTGATGTGGTAATATGATAAGTTAGATTTAATATGGATTAAAGCACAATAATTGTCATATATATTTAACTGACAATTTTAAACAATGCAATTAACACTAACACCATTTTAATATTATATGAATTACATGGTGGTCAGAAAAACATGATAGAAAGTATTTTAAGATTCTGATTTCAAATGTATTGATGCAAACATAATTCTTCCATATTATAATAGCACATATAGTGACATTTCAGTTGAATGCTTAATTACCGGAAATAAAGAATAAGCAATATAGAATCACAAACCTTTTAAGATCGGTTATATATCGTAGGAAAATTTTATGAGAATAACCGATGTAATGTGTTCGACGGGCATGTCGTTCAGAGTTCAAAATGAAAAGGAGGCTTAGTGAAGAGATAATCGCGCAGTAAGTTACAGCGCTCTAAAGTCGCAGTGATTTTTAAGCCATCAGATGACTGATGTAATGGTCCTAATCTCCCACTGATTTTCATTGTTTACAGGTTGATGGACAGATATGAATCTACAGGGAGCGTTTAGGATGCAAAAAGAAAGGCGTCGGGACGAAAATCAGCAGTTGTTACTGACGACATTAGGGAGCCTGCGCGCGCATACTTTGAGGATCAGCCAACCACTTCCACTCGACAGGCGGCCCAACAATTAAGCATATCCAAAACATCATTACAAAGGCTAATGAAAGCAGTAGGATTGTGTCCATACAAGATCCAAATGTGACAGCTGCTAAAGGGGGGGGGGATACTGTGAAGTGGAGAGATTTCGCAAACCACATAATCGAGGAACTTAAATTGTTCCATCAGTGAATACAAGATCTGGTTCAGTGATGAGACCCATTTTCATTTGAATGGTTTCGTGAACAAACAAAACTGGCGCTGAGGTACGGAAAATCCTCATCTCAGCGCCATATCTTCAGTGCATCCACAAATGGATCATGGTGTGGTGTGCCATATCGTCGAAGCAGATAATTGGTCCGATATTTATTGATGGTGTGGTCACAGGAGTGAAGTGTCGAGAGTTGCTAGAGCGTCACTTTGGCCCTGATGCGGGCCATCTCAACAGGACACGCCGGTACTGATTCAAGCCAGATGGGGCTCGTCCCCAAAAAACTTCTGACATCTTCATGTGGTTTGAAACGACGTTTGGTGAGCGTTCGATTGCATTGGATGCAGAGAAATTTACGGGGCACGGGATAGAGTGGACCCCATACAGTCCGGACTCAAATCCGTGCGACTTATTCTTATGGGGTTACATCAAGGTTAGAATCTATAGGAGCAGCCCTGATTCACTAAAGGACCGAAAATTGGCTATCAGAAGTGAGATTGATGCACTTGATTACGACACACTCCAGCGCATTTTGACAGAGTTTTGGAACCGGCTTTATAACACTATAGTCGGGGACGGTAGACATTTTAAGCATCTTGTATATTAAATGTCATTCATATCTTTATTCAATAAAATATGTTTCATGTTCTTGCATGTTGTCTTTTTTCCAAAATGATCGCTTACTTTCTATCATGTTTTTCTGACCACCCTGTATTACATTTATTCATCGTAGAATGCCAAAATGATAAGATGGTCAGCTTGTACACCATATTACTTGTCTTTCGTAACATTTTATTCTACACTAACTCATTGTGTTAACCCCTTAACTGTCCCAGGGCGTATATATACGATTTTCCGATGTACGATACTTTGCAATGTACTACTACCAATGAAACTACTGACTTAGCTTGACAATGCAATAAAATAATCTTAAAAGCGATCTTGACAGTGTTTTTGAAAGATTTACTCATTTCAGATTTAAAAGAGAACGGTAATACCTTAAAATAAATCTCGTAAATTTTCATCGGCATGTAAGGGGTTAATTATACTTCCTAATATTTGTCTGAAATTTTTAAACAAATATGTTTCATAAAAAAAAAAAAAAAAAAACATTAAAGCTCATCGACGTAAAAGAAACAAAAACGCAGTACAGGATATAGGGGAAGCCGGGGTAATAAGAGACAAAAGGGGTAATAAGACACAAAAAATATTAATAAAATCTATACTATTAATCTAAATAACTTGAAATAAATGTCTCGTATTAATTTCATTAAATGGACTCCTGTTGATTTTTTAGGTGATTTTTGAACTTAATTTTTTTGTTAAATTATTTTTAACACTTTCCAACAAGGTTGAAAAGTGTTTATGACTTCGGTTTGTCTGTCTGTCTGTCCGTCTGTCTGTTCGTCTGTCTGTCTGTCTGTCTGTCTGTCCGCACTCTAACTCCCGTAAATATTTATGGAATTTCTTGAAACTGATATATGTTATTCAAGTTCACTGCCGGGCGGTCCGTATTGAAAATGGAGTTTATACCTCTACTGGTTTGTGTACAGGGAAACCCGAAAGTATTTCAAAGCATTGTGTTCTATGACTTATTTCTATAAACCATATTTTCATACCTTTACTCTAGACATATCTTAATGAAATTGAAATAAGTTATTCAAGTTCACTATCGGACGTTCCCTATTAAAAATGGAGTTTGTACCTCTACTGGTTTGTGTACAGGGACACCCGAAAGTATTTCAAAGCATTGTGTTCTATGAGAGGTATTTCTAAAAATCATATTTTAATACCTTCACTGTAGACATATCTTAATGAAATTGAAATATGTTATTCAAGTTCACTATTGGATGTTTTCTGCATAAAATGGAGGGAATACCACCATCGGGTTTATACATAGGGACACTCAAAAGTATTCCAAAGCATTGCATTCTATGAGAGATATTTCTATAAATCAAATTTTAATAACTTTAGTTTCCACGAAATTTTAGGAAATTGAAATATGTTATTTATATGCAAAAAAGAATACTTTGCGTAGAATATAGCATAATTAGCATTATATTTACAGGGTGGCACAAAAATATCCAGTTAAATTAAGAGCTATTATTAAAAAAATTGCTAGATATGTACTTTCGTTTACGTTAAGCGTTTTTAACACTTTCCGACAAGATTGAAAAGTATTTATGACTTCGTGTTGTCTGTCTGTCTGTCCGTCTATCTGTCTGCGCTCTAACTCCCGTAAATATTTATGGAATTTCTTGAAACTGATATATGTTATTTAAGTTCACTATCGGACGTTTCCTATTGAAAATGGAGTTTATACCTCTACTAGTTTGTGTACAGGGTCACCCGAAAGTATCTCAAAGCATTGTATTCTATGAGAGGTATTTCTATAAACCACATTTTCATACCTTTACTGTAGACATATCTGAATGAAATTGAAATATATTAATCAAGTTCACTATTGGATGTTTCCTGTATAAAATGGAGGAAATACCATTACTGATTCATGTACAGAGACACTTAAAAGTATTCCAAAGCATTGCGTTCTATGAGAGTCATTTCTATAAATCAAATTTTAATATCTTTACTTTCCACGAAGTTTTAGGAAATTAAAATATGTTACTTATATGCACAAAAAAAAGTTTTGCATAGAATAAAGCATGATTAGCATTATATTTACAGGGTGATACAAAAATATCCATTTATATTAAGAGCTATTAATAAAAAAATGCTAGAATTGTACTTTCGTTTACATTAAGCGTTTTTAACACTTTCTAACACTTTTAAGTGTGACTATGTTTTCAGTTTGTGTATCTGTCCATCTGTCTGTCTGTCTTTCTGCCCGCGCTCTAACTCCTGTAAATATTTATTGAATTTCTCGAAACTGATATATTTTATTGAAGTTCACTGTCGGATGTTCCATATTCAAAATTGAGTGAATATCTCTTCGGGTTTGTGTACAGGGACACCCAAAATCATTTGAAAGCATTGTGTTCTATGAGTGTTATAAATATTTACCCTATAGAATGTTCCCCATTTAAAATGACATTAATAAGTCCTGTATAACTAGTTTGTTTACAGGGAGGAAAAAAAAAAAAAAAAAAAGCCACTGCATTACGTTTTAGGACAGAATTTTTTGAAAGTTATATTTAAAAATCTTTCTACTGTAAAAATCCTAAAAATATTGAAATGTATTGTTAATAATCTAAAATAATGTTTTGTATAGAATGTGATATGATTCACTCTCTGATTTACAGGGCTACACTAAATCATTCAGAGAGATCAAAAGCTGCAATTATAATGTAACGTCTACATTTTCTTTTGCGTTAAGCCTTTGTAACTCTTTCCAAAATGCCTAAGAGTAATTTTAAAATGAATTAGTGTATCTGTATATTTTTCAGTCATTCTGTCTGTTGTGTGATAACGTAGGCAAAGAATTTTAAAAGTTATTCGATACAACAATTACGTACAGTTAGAAAGTGTTACTAATCAATGCGTACTGAATGATTTTTCTTTCTTGTTTTAAATTTTCATTAAATCCTTGTCTCTAATAACCCCACGTGGGTTAATAAGAGACCAGGCTTGTAACTGTCCATATATAGCAATGTAAAATCATGTGAGATAATTAAAGATATCTGGAAACAATTCTGAATCTGCCAATAGTTTTAAATTTTTATTAATTACATCCATTCCAAAAATATGTTTGCTCGAAAATTAACTGTCATAAATGTGTTTGTGAAATACATTTCTTTTAATATTAGGTCCTAAATAATATAATATTGTACTTAATGATAGTTCTACATAATCAACATAACCTAGGGATTAACCAAAAACATCAATATAATTTCTAAAATGGGCAGAAAATATTTTACCCATTTTCTAAAGTGTAGTCGAAAATAGGCAAAAAAGACGTATCTTTGAAGTGTATACAAGCAAACAAAATGTTATAAAATATTTTTCTAGTAATTATAAATGAACTTATTTATTATGTAATGAAGTATTAATGACTAAATATTAAATTATACACATACTAAACATAAATTTACATAATCATATCAACAAAATATGGTCTAGCCTAATAAGTGAAACTGCTTTTTGATTTAAAGTGAAAAAAAAAAAAAAAAAAAAAAATGTTCTCTTGGTAAACTTAGACTGGGCGTAACACTAGGTAAACTCTTCGTAAACTAGTCAGGCAGAATTAACAGGAACTATAATTGGTGGGGACGTAGGAAATAACAGTGGGGGTTATAACTCATGTCTCTTATTAACCCCACAAAAAATAAAAATGGGGTAAAAAGAAACATGCCTAGAACATGTAAATAAAGACTGCTTTCAAGGTTTTAAAAATTGTACATCAAATTGTCCATTAAAAATTGTCTTGGTCAAAAGGTTACGCATTAATAAATCCCAAACATCTTACTTACAAAAAAAAAAAAAAAAATGAAACATTTAGAAAAGGTCACGAACTTTCAGGGTAAGTTCAAGGTGAAGGTTTTTTTTCGTCGTATAAAAATAATTAAAAATATGTTATAAACTTTTCAATAAGTATATTGTAATAAAGAATGCACATGATACTTGATATTACATATTTTTAATGCTGTCTAACAAGGAGAGGTCACGACATGGAAAATTCAGATCGGGACGAAATTCCGCAGGAATGTAGTATACTATGAGGGTAACAACATATTAAAGCAGTAGGACCCACTATCCACAAAATTTCGAGAAAAAAGCATTTAAAGTTTCAGTAATCTTTAAATACAAGTTATTTCGCAAGCGAGCAAGCGCCCCAGTGGTGTGATCTTAAAGCGCGAGTCTGCTAGCCAGACGACTTGGGTTCGAGGCTACCTTGAGACTACTTTTTTTTTTCTTTAACTTTTTATGCAATCTAAACTTTTTATTTATTTTTACTTTATTTTATAATTCAATTCAAAATTTGAAAATTTTAATAAAAATTATTTTTTTTTTAATATAAAATAAATAAATTTTTCTATTTTTAATATATATAACTTAAAAATACAATAAATTTCTATAACTTAAAAAAAAAAAAAATAGTTTTATTTTAACTGTAAAATAAGGTAAAACTAAAGAAATTGTTTTTGATTATTTATTGAAATATTTTATTTTATTTTAGGTATGCTTGAAACAATACTAAATTTTGTTTAAAAAAAAAATAATAATAATAATAATACAGAGAAATGATCATTTTAATTGCATATATAATTACTATCCAAATTAAATAATTACTTCTCCAATCAATACAGTTTCTTGAAAAATTATAGTATAGGATTACGATGCTGTTAAATTATTACAGGTAAAGAAATATTATTTTAAAATGTAGATTTTAAATGTTAATGAACATCATTTCTTTTTCGATAACGACTTCCTTTTTTTTTATCCTTCCTTGCACAAAATAAAATTCAACCTGCCCTTTATTATTAACAATCTAGAAGCGTTTACGTAATTTATACACATTTAAACAAAATCAGGTAGCTCAAACCAAGATTTAAGTAACACCTGCTAACTATTTTACCCTTTGTTTACAGCTTGCTTATTTTTTAATTATTTAAATATTTGTCTGTTTTTCTTTATGTTTCTTATTTGGGGTTTTGTAAAACTAAACTTTATTTTTTAAGTTATAGAAATTTATTGTATTTTTAAGTTATAAATATTAAAAATAGAAAAAGTTATTTTATACTCAAGAAAATTAAATAATTTTATAAAATTTTCAGATTTTGAATTGAATTGTAAAATAAAGTAAAAATAAATAAAAAGTTTAGATTACATAAAAAGTTAAAGAAAAAAAAAAAAAAACTTGTCTCGAGGTAACCTCGAACCCAAGTCGTCCGGCTAGCAGACACGCGCTTTAGGATCACACCACTGGGGCGATTGCTCGTTTGCGAAATAACTTGTATTTAAATATTACTGAAACTTTAAATGCTTTTTTCTCGAAATTTTGTGGACAGTGGGTCCTAGTGCTTCAATATGTTGTTACCCTCATAGTATACTACAATCCTGCGCAATTACGTCCCGATTTGAATTTTCCATGTCGTGACCTCTCCTTGTAAGTATATTTTTTGGTGGTTTTTTTGACTGCGTCTCTTATAACCCCTGTCTCTTATTACCCCGGCTTCCCCTAATTGGTGTTCTTATGATAGCAAATTTTGTATACTCATTCCCTGGTTTTCTTTATTATTTTTATATTTAATCAGCTCAAATTACTCCGAGTACTTATTTTTTGCGCAAATAATAATAATAACAGTAATAAGAAAAAAAAAAAAAAAAAAAAAGGGTAATAAATTTGAAGATATCAAGTTTCGATAGAACATTTAAATAATCATTTAAATCTTTAGTTACCTATATATTAAAAGATTTTTTTTTTTTATTTATTAATACTCAACCATAAGAGAATATATATATACATTACTACTGAAAATCAGAAAATTTATCTTTGATTTATATTTTTATTTCAGAAAACTTGATTTCGTATTTTATAATTTAGTTGTCGTAATATTATATTACGCATATAATAATACTTTTTAACACTTTCCAACAAAGTTGAAAAGTGTTTATGACTTCGGTTTGTCTGTCTCTCTGTCCGTCTGTCTGTCTGTCCGTCTGTCTGTCTGTCCGTCTGTCCGTCTGTCTGTCCGCGCTCTAACTCCCGTAAATATTTATGGAATTTTTTGAAACTGATATATGTTATTCAAGTTCACTATCGGACGTTCCCTATTGAAAATGGAGTTTGTACCTCTACTGGTTTGTGTACAGGCACACCCGAAAGTATTTCAAAGCATTGTGTTCTATGAGATGTATTTCTACAAACCATATTTTCATACCTTTACTTTAGACATATCTCAATGAAATTGAAATATGTTATTCAAGTTCACTATTGGATGTTTTCTGCATAAAATGGAGGGAATACCATCATCGGTTTATGTACAGGGGCACTCAAAAGTATTTCAAAGCATTGCCATCTATGAGAGATATTTCTATAAATCAAATTTTAATAACTTTACTTTCCACAAAAGTTTAGGAAATTGAAATATGTTATTTATATGCACAAAAAATGCTTTGCATAGAATATACCATGATTAGCATTAGATTTACAGGGTGCCACAAAAATATCCATTTATATTAAGAGCTATTAATAAAAAATTGCTAGAATTGTACTTTCGTTGACATTAAACGTTTTTAACACATTCTAACATTTTATAAGTGTAAATATGATTTCAATTTTGTGTATCTGCCTGTCCGTCTGTCTGTCTGCCTGTCTGTCTGTCCGTGCATTAACTCCCGTAAATATATATGGAATTTCTTGAAAGTGATATATGTCATTCAAGTTCACTATCGGACGTTCCCTATTGAAAATGGAGTTTATACCTCTACTGGTTTGTGTATAGGTATACCCGAAAGTATTTCAAAGCATTGTAATCTATGAGAGGTATTTCCATAAACCATATTTTTATACCTTTACTGTAGACATATCTGAATGAAATTGAAATATGTTATTCAAGTTCACTATTGAATTTTTCCTGTATATAATGGAGGAAATACCACCAACGGTTTATATACAGGGACACTCAAAAGTATTCCAAAGCATTGCGTACTATGAGAGATATTTCTATAAATCAAATTTTAATAACTTTACTTTCCACGAAGTTTTAGGAAATTGAAATAGTTTTTTTATATGCATATTTATGCGTTAGCATATTTATATGCATATATATATGTTATTTATATGCACAAAAGAATGCTTTGCATAGAATATAGCATGATTAGCATTAGATTTACAGGGTGGCACAAAAATATCCATTAATATTTAGAGCTATTAATAAAAAATTGCTAGAATAGTACTTTCGTGTACGTTAAGCGTTTTAACACTTTCTAACATTTTTTAAGTGTAAATGAGGAGCAAACATTCAAACCGTGTTTTCTCCTTCAAATGCAATTTTTCAGAAAACACAAAAAACTGATAAATTAAAAAATAACCCTTCTTAGACCCTAATTATCATTTTTTTAGTTGTATTATTGGTTACTAGGAAGATCTGTAGGCCTACTTTACCTAATAAACTTAGAGTTAATTAGAAAAATGTATTTGAAATTTGGAGAAAGCATGTTTTGACCGAAACACAGAGGAGAAAACATGTTTTGAATGTTTCCAATGTGGAGAAAGCATGTTTTGACCGAAACACAGAGGAGAAAACATGTTTCGAATGTTTCCAATTTGGACAAAACATTTTTTGAATGAAAAAGTATGTAGCTCGAATATTGATGAAATAACATTCTTAATTGTTATGTAATTATAAAGTTAAATTAAATATTTACGCGTAAAAAATCATCATGGAAATTGTAGGGAAGAACTAAAATTTTTAAGCCAATTTGAAATTTAAATTTTTAAACCAATATCTTCACTTAAGCAATTTCATGCTTCCTCTGTTTCTTCATATTCTACATGAAAGTTATTAGTAATGATATCTTTATATCATTTAAAAACAGGCTGATTTTTTCACTCTTCACCATACATCAATTGTAAAAGTTTGTCTATGTCATTCTGATGCCTTTAAGTTTAAGATGAATTCTCTTACCTTGTTTTTATTTATTTTTTAT
This sequence comes from Salticus scenicus, assembly GCA_963930645.1. Lineage (NCBI taxonomy): Eukaryota > Metazoa > Arthropoda > Arachnida > Araneae > Salticidae > Salticus > Salticus scenicus. The sequence goes on along the minus strand of OZ005652.1, from coordinate 135,578,247 downwards.
TTTATTTTATTTTTTATTATTATTAATGCTTAAGTGGCTTTTTCTATCCCCTGCTCTCTTTTCCCCAATAGGTTCATCAGCATGTACCTTAGTAACAATATTGGCTAGCATTGTACGACCTATTTTAGTTATAGCCATGAAATTGTTTTTACACACAGGAATTCTCCTACCACTGCTACTAGTAATAAAATAAGAAGCAGAAAATGCATGCTGTAAGCCAGATGATTGCGATTTTTTTTTTTTTTTTTTTTTTTTGAGGGGGGGGGGTTGGGTTATTAGGTCTACGTCGAGTTACATTTTTTGTAACAACCAATGAGGCTATAATACAATCTTGTCGCTCTTTGTCCGGAATTTCGTAAAGTCTATCCCGAAACTTCTTAACGTCATTAGGTCTAACATCAGTGCATGAAAAAGTATTTATTAATAGAATGTTTGCATGGAGCATAAATGTTGTTATCTAAAGGTGCTGAATATCGTTTCCTTTTCGCTTCTTTTCTTTTTCCACCAATTCTCTGTATTTTTCTAGTTCCATAATTAGAAGTACTCACTAATACACCAACTATTAATTATTCCATTTGAAAAAAAAAAATAAAAATAATAATAATAAAGTACACTCCTCTAAAATGAAGAAAACAAGATAGAACTAACGAAAAAACAAACATAAAAAGCTGGTACACGTACGAGTCACGCGACCAGAAAGAGCAGTACTGACTGGTTGGCTGGAGAAATCACAGTTTGACTGAAAACAGGCTCTGGAGGAAACACTGTTTGATTGAAACCCTAACTTTCTAAGCGCATTTATAATGTGATAAAAATTATTTTGGTTTAAAATAATAGTATAATTTTGTGCTATTTAATGTTGTGTTCACAGAAAAATCGCTAACTCATTTTATTTTTATTTTTGGAGAAAACACGGTTTGAATGTTTGCTCCTCAAATATCATTTCAGTTTTGTGTATCTGCCTGTCCGTCTGTCTGTCTGCCTGTCTGTGTGTCCGAGCTCTAACTCCCGTAAATATTTATGGAATTTCTTGAAACTGATATATGTTATTCAAGTTCACTATCAGATGTTTCCTATTGATAATGGAGTTTATACCTCTACTGGTTTGTGTACAGGGACACCCGAAAGTATTTCAAAGCATTGTGTTCTATGAGAGGTATTTCAATAAACCATATTTTCATACCTTTATTGTAGACATATCTCAATGAAATTGAAATATGTTATTCAAGTTTACTATTGGATGTTTCCTGTATAAAATGGAGGAAATACCACCACCGATTTATGTACAGGGACACTTAAAAGTTTTCCAAAGCATTGCGTTCTATAAAAGATATTTCTATAAATCAAATTTTAATAACTTTACTTTCCACGAAGTTTTAGGAAATTGAAATTGTTTATTTATATGCACAAAAAAATGCTTTGCATAGAATATACCATGATTAGCATTAGATTTACAGGGTGCCTCAAAAGTATCCTTTTATATTAAGAGCTGTTAATAAAAAGTTGCTAGAATTGTTGCTAGACATTAAGCGTTTTTAACGCTTTCTAACATTTTTAAGTATGAATATGATTTCAGTTTGTGTATCTGTCCAACGGTCTGTCTGTCTGTCTGTCCGCGCTCTAACTTCCGTAAATATTTATGGAATTTCTCGAAACTAATATATTTTATTGAAGTTTACTATCGTATGTTCCATATTGAAAATGAAGTAAATATCTCTTCCGGTTTGTGTACAGGGACACCCAAAAGCATTCGAAGGCATTGTGTACTATGAGTGTTATTTTTATAAATATTTTCCGTATAGAATGTTCCCCATTTAAAATGACATTAATAGGTCCTGTATAACTAGTTTGTTTACAGGGACAACAACAAAAGAAATGTCAATGCATTACGTTTTATGACAGAATATTTTGAAAGTTACATTTAAAAATCTTTCTACCGTAAAAATAATAAATATATTGAAATGTATTGGTAATATTCTTAAATAATGTTTTGTATAGAATATGATCTGATTAACTTTCTGATTTACAGGGCTACACTAAAATATTCAGAGAGATCAAAAGCTGTAATTATAATCTAATGGCTGCATTTTCTTTTGCGTTAAGCCTTTTTAACACTTTCAAAATGCCCAAGAGTAATTCTAAAATCCATTAGTCTACCTGTAAAATTTTTGTCCTTCTGTCTGTTGTGTGATAACGTAGGCAAAGAATATTAAAAGTTATTCAATACAACAATTACGTATAGTTGGAAAGTGTTACTAATTAATGCGTACTGCATGATTTTTCTTTCTTGTTTATTTAGGTTATTGTCATATTTATGTTTTAAATCCAAGAATAATTATTTCAAAAGATAGTGTTCGATTTATAAGAAAGGATATTGAAATTACGCAAGAAAGAAAGAAACTTCTTATTGAAAATTAAATTTTGGCTGTTGGTATGTGTTTGTTGGTCTGTTCAGATATATTGTTTAGACGAAGAAATAGTTTTTTATTCGTAAATTCAGTTAATTAATGAAGAGATATACTACCAAAATAGAGTGAGAAACTTTCAATATCCCTTCAAGCAAATGGCCGTAATTGCATTGAGACACAATAATCCAAGTTGAACTTGCTGACTTGAATTGCTTTATTTTACTTAAAATCTTGACAAAAATATTTCAGCGTTACATTAATTAATTATATCTCGACAAAGATATCCTATTTAAAAAAAATTTCATGATAAAAAGTTGTTAATAAGTATGAGGACGGGGATACAGGGAGTACAGCGAAAATTGCGAAGAGTTTTACATCTCAGAAGTCGAAGAAAAAGTGATCAAAGTTTAGCTCATAATAACAGGAGACTTGGCGTTGGAATATTAAAACCCGAATAAACTACTACGTCAGAAACGCCAAAGAAAAATATTGGAAATGCATACAGCTGTTTCGGTAGCCTAAAGCGTACCGTCTTCAGTGCAAAAAGGATTCTGAATCAGGAGAAGTGCTTGTATATATAGGAGAGGGGCCGTATTTAGTTCAACCAATAGGATTACGGGAAAGGTGAGGAGAGTGGCCAATAGGAATTGGGGAAAGTTTGCTGTGTAAACAGTAGAAAAATTAAGAAAATGTGGACTGAATGTAAAATTTCTAACAGTCAGACAAATAGGGAACAGCGAAATCACAATTTACAAGGTTTTTAAAATTTTTATAAATATGAAAAGCTTCAAAGAAATCGAGTTCATGAATGGATTTAGGTCTGCAAATTATTTTAGCTGAATTAAATTTAAAATTATGATTTTCCTCCCAGCAATATTTAGAAATAGCCGATTTATTGGTTTCTTGTTTGCGGACGTAATTCATATGTTCTTTTAGACGAAATTTAAGACTGCGTTTAGTTTGGCCAATATATGATAAACCACACTGACAGGATATACTATAAATACCCCAAGAATTAATTCTTGGGGTAATTCTTGTTTCACGTTATGTAGAAAAATTCCCCGTGTCAAATAATAAAATATGCAATGGAAGGCCTAGCGTGACATCTTCTAAAAACAGATATTTATTCGAAACAAAAAATCTTTATTACGCAACATAAATAAGAGAAACAAACGTCAGTGGACCAAAATACAGAAAGAACTGACAGTTAATGGTTGAAAAAAAAAAGGTATTATCGAGTGATGAATTAAAGTCGATGAATTAAAGGCCTAGAAGAAGGGTATTTTTTCAAAGATCACTTGGAAAAAAAATAAAAAAAGATTAATGCATGGTGCCTTAAGTAAAATATAGAGGTTATTCCGTATTGAAATAGGGGTGTTTTGGAGCAGGTGATGTTGAAGATCTAGTCACATTAAATAATATTTTGAAGAAAAAATATTCTAAAACAATACTTTAAAAAAAAAAAAAAAAAAAAAAAAAAAAAAAAAGACTTTTATATCAAGAAAAAATTTAGTTAGAAATGGATTAATTTGTACGCATGGCATTGACCCAAAACATTTTTTAAAGCTATTCAAAGCGTATTTGGAAATGCAGAAACGAAAGAATTTCTTGAAAGTTATTATGTTAGCCATACAATCGCCCGCTATGAATTCGATTTGGGATGAAATAGACAGTCTAGAGAAAAAGATAAGCACAACATGAACTTAAAGTTGGTGAAGGCTTTTACAAACAAAATGGAACAAAATTACCAAAGGCTGTTTGGAATAACTAATTATGAGAATTCCCCGACTACATTACCCCGACTGGTATGTGCCAAGTTAAGAAAATATAAAAAAAGAGACTCATGAAACAAAGATATAATTTTTTATTCATTTATTTATTTATTTATTCTTCTACTTCATATACACATGTATTTTTCAATAAGTTATAAAACTTAAGATTTGTTACAATAAATTGTTCTTAAAACATCTTTTGGTGTCATTTGGAAGGTGGACAAATACTTTTGAGGGGAAGCATATATAATATCCCTCAGAAAGAATGATTAATCTATATTCATTAGATTACTTTTTAGCTATATACAAGGTATTATTATTTATTATTACTATTATTATTTTATTTGTATGTTAGTACAGCGGATAATGTAAGTGAGCCCATTCATGTTACTAAAGATATTTTTTTAAACAAAAGTAAGTTGTAGCTTTAAATAGATTAAAGCCCATATCAAAGAACTTCCATTTTCTTAAATTTATATTATAAAAGAATATTTGCAATATTTCACATTTTTTCCCAAGGAAAAAATTTTGAATTTAAATACATATTAAAATGTCATTTTCATTTTAATTTAAAAGATAAATTACGTGGTATTATAGTATATGAATTATTCATATCTAGAGCATTTTCCGTATTTTTAACATCTTTAAATCTGACGACAGTGTGGAAGTTTCCTTTAGTTTATTTTAATCCTAGACAGAGTCCGAATAAAATTACTGAAAAATTTTAAGAAATAGTGAAAATTTTCAATCTAGCAACAATAAATATTGAAACTATAAATGAATAATATGCAATAATTTTTGTATTTTTTGGAATATCAATATTTTGATACACACGCACACACATTATATACATACACACACACACACACACACACATATATATATATATATGTGTGTGTGTGTGTGTGTACGCTCCTGCTCAAAAGTTTAACAAAATTTGCAAACGATGAGTTTTTTTTTTTTTTTTTCAATTTAAAAACTTATTTCTCGCGGAAACGTTTTCAAATATTGGTCATTTAAAGAACTAGGTCTTCCTCATGTTTTTCAGTGAAGACTGGTTTAAAACAACATTTATTGGGCTGGTAAAAAATTTAAAAAAAAAATCAATAATGTTTGTGGTCACCCTGTATCGTTAAGTAAACGAAATGATCTGTCACTTTAAGATATATTAATACAGACCCAGTACAATTTGTGGATGAATTTGTGTGACAATAACATTTAAGAAAATGGAAATATAAATATTTATTTTAAAATTTTCAAAAAGAAAAAATAAATAAATAAATAAATAAAATCAGCATGTTTTTTATTTATAATATACAGAGTTTTAAACGAAAATTATTCCCACTTTCAGATAATTCAAAAAACACTTTTGAAACAATATACTTCGAACTTAATACAAATATCTTAAATATCTCATAAAATATGAGCATTTTCATAAAAAAAAAAAAAAAAAAAAAAAGAAAAAAAAAAAGAAAAATCACTTCGAAACATAGGAAAATTTTTATTACGTGGATCGAAACCTATTGGACAAATTTTGTCAAAAGTTCAGTTGAATAGATTAAAAATCAAGCAAAAGAATGATATAGATTGTAGGTATTTTCCCAGAGTTAAAATTTCATAAGGGTGTTTTCACATGCCACGTAATTTGAAGATTCAGTTATTTCAAAAACCCGTTGTTGTGAGAAACCCCTTAACCGTTTTAATGTTAAAGCACTTTCAGAAACACAACCTTAAATTGCTATTGGTTTTACAGGCCTCAATAAAAGTTTTTCCGGTGTAAATATTTAATTTTCGCTTTGTAAAAAATTCGAAACCCAATCATGCCTAAGTAGAAAACCACGCCATGCATTAAAAAAAAAAAAAAAAAAAAAAAATCTAAGTAAGCAGCAGTCGAAAATGCATATATAAATGTCTATTTTTGCGCATAAATCCTTTACCCTCGATACCTCTTTCTACAGAAATAAAATATGAAATTTTCTAATAATCTATAAAAACACACCTAATTAATGAAAACCACGCCTTACTGTAGTGTATGTAAAAGGAAAATTTAAGTATTATTAATGGATGAATAGAAACAAAAAACGTGTTTTACCATTAATAATTGTTCACACGTAATGTTTCACGAAAATTTAAGAGCAGCGAAAAAATCCAAATTTAATATAGTTTTCCAAATGTACAATTCAGCGTAGTGAAGGGTTTGTATTTTGATAAGATTTTATCGAGACTCCGCTCACTTTTTTTTCTTTTTCCAACTTATTTCCCAAATATAAGGATATATATTTTTAAAATGATGAAACGAGCGTCCTAATAATTTATGCGTCGAAAATCACGCTAGATATTTCTCTTTTGAAGAACTACATTTAATTTATATCAATGATCACACTACTAACGTTGTCTTATGTTGATATTTTTTGAGGATCTATATTAATAAAATCAGAGTTTTGTCTGTAAATTTGTCGGAATCGAAAAATTTTGCGATATCTTCACGTTTCACACCCCATGAAAGCCGAAAATGACTTCAGAAAATTTTGCCTGTGTGTGTGTGTGTGTGTGTCATCGTGTCCGAATGTCGCTTTTTTTGTCCGGGCATCACTCGAGAACGGCTGGACGGAATTCAACGACGTTTGGCAGGAATTTAGGTCTTCACCCAACTTAAAATTATATCTATCAACTTTTCGGAAATTCCCCCCCGTTCCCCCCCCTAGGGGGTAAAAGACTAAAACACGTTTGTCCGGGCATCACTTGAGAACGGCTGGACGGAATTCAACGACGCTTGGCAGAAACTTAGGTCTTCACCCAACTTAAAATTATATCTATAAAATTTTCAAAATTCTGATTAGTGTTTAAATTGTGGGTAAAAAACGCCTGCGCATGCGCCATAAATATTTTTTCACTAACACGCTTTGAATGGAAAATGCAAAAATAAATTTTTAAGATAGACTTATTTTATTCTCGTGATTCGCACTACAAATTATGAAAATATTGAAATGAAATTTTGCCATCTGAGTTTCATACTTTAGTTAATTTTAAAACATCTAATTGTCGTATCGAAAAACTGTTTACACCCCAGGATTCAGAAAAATTACCTCTTTCATTTGGTACTGAATTTGTAACGATAGGTCTGATACTTCTAATTTATTTTTCCCTTTTTCCGCTTTTCCGTTGCCACTTAAATTTCATACTTTAGTTATTTTCTTAAAATCTAATTGTCGCATCGAAAAAATGATTGCACCCCTGGATTCAGAAAAATCGCCCCTTTCATTTGGTATCAAATTTATAAATATAGGTCTGATATTTCTAATTTATTTTACCCTTTTTCCGTTTTTAACCCAGATTCGGTAAAAGGTTTTATATTTATATATAGGCATTTATATATTTTTTTATTTTCCAGAAAAAAAAATGAAATATTTTTAATTTCACGTGAATAATAAAAATTAGAGAGAAAAATACCTACAAAAGTTGGTGATTTTTTTTTAAATGAGGAATTTGCACGTGGATAAATATTTTCATGGAGATATTTGGCATTAGTTTAATATTTTTATTTAATTAAGCAGTACTTTTCTTTCCTGCAGTAAAACAAAATTTTTTTTTGTTATTATGTACCTTATGAGGTTTTTTTTATGTTCTCCTCTTAATTGTAAATGATTATAATTTGGATTTTATCAAGATTTTTTATTTTTATTTTGTAAATATCAGAAAAGAGTTTTTATTTTATTTTATTATTTTACTTTATTTTATTTATTTATTTATTTTGTGTATGGAACAGCTTTAGTATTGGATCACTTTGGCACAATTTGAAATTCGGAACCAATGTAGCTTGGACGTTTCTCGCCAAGATCTTTAATTGCACAATTGAGATAGCCAATATTGCCACAATTGAGATAGCCTGTGCGTTTTGTATTTATTTATTTATAATATTTTCAATTAAAGACTTCTGTGGTCACGAAATTTGGTGCGTAAATTGTTTGTTTGCATCCGGCACTTATTGTAACTGGATTTCACGAAATTCGAGATCTCCTCCCTTCTCTGAGTCGGAGGGCAATAAACGGTATAACTTCAGTATAACCCCACAACTGAATTTGGCGATTTTTCTTTATGATTTTTCTTTTTGATTTATGATTTTAGGTTTTATGATTTCTGATTTAGATTATGATTTTATCATTTATCATATATGATTTATGATTTTTAGATTTATGATTTAGCCATAATTGCCAACAAAAAAATCGCCAAATATCGTTGTGGGTTTATATTGAAGTTGTTCCCAATAAACATGTGTAAAAACATGTCTTTCCGTTTGAATTCGCTTTGAATTATCTTAGAATGGCGAATTTTGGTGTGCGGATATTGATTAAGTGTACGCATTATGTACATTAGTGTGATTTTGCAAAACTTCGAACTCACCCGCTGAGGAAGGGGAAGTAAGAAGTGGGTAAGTTGTGCCGAAGACAGTGGAGACCCAGACTCCTCACTTTGCGAGCGAGAAAACCTGTACCAATCACAGCGAGAACTTAGGTTATTAATAAAGATATGGGATTTTGACAACTCATTTAAGTTTAATGTCCAGCGAAGCGGGCAAAGCCTGCTAGTATATATATATATATATATATATAAAAGTTATTAAATAAAACACAATCACTCATACAATTATCAGTTAATTTATTAATTCTTTTTGTGTTTTACAAAGAAATAATGAAAGAAAAGAACTTTATAATATATATATATATATATATATATATATATATATATATATATATATATATATATTACTTTTTGTAAAGAAAATTTGAAAGAAAAATGATGAAAAGATGATGTTAACAATTGTATTTTTCTGCATAAAGGCCATGTAGCCTTTTCTTACAGCGAGCGCAGATCGGGTTGGAACGCTTTATCTCACTCTGCTTGTTACTGCGGACCACGCATTGATGCAAATTTCATCACTTTCTTCATTATTTCCTTTCAATGTCTCATTGCACCATTATGACCGAATCATTGTCCAAAATAATGTTGCGACGTAACATAACCAACTGTTTCACATTTACTAGAAGTTCCGATTGACGGACTAAAATTTTTTTTTTTTTTTTTTTACGTAAAAATTAAATTAATATTCCGGCGTTATCTGAATTGTATCTCTCGAAGCGCGATAGCGCTGCTTCGCAGTTTTCGAGACTAAACATTGCAGCGCTATCGCGCTGTTTAGCAGTCGAGCGGTTAATATCTCATAAATCTAAGTAAATAAACTAAAATATGCTAGAGTTACAGGCTTACAAGAAGGAAAAATTATAGCAGAATTCATACCGGTATTTGCTTAAGAAATTTCTCTACCTATGATATCGTTGATTTAAGAAGTAGAAGTTTTTGTTACATTGAAAATGGTATGAGTTCTGCACCAGTGTTCCACCCCTGACCTTATAAGGGGTTTTTCACAAAAAAGTACTTTTGGAACGTGTTTGAAATAATTCGATTTTCAAATTTATTACGCGGCATGTGAAAATCACCATATGAAATTTCAACTCTTGGAAAATACCTAAAATATAGCTTTTGCAATAATTTGCTTAATTTTTACTCTGTTCAAATGAAGTTTTGACAAAAGGTGCCCAATATATCTAGCTTTTTACCTGTGTAATAAACCTTTTTTTTATCATATGCAGTGGAAATGTTTTTTTCATAAAATTGCTCATATTTCGTGAGATATTTATTTGTATTCAGATTGCAGCATATTGTTTCAAAAGTTTTTTTTTCAATTTATCTAAAAGTGGAAATAATTTTCGCTTAAAACTCTGTATATTATAAATAAAAAACATGCAATTTTTTTTCGAGTTATAAAATAAATGCTGATATCTCTGTTATTTAACACGCTATCGTCGTACAAATTTATCCACAAATTGTGCTGAGTCTATAGTAACCTACCTTGCAGTTACAGATCATTTTGTTCACTTAATGATACAGGGTGAACACAAACCTTATTGAGTTTCCTCAATTTCTTACCGGCCCCCTAAATTTTGTATTAAACCAATCTTCACTGAAAACCATGAGGAAAACTCATTTCTTTAAATACCCAATATTTGTAAACATTTCAGCAAGAGATAAGTTTTTAATTCGAAAAAAAACTAATCATTTGTAAATCTTCCTAAACCAATTGATCCAATCAATTTTTCACTCCTTGAGAATAGTTTCGGGAACATACTGTTGTTAAAGGTTGTCATTTTTAAAAAGTAAAATATTTGATCCAAAGTATTCAAATTGTTTGCATTGCATAAAGAATTTGTTTGATTAACAAACGAATTTAAAATAAAATTTTAAAATCATCTGCCAGCTTTTCTTGAATTGGCATCAGTATTATTTTATTATTAATCAATTCTTTTCGACTCTTTCATTTGTTTATAATTGGTAGCCTTTTTTTTTTTCTTTAGTCAAAGGATTATTGCATGATTATGGGTAAAGCTGGTGATATTTATCCTAGCAAACTAGTTGTGGTAAAGTGTCTCATCTAAGAAAATTATTATACACAACAAGAAATCACTAGAAAAGCAAGAATTTAGCAAGCAGCTGTGCGTAGAATAAAAAGATCTTTGGACTCCAAATGTGACTATGTAAATTACAGAGTAGGGAAATGCGGAAGGGAAAGTAAATTTACTACAAGAACAGAAAGGAAATTAATTAACATTGCTAAAAATAACAGAAGAGCAACTAGTCCTGAATTAAAAATCACACTGCAAGCGTATGGAGTAAATGCACGTGATTCTTCTATCCGTAGAAATCTCATATCAGCTGGACTCAGTGCTCGTCGTCCTGAAAAAAGGCTAAAATTACATCTGCTATGGCAAAGAAGAAACTTCCTTGAACAAAAATTGTGCAAGATTAATTAGGAAATTACTGGAGCAATATGAGAAATACTAATTTTCTTTAATATTCTATACATACTAAAGACACACAACTGTTTCTAAATTGGATTAAAAATTTCTTTATATGAATACTTGTCTACAAATTACATACCTTAAAGTATTTATCTTTTAGGTATGTTTTTCTGATGAATCGATGTTTACGATAACAGAAGAAAGCAGTCAGTAAGTCAGGTGAAGTACCAATGAAGAATTTTCCCTAAATTGCATAGCACAAACGATTAAATATTCTATCCAATTAATGGTTTGGAGTGTGATGTCTGTTAAAAATATTGGACGTCTATACATTCTAGAAGGCATGATGAACCAGTATCAGTAAAAAAAGTGCTTGAACAAAGACTAATTCCACAATTAAAAGACTTCTTTCAAAATAGAGACTTCATATTTATGCATGATGGAGCTCCGTGCCATATAGCTTAGTCTGTGAGGAAATGTTTGGATGAAAAAAATATAAAAGCACTTCTATGGCCTGAAAACAGTCCTGACATGAACCCAATAGAAAATATTTGCGCCATTGTAAAGAAAAAATTTAAAAAATCAGCATCACAAACAAGAATGGTCTGATAGAAAAACTCAACCAAATTTGACGCTATGACGATGAAATACAAATTAATTGCCAAAAACTTATAAAAAGTATGCCAAGACGCATTGAATCTTTAATTAAAACAAGGGGATGTACCTGAAATATTAAATGCATCACTATTTTTTAAATACAGTATTATTTCTTTGATATAACACGATTTTATTGAAAATTTTACAATTATTATAATAATTTTCACACCTCTGTATATACAATGAATTTCTATCCTGAAAATGGTAAATCTAAGTTATCTGTATATTCATACATTTCATTAATGTTAAAACAACATGTATGAATTGCATTGCAAATACCACTTCACCAAGATGCATCATAATTAAATAAAAATTTATAATTAGCCAAGATGCGTTCAAATTACGCAACAGTTTAAATTTAAACGCAGCAGTTTAAATTCAAGTGTAAATGCACTAGTTTAAATTTAAATGTAAACTCGGATAAGGAATGTATATATATATATATATATATATATATATAACAAATTATTTAAAATAAAGCGTTGTGATTACTAACAAACTTACAATGTTTTGGGGAAAATTTATAAAAATACGTCATATCTAAAGTACCTTATTCAATACATGTATGTTACAAATATGGATTCAATCCTTTGAAAGGCAAAGCAATTTCACATATTTAATATAAAATGCAATTAGAATTTACGTACAATTATGAAGTACAATTTATGAAGAAAAAGAATTAAATGAATTTCCCCCACAAAATTATTAAAGTAAAATTTTGTTAAAAAATTTCGAGATAAATTTTCGCAGTTGGGAGTTAAAATTAGATGGCCTAAAGTATATACCATCGCTTTCGAGGGGGATAAATATTAGGGTAATTTATTCAATTTCATCTTTCGTACCTGCAAACATTGTTGGTAAATTAATAATCCTATAATATTATAAATAATATTTGTGTAAGAATAATTTTGTTGTTGATTTTAATGCAAAAATACAACTTTGTGTGAGAAGTTAAAAACTATGCATTTAATGATTTATTTTATTAAAATATAAGAAGTAAGTAATATAAAAATATTACATTAATATTTTTATGTAAGAAATAAATTATAGTGTCGAAATATTTTATTCATACGGTTTAGTGATGGGGATTACATAAAGCTATATATCTAGTATTTATAAAGCATTTAATGTTCCCAGGATGCGGATTAAGTATATATGATATCTTCATGAAATAAACATATATCTCCACTTGCCCATGCCCTGATAAGTAACCAAAAGAATGTATATGGAGCATAACATTTGCAGATATAAAAAATATTTAGTTTTGATATTTCGATGAAAGTAATAAACCAATTGATTATTTCTTCAAATTCAGTTTTTTTCAATTTTAAATATTATATATATATACACTGATGGAAAAAAAAAAAAAAATCCCAACACCAGAAAGGAGCTGTGCTAGATAAACGAAATTTGGTAGGCGTGTTTATACATCTGAAAGATGACGTCGATTCAAATTTCGAGCTACGCGCATAAGAGTGGCGCTAGTAGCGACACTATGAACATGCAAATGAGGTTTGCTTTAAATAAGCGCTGTAAGGTTCGTGATCGTTATTTACAGTTGATATTTCACGTAGTGGGTTAATGTTAGTCAAGGATGCCTCTAAGAAGACGAAGAAGCCATTATCAGCAGCTCACTGAGTTTGAACGAGGTCGTGTAGTAGGGCTACGAGAAGGTGGGTTTTCTTTCCGCGATATTGCAGAAAGACTTATCAGGAAAGTATCCACTGTGCATGAGTGTGGGCAGCAGTGGTCAAGGGAAGGTACTGCCTCAAGAAGACCGGGTTCCGGGCGGCCACGTGGCACTACTGAGAGGGAAGACCGCCGTGTTCGGCATATGGCTGTGGCTAATCGTACTTCATGGCTAATCGTACTTCATATGCAGCTGAAATTCGAGCTGCAGTTGGCACCACAGTGACACAACGAACTGTTACAAATCGGTTACATCAAGGACAGCTCCGAGCCAGACGCCCTGTAGCGTGCATTCCACTGACTCCAAACCACTGCCGTTTGCGACGTGAGTGGTGTCAAGCTAGAGCTCACTGGAGGACGGAGTGGAGATCTGTTGTGTTTTCTGATGAAAAACGGTTCTGCCTTGGTCGCAGTGATAGCCGTGTGTTGGTTAGAAGGAGGCCAGGTGAACGCCTGCTAGCGACCTGTCTGCGGCCTAGACACTCAGGGCCTACTCCTGGAGTTATTGTTTGGGGAGCAAATTCGTATGACAGCAGGAGAACTCTCGTGGTTATCCCACGCACCCTGACTGCAAATTTGTACGTCAGTCTAGTGATACAACCTGTTGTGCTGCCATTCATGAACAGCATTCAAGGGGCTGTTTTCCAACAGGATAATGCTCACCCTCATATCGCTGTTGTAACCCAACATGCTCTACAGAGTGTCGACATGTTGCCTTGGCCTGCTAGATCACCAGATCTTTCTCCAATCAAGCACGTATGGGACATCATTGGACGACAACTCCAGTATTAACCGTCCACAACCAGTATTAACCGTCCCTGCATTGACCGCCTAAGTGCGACAGGCATGGAACTCCATCCCACAAACTGATATCCGACACCTGTACGACACAATGCATGCACGTTTGCATGCTTGCATTCAAAATTCTGGCGGTTACACCGGTTACTAATGTACCAACATTTCACATTTGAAATGGCTCTTCTCGCCAATGGCTCTGCCTGTGATCTTGAAACTTTAATCAATTAAATATGTTACGTAGACAAATATATTGCTGAAATTTCATTACTGTACAATAATTTTTTCTTGGTGTTGGAATTTTTTTTTCCATCAGTGTATATATATTCGAAGTTTTTTTTATTTATTTATTTTTTATCAAAATTTTTAATAATATATATGCGTTAGAATAAGAAAAATATTTTACATCTTGATGCTTCGATTACGATCCTAAGCAGTTTGGTTCTAAAAGTATAAGCAAAATTGTAAGTGACTGATATCTAATCTAAAACTATTGCATTTCCAAACTTTAACGCTTTTTTTTTTTTTAAGTGCATTTCTGCCAAGATATCTTGACATGAACGAACCCTATTACAATTTTTAATAAAATCACACAATCAACTGTGGAAGAAAATCATATTTATTGAAATTTAATTTTTCCGACTGAGTGAAAATAATGCCTGGACCGGGACTCGAACCCCGGATCTTTGACTTACAAGGTCAAGGCTCTACCAATTGAGCTATCCAGGCCGACATCCCGGTCAGCATTACTCACTCAGACAACCCTTTAGGCAGAAACAATCTGGTCTATCATTTAGAAAGCTCAACAGAAATAAGCCGCAGGAAATGGAAAACACCATTAAACAATGGGAGAAAGAAATACAATTTTTAATAAAATCACACAATCAACTGTGGAAGAAAATCATATTTATTGAAATTTAATTTTTCCGACTGAGTGAAAATTTCGACTGAGTGAACCCTATTACATTTTTTATGATTTTAAAATGGTTGTAGAAGCATATTTTATGAATTAAGTTAAGTAATTCGAAGTTAAGTTAAGTAATGTTTCAAAATTTACCATTTCTAAAATTACCTAAAACCGAAGAATTTTAAATTTAAGTATATATATATATATATATATATAAAGTTTCGTATTTTTTATTAACTGAATAATATTGGTTTTCCTAAATGTCAACAATTAAATAAGTATAAATTACCCTACCTCACAAAAATAGCTATATTTTTTAGGTTGAATTGATGACTGAATTGTTTATCTTTCAATATATATTTTTTAAAATCAATATTTTTTAAGATTAAAACCCCATGGACTCCTTAATTTTGGATCATAAATCTATTATAAATATATGATAAAGAGAAATAACTTTTCGAATATCAAACATTTATGTAATTTTAATTATGCATCTTATATAAATGTGTTTTACAATAAAAATCTATTTAAAATAGGTATTTTTTAAAGTATACATTAGTGATATATATATTAAGCAGTGTACAGTAATATATGGTTAACAACCGTTATATGCAGATTTCAAAAAATGCATTAATAAAATATATCAGTTTTTTAATGTTATACTAAAATATTACATTTTCTCTCATTGGCTCGCTAAATCATCTAGATATGAAGCAAATTATTTAATTTTAAAAAACTATTTTATCTAAAAAGAAATAAAATGAATACATATAAATATCATAAAAAATTGCTTTAGTACTTAATTTTACAAAAACTATTTTTTTTAATAACTTATTTTTGGCTATTTTACATCCAGTCTCTTAATTCCCGATTCTAAAGAAAACAAAAGGAAATTTATAATAAACTTCAAACAAGACCAGCTTCTAAATAATGTCTTCTATTCAGAGCAACTTCCTAAACAAAAATCCAGTTATAAAGAATATTAAACTGAATTTCGCAAAGCGGCATTGTTGTTTTAATTGTGTTGTAAATCAGAGGATTTTCATGTCATGTGCCAGAGAACTTTCTTGTCATGTGTTCCCCTTCCTTTGTGTGCTGGAAATTATGACTGAAAATATGTTTGCTTTATTAATAATATAATAAAAATGTTTATTAAAGCAGCGAATATGTAAAGAACTCATTACAGCTCATATTCTGTCCTTACATATTTAGGATAATATAATTTTCTTCACTTCAGAAACTAAATTATTTGTTTATATTTTTTACCAGATTTTTATGCGAATTTCAAACTATAAATGTACTGTAACGGCTGCCAATACAATTATAGTTTAAATTGTTCCGAATTTTGTATAATGGTATTTGTTTATAGAAGCTTTTAAGAAGCCTATTTAGCATATTTTTATCATTAATTATTTTTATTCTTAAATACCGATATCAAAAAATCGGTCCAATTATCACTAATGTAATTTTAATAATATATTTAGGCAATAGTATCAAAGATAAGATTTCTGCATTTTTTTTTCTTAATTATTTGTTTAGTTAATATTTATAGTTATAATTGTTTTTAACGATAATTACTATCCTATTCAATCACAAATTACTGCTGTAAAAATTGGTTTCAGATTTCTGTATTATTTTAAAATATTAAATAAATATTTTTGTCTATATTTTTATCTAATGAAGAATGCGTAAAATTAGGTCATTAATGTAACGGCAAATGCGGGGCTTAGTGTTTAAAATAAGAAAATGCTGTCTTATGCTTGGCAGCATTACTGCCAGTTTAAAGGATAGGGGTAAAAAGTGTAATTTTATCTCGGCAATTAAAGTGAAAACTATGCTTTTTTTTTTTTTTTTTTTTTTTTTTTTTGTATTGCATTATCAATTTTATGAATTTATTAATTTATTAAAATGCGATTCTTTAAACATATTATTCCAGTCATACATCTTTGCCACTTACTAATTTTATGCAATTGAATTTTTTTTCTCTTTGTTATCAAAATGAAATTTTTTAAAAGATTTATTATTATTATTATTATTATAAACAATTTGTGTGTCATATTCTTGATAAAAGTTAATTACAGAATCATTTTTTTAAACACATTGTTGACCGTTCACAAGTTACATAATTCGTTTCATTAAAAAAAGACACACCCATCTTTTCATGCGTACCGCTAAAATAATACATTATTCTTAAAAAGGATCTTGCGCATTCTTCTTTATTCCGTTAAGTGCTATGCATGTGTATAATCTTTAGTGTCAATTACCGCATCGATTCATGAGGATAAAATTTCAATGATTTAAACACGTATACGAAAAACTAGTTTTTTTAATATATTTTTTTAACGTTTTTAGGAAACGCCAAAGGGCGGGCTTATAAATAAAATCAAGAAAATATGCGGGCGTAAAAAATTTCAAAAGAAAAAAAAATGTTTCCGACTTTGTGTTATGCCTTGTGGCATAATTGACTTTTTAATCAAACTATTAAAAATAAAATAATAAATAAATAAATAAATATAAGACAAATAGTTAGCATTGGTGAGTTTTGCTCAGTTCCCCATTATTTATCTTGGCTCACAAATTACTACTGCAGAGTGGTAACAGGTCACATGTTTACCTGATTTTTTCCATTAGTTTTTTTTTTTCCTGTAAATTTTTATAGTTATTTTGAAAGATTAAAGAAATAAAATATTATTATTTAAATATGCTGGTGGACTACTCAAGGGAAAAAAATGGCGAGTCTGTAGCCGCCCTGTACTGGGTCATTTTATATACATTACCTGGGTCATTTTATATACATGTATAAGAGAAATATATTCGACTGGTCTGACAGAATGTTGCTCACAAAATGTACCCCTATACTAGCATATCTCAAATCCGATATATTTATTATTCTAATCTCAGATAGGAAAACATTTTAATTTACTCTAGAGAATTGTTGGCGCACCACTTTTCATGAAAGTTTTTTTTTTTTTTTACTCTTTAGTCATAATTATGAAAAAATTGAGAAAAAAAAAAAAAAAAAAAATACTAAAAACAAAGTGGTGTGTTAAAGGGATGGGTACTATCAGTGCGTCAGAATGAATTAAAATTTTGACATGAATGTAATTTGCTTAGTATTTTATTATAATCAGTTTCGAATTTTAGTTCTGATGCAATTGCATACTATTCCATAGCTGCCAACCTTTTAAACTTTCAAATCAAATTTGTCGCCAATATCTTTAAAAAGTAATATTTTACATGTATATTCGGCAATTAAACATGCCGAAAACATATATGAATATTTTCCGGTGAAAAGCGAGAGACTTGGCACCTATACTATTCCCAAAGTAATAATCCTCATGGTGAATGTTTAGGTGAAGATGTTGGCTCTACATTCCATGGTGGGTGGTAGGGTTAAATATAATTGACTGTACGAAGTTTGTAAGTCTGTGTAGTGTGCCCTCCGTGGAGATCTTTCTCAACATTTATGCGAGTTTCGGAGAAAAATGCGGAAAATCACGAGCGACCTGGCATCAAACCCGGTACCTTTCGTCTATCCGCTTTGAAAGCACAGCCTCTCAGCTACTTTACTTTATCTTCCTACTTACCTTATCTTCCATGTTACGAAAATTGGAAACTTCGAAAAAAAAAAAAAACACGAAATTTTTAAAGGTTGTTCATAGTTTATTTTGCTCACCACGTATCATAAATGATGTTTTTAAATTGATCTGGTATCTTTATGATGAAAATAATCCTTATAATGCACACTTATGCAAAATTTTGCTCTATTCTCTCATGTTAGATGACATGCTAGATGTCTGTGTCAAATGTTTAAAGAATCGTAATTTTCAAATAACTTATAGAGTTTTAAAAGAAGGATGTTAAATGTAAAAACAGTTTTGATATTTTCATAAGTGATCTTTAAAATTGGTCCAACAACTTAAGTATCATTGGTGCTTGAGATATTGCGTGAGATATTCCCGTTGAGTACACAATCTAACAAACAACGACATAACCAACTAACTAACTAAAGAAACTGTTTAGCATACAATTGGACAGCAAATGACTTTTTCGATTTTTGTATTTCTCAAAAACCGAAACGTTTAAAAAAACTAAGAAAGCCGACGTCTAAGATTTTAATAAGTACCTAAGAACTCTATACCTATACTATGATCGAGAATTAAAAAGATGTATTACATAACTAAAAACTGTTAATAATACAAATACTAAATCTATCTTTTAAAGATTATTTAAATATTTAAATACAGAAAGTATATTCGAATACTGAAAATTATGATAACGGGCTTGACTAATATATTTCAAATTGGCCCACAAAATCTATTCGTTTTATGTAGCCGAATACAACGTTTTGTTTCTGAAATTAATATAGATTAAAAAAAAAAAAAAAAAAAAAAAAAATGTTTCAAATAAATTTTAAATTAATCTATTTCTTAAAGCAAGATATTTAATAATTATTACATGTAATATTAATTTCCTTCTATACATTGTAGCATTTTTAAAATACCTTCATTTACTACAAAAAATAAAAGTGAATTAAAATATGCGCAATTATTTCTGTTTTCAATTTTGTACATCAGTCTCCTTTTTTTCCTCATTAATTAAACATACTTATAACGAATGGCGATGAATTCATTTTTTTTTTCAAACCACAAAAATAATTTTCTCATAGGATTACGGAAAATAATTTTCCTTTTCTTACTACAGGGAAAAAACAACTTTCTTTTTCGATGGAAAATTTTATTTTCTGTTAACTTAAATATTCAAACTTACTTATCATTAAGTAGATTATCTGAATGGAGGCTGCAAAAAACTTTTAGAAGTTTTAATTATAAGTTCGTTTTTTTTTTTTTTTTTTTTTTTTTTTAATGCATAACAAACATAAAACTTAGGATCCGAAGCATCCAACTACGGAATTAATTCTCCAAAACTTTAGCAAGGAGATAAATAATTTTAATTAGCAAAATTGCTGTTTTTTCTCCTAAAAAGGTTATGCAATAAAGTAATCAGATTCGGAATATTAAAATTTATTTCGATATGGTTAATTGCATTTCTTTTGCAGCGCATTCTATGCAGACTTATTAGATAAATAATTATTTGCTCTCACGTAATTGCACTTTTTGTTTAGATAATAAAAATATAGGGCTTAAAGTTCAATTAATTTCAAGGTACAGGGCAGACCATAGTATTGAATATTTTTTTGGGAAAAAAAAAAGGACTGAATTAGAAAATACATTTTATTTTATTGTTCGTATAAAATTTAAACTCCCGTACAAAAAATAAACTTCCCAAATATAAATAGGATTTTTTTTTTTTTTTAAGCATATTACTTTATAAAGCATAGTTTCTTTTTAATTCTACTTGTTATATTTTTTAAACATGGATTAGTATAAATCTAAATAATTATTTCCCATTAACAAAAAAAATTCACTAAAAAAAAATTAAATTTCAACATTTTTTAATTCAGGTATGCTCTGGTAAACTCTGTAAACTTAATATTTTTATTAACTTACATAAAAATAATTCCGATTTGTTAAGTGCATATAGGTCATTAAATGCAATATTCCCTTCACATAATTTCCGATGATTCGAAGATGTTTTTATTACAAGATATTTGTTGATTTTTAGTAAATATTTGTATTTATTTATGTTGGAACTCATAAACTATTATTAATAAAAAAAAAATGATATATGTTGCAATATATTAATTGGATTATGTAGCATGAAAGTTAATTACTTTGTTTCATTTTCAGGAGCCAGATAACATTAAACGGTTAAAATATCATTAATATATATATATATATATATATATATATTTTTTTTTTTTCAATAACATTTTTAACAAGTATTAAGAAAGGTTTACCACTCTATTGAAACTGTTAGGACAAGTGTACATTTAAAATTTATTTCTTCTTCTTTTTTTCTTTTTTTTTTTCCTGAAAAATGTAAGACAAGGTTTTTTTTCCTCGATATAAGCTCTGCAGTCAGGCTTACATGCAACTGACACATTACAGAATTTAAAAAATATATACGCTTGGGAAAATATCCCATAGTTTAAATGACGAAAAATAATTTTGCAGAAAAACTAAATTCTCAGAAAATGCTCTAAAATTAAAATAACAAAAATAATTTTGTTGGGAAGCTGCACTCTTTTGAATAAATAAATAAATAAATAAATAAATATAAGATACTATAAATAATATTTCAAAAAATTGTTATAATTTTTGGCATAATCTTGTTTATGCTTTCAATATTACGTGTTTATAATATTAAAACACAAAGCACTTTCTGTAAGACCAAAATCGTATGATCTAGGCATACGCGGGAAAATTTTGAACCAATTCGGAACGGGAATATATCTTTCTCTTTATGCAGTGCAATACGAATATCGATGATGGAGATCGAGCAGACGACATTAATATTTCATATGCCTATCACAGACGCCTAATTAAAGTTCAATCAGAAAAAAAAATTAACACGATTGATTCATTGATTCACACTTTCTAAGGCAGTATATTAAAATATACCAATTCAAGGATTCTTATCGGTTACCGTCATGCGCATTTTCGCCGAAAATTTCCTCACACAGGATAATATTTCAGGATTTTATACTGTGGTGTCATCTATTACCATATAAAGCATATATATTCCTAAAATTATTATTTTACATTCCTTAAAAGAAAAAAAAAATCTTTTAAAATTAACAAATTCTCAGAGTTTATTATTCTTCAAAAATTAACTTTTATCACTTGAAAACTTCGTTTTGAAAAGATGGAGATGGATATTTAAAATCAAAAAAGTTTTTTTTTTTTTTTTTTTTTTTTTTTTTTAAATCTAATTATTATAATTTCTAATATTTCATTTCCGTAATATATTATAGAAAAAATAATTTAGAAAGAATAACCTTAAAATATTGATATTTTTTACGCATAAAAATTTACATAGTATAATTTAATCTAAGAAATTTACTGAGCAAATTAACTTGCTAAAATATTAGATTCATTCTTATTTTTTATTATTTATTTATTTATTTATTTATTTATTTAACGATGTACTACTTTTGTTGAAATATATTATTTTGGTAGAATAAAGTGTTATAATTTTGTCATTCATTTATTTTTAAGTAGCATAATAGTCTATTTCTAAGTGTAAATAAAATTATAATTATAGAATATAATGAAAACACAAAACATTATTAAAATTTAGTTTAAATTAAATTATTTTGCCTTATAAATTTATGTGATTTTAAGAATATTTTTATTAAAAAAAATCTGAGATTTTTTTTTTTTTTTTTTTTTTTTTTTTTTTTTTTTTATGATAAATTATATATTACGCCACTGTCATATTGTAATTGCAATGGAATATTATCGTTATTGATACTCGATATATTTTATCTTCATGCAATGTACAGTCGGCAGCAAGATTATTGAAGCGCTAGCAATAATTAATATTTAAAAGATTTGCGCTTAATACCGTTTTGTTAAATAAATATTTGTGGAGTCATCATCTTTGTCTTATGCTGTTTGTGGAAAAGTGTGTAGAAGGTAAAAAAAAAAAAAAAAAAAAAAAATGTATGAAAAGTATTGATGTGTGCTTTCTTTATCCATTCTTACCATAATTTATAAATTATTTCTTTTAATTACTCCTCACATTCTTTTGGTCATATTTAGAATAAAATTAAGAAAAACCTTGATATTTTATTCTTATTATGTGGAGCGCACTTAAATTTTGTATACTGAAATTTCATGAAATTTATCCTTCCTTCCCCTCCAACCAAAAAAATAATTGGTTGCAGCAGGGGTTTTTTAACTTTTGAAGAGCAATGCGAAATATTAAAACAGGAATGTTTAAAACTTTATGCCGTGAAAAGATTTAATTTTCACATGATCCGTCAATTTTTGACGGTTATTAACTAGTTACGTGTTTATGATAAAAGACTAGTAGTTGAATGAGATAGTACTACTTCGTAATTAAAATGACAACAATTATTTTACTGGAAAGCTGCATTCCTTTTGAAAAGAGAAAATGCAGTGAATACTTTTTAAAATATTATCACAATTTTTGACTAATTATGCTTGTAATTATAAAAATATTTATGTTAAAATGGTAATTGTTCATCATTTCATATATTGAGTTGGCAAGAAAGTACCTTCAGTTCACCCAAATAGATAATATAATGTTTACTTTTTCTTCTTCTCTCAATTTTACATATAGTTTATTTATTTATTTATTTATTGCGAGAGATTGCAGAAAGGTTCAATGTATTATACACTACAACTGAAAATCCCCTAAGCTGTGATGGATTCATTAAGATGTTCGATATTTGGTTTCTGCATGAATTGAAAAAAATCACTTAACATGAAGAATCAAAAGCTGGGACATGCTTCTCTCAAGTAATTGAATCTTTTTTTCAAACGAATCAACACTAGAAATGAAAAGAAAAGAAAGAAAAAAAAACAAAAAAACATACCCTATACAATAACATGTATATATATATATATGTACTAGCAGACCCGGCCACGCGTTGCTGTGACTAAATTATACGTTGAATTATACGGCTGTAAACTATTTAGTACAGTCAAATTATTATTTACGAACAAAGACGAAAACGTTGTAGCCGATGTAAAAACCCACAGGGTTGAGATTTGAAACTTAGGTCAAAATTTGGAAGCGATTGATAAAAATTTTCGTAGTGTTGATATTAAGCACAAATTAATTTTATTGTAGGGTCCTATAAATTTTAATGGAGAAGTGATATATATTATTTCTAATGCTACTTTGGATAAAATTGCTAAAATGACTAATATATAAATTAAATTCTATTAAAATTCTATTAAAATAAAAGTATAAAAGAAACAGACGATTTTAAAATCAATTTTTATGGAGGAGTGAAATATAATATATGCTATAATGGATAATTTTACTATAAAATGACCTCATCATTTTAAATATTTTAAAGAGGGCAACAGCTGTAGTTATAAAAAGGAAAACAATAAGGCTAAACCAGAAAAATAAGTAAATTTGATAAATATTTTAAAACTTTAAAATTGGAAATCTTATGAAATATTGGACATTTAAAGTAAATACATGTATCATTTTAAATAGAAAAAGATTTTGGAAAAGTTTAGTGTATTTTAACGAAGTGATGAGAAGTTTTTGAGTATGTTAAAAGTTTAATAGTAAATTCAAGTTAATAAAGATGGGAAACATTGAGGATTAAGATAAGAATAATTATAAGATTAAAAAAAAAAAAAAAAAAAAAAAAAAAAAAACTTTTTATATACCATGCTTTTAAATTTTAATATACTAATAATATACTAATTAAAAGGAAAATGATAAATATTCTATCATAGTTTGAAGTCAAATTTGTTTTCAAATGTCTAAGTAAAATATCTGATGTAAGATACTAATATTTTGCAGCGGAATAGATTTCATTTCTGTCATCCTTGGCGAAAAAAAAAGAATATCGCCAAATTATCTGGCAAAAATATTTAATTCCTTTCAAAAATCATGGTTATTTTAACAACTTATATTAAAAGAGTAATGAATAATATGAAACAATATTTCGTACAATACATATTACATGTCATACATACGTACAATGAATAATACATATTACATTTCGTACAATGCATACATCTGGCATGTATATTTTCGTGTTACGCTTTTGATCGCCAAATAATAATAATAATAATAATAAAAAGCCAAGGGCGACAGAGTTTTGAAATTTAAAATTAAAATTTTGTCAATTTGACAGCAAAATAATTCAATCTAACACCCGCGATAACTAATACATATCTATACCCAAATATAAGGATTAAAATCGGGAAATAAATTTCCTCGATTTTTAATAATTTCTTACAAAAAATCCAGTGGGCAATTAACATAGGAAATCTTTTTCTTGGCTGCACAGACGGTCACTGAGTCACACTTCGCTTGCGTATAGAACTCATAGATATAGTATAGCATATATAGAATAGAGTGATCATTGGGGAGAAAAAAGTTATTCCTTTTCATTTTGGAAAAGACGACGTTTTTACCAAAGTATGGCCGTCTTTCCCCGAGTGAATACACACGGGAATACATACTAATATTTTAGCAAATAAAATTTATGAATAATTTATTTGCTAAAGGGGAATGGAAGACTCCAGATACAGTTTCAAATTCATATTTCTTTCTTTCTTTTCTTTTATACTTTTTTTTTTTTTTTCAATACCACTTAATGGCTGTTTCCAAAGCTTTTATTTATTTATTTTTTTCGGCATCAAAAATCTTTGTGCGATAACATGGGGATGAGAGATCTATATATATTACTATATCTATGATAGAACTACATTAGCACTTTATCAATGTGTATAAAATCCTTAAATTGATTATGACGTCAATTTTCGTGAGATTTATAATTTAACTTTTTATAATTTTTTAACGTTCACGTTTGATTAAATGTATTTATTTTTATGTCGAAAGAAAATGAACTCGTATTTTTTTATTTTTTTTATTTTATTTTTTTTTTATTTTTGGCAACAATTAAATTAATGGAACTCACAGATATTTTGGAGCAACTTTAATAAAGGTCTATAATTAACAAATAATTGCAATAAAACAATATTGTGACAATCAATTGAGATAAAAACTATCCTATCTCTCAAGTTGGACCAAACTGCACACAGTGTGCAAAATTTCATTAAAAATCGGTTCCTTAGTTTAGGAGTTTACCCCGGACAAACATCGTGACACGTAATTTATATATATATACAGATATATACAATAAAATAGATCATTTTCGAAAAATGATGAATTAATACTAACACATATTGAAAGATGGATTGCACCAGAAAAAGATCAGACTGCCAATATGGTAAAAGTGCAATTATACTATCTATTTTTAGGCTGCTTTCAAGCAAATAAATGATGAGCTCAGTTGCTTACTGTGCCAATTTATGAATTTCAGAAAGAAAGAGAAAGAGACAGAGCTAGAATTGGCAAATCTCAAAGGAATCGAGTTTCACACCAAACACGACATATTTAGCAAGACATCAAAATATATTGGAGCTTATTATTGGTTTAAAAAATATAAATAAATAATAAGTAAATGATGAGCTCAGTTGCTTACTGTGCCAATTTATGAATTTCAGAAAGAAAGAGAAAGAGACAGGGCTAGAATTGACAAATCTCAAAGGAATCGAGTTTCACACCAAACACGACATATTTAGCAAGACATCAAAATATACTAGAGCTAATTATTGGTTAAGAAAAATAATAATAAGTAAATGATGAGCTCAGTTGCTTACTGTGTCAATTTATCAATTCCAGGAAAGCAGAGAAAGAGACAGGGCTAGAATTGACAAATCTCATAGGAATCGAGTTTCACACCAAACACGACATATTTAGCAAGACATCAAAATATACTGGAGCTAATTATTGGTTAAAAAAATAATAATAATAAGTAAATGATGAGCTCAGTTGCTTACTGTGTCAATTTATCAATTCCAGGAAAGCAGAGAAAGAGACAGGGCTAGAATTGACAAATCTCAAAGGAATCGAGTTTCACACCAAACAAGACATATTTAGCAAGACATCAAAATATACTGGAGCTAATTATTGGTTAAAAAAAATATAAATAATAAGTAAATGATGAGCTCAGTTGCTTACTGTGTCAATTTATCAATTCCAGGAAAGCAAAGAAATAGAAAGGGCTAGAATTGGCAAATCTCAAAGGAATCGAGTTTCACTACCAAACACGACATATTTAGCAAGACATAAAAATATGCTGAAGCTTATTATTGGTTTAAAAAAAAAATAAATAATAAGTAAATGATGAGCTCAGTTGCTAACTGTGCCAATTTATGAATCCCAGGAAAGCAAAGAAAGAGAAAGGGCTAGAATTGGCAAATCTCAAAGGAATCGAGTTTCACTACAAAACACGACATATTTAGCAAGACATAAAAATATGCTGAAGCTAATTTTTGGTTTAGAAAAATTAAATTTCATGTTATAGTTAAAAGCCGAAATTAATTTCTTGCCGACCCAATATTTATATGTCATGTAAAAGTTGTTAAACTTACATTATATTCTGGCAAACCACCACGGTGATAATGTACGCACAAAATTATACATCGACAAAATGTTCGCTATAACACATTTATTAGACTAGTTTAAAAAGAAAAAAAAATGGTAGAATTATTTTAAAAACTATAGTGTAGAGATAAAACTTTTTTAACATCTGTTATAAATTACGAGTTTTAACGGTAATTATTTATTGAGTTATTTATTATTTCTATAACAAACAAACATACTAGCAATGCGTTCTATATGTCGTTATTGCATTAAGAAACCTTTTGGGCTTTGTTTTCATTTAAAAAAAAATCATTAAAACGCATATGCACGTGAGTATTTTTATTTTTTCACAAAGTGTGCTTATGTGAAATTATCTGTTGTAGCATTCTAAAGTTTCATCATTTTGTTTCATGCGAGAATTCTGACTGTAGTAGTATCTCTTAATGATATATATAATTAACTAAAAATACCTTGAGGAACAGAAAATCATAAAAATAAATGATCACTAAATAAATCTATAAAAGTTTTCGTGATTAATAAATTTCAACTGAACATCGCATATTTTTCATTTATTTTCTCTTTTGTGTTTTACAGTATAGCTAAAAAAAAAAAATAAAAAAAAATAATAAAAAAAAAATGAAAAATATTTCTTCTAATTACTCTGTAAATTAAATTACTTATTAATCACAGATTATTATTATTATTATTATTATTATTATTATTATTATTTTGTTCGCATTATAACATTAAGAACGAAAATGTAAAGACGCCTTATAATAAGAGGTAAATTTAAATCTAAAAGTAATTTTTTTTTTTTTTTTTTTTTTTTTTTATGAAAAGTTTAGTGACCCTTAAAATATTCTTAAAAATAAAAATTCTTTCAATCGTATAAATGAAGATTATTATTTCCGTAATATTTTTCAATGTACAATGTTTAATTGACACATTCTCATTAAACTTTAAGTGGTTATTTTCAGTTTAGAATTTATGAATGATGTATGTACTTTGTATTCATTTTTCCTTCTATGTGCGAGTTTTATTTTTTCTTTAAATACACTCGTGTTCAAAATTAAAGCAAAAAACTTTTTTTTTTTTTTTTTTTTTTAACAAATAAACATATTATGGATTAATCATCCAGAACCGAATTTTGTGAATGCTGTTTTCAATGTTTCTCCGTTTACATCAAGCTTAACTGTATTTATAACTGTAAAATATTGTGATATGTATTGAGCTGCACTTTAAGAACACGATTGTGAGTAAAAAAGGTCTTTCCTGATGATGCTTTGATGGTCAAAGCGAGAAGCTTTGAAACCAATGTATTTTAATTGTAAATGTTTACATTATAAACCAATGTATTTAATTAGAATATTTTATATCTACGACTTTTAAAATGATTTTTTAACAAATTCCATAACTATATAAGTATTTTAACTAGCCTCTTTTTATGAGAAATGTTGTATTTTATTAACATGTCATTAATAGAATTTTATATAACTTTACACGAGTAAGGATTTTAGGTAAATAATTATTCATTATTTCTCAAAAGTAAGCTTTAGAAAAAAATGAAAATTTCCAACAAATTTAGAAAAGAAAACTATGAAAAATGTTCATAAGGATACGTTACAGATAAGTGAAAATGAACATGCTTCCGCGTGTTAGATTAAAACCGGGTTTTTCTTCCTGCATTCACCTTTCGTTTTCTTTCCTTTTTTTCTTTTTCTTTTTTTTTTTTTTTTTTTTTCGCATGTGAATATAACTTTTCGAAAAATATATATACAAACATGAAAATTGGATAAGACGTTCATTATAAAATTACTTATCGACATTTTTATTATTCTGGTGATGCTCATAGCTTTAAAATTACTAATTACACTGCTCTGCAAAAAAAAATAAATAAATAAATAAAAATAAATAAAAAATCGAGATCTGATACATTTTTGCTGATTCTTATGTAAATGACCTCCTGAATCCGAATAAAACTCCCATTTTGCCCAGTCACTCACCGTTTTCTAGATACACCACCCCCTCCCTCAATTTCTTTCCCTGTTCGATAATTTTATGACCATGAATTTGATTTTAAGAATGAAAAATAATTAATTTAACACCTAAAAAATATAAATTTTAAAAAGTAACATAGCAGATTAAAAAATATATAAAATATGCAATGCATAATTTCAGTGCCAAATCCCTCCCCCTCCCCCCCCCCCAAAAAAAAAAAGAAAGAAAAAGAAAATCCCCTTGTTACAAATGTCCATGTTTTAGAATTTTGCAACTCTGCAGTCCCTCAGAAGATATTTAACGGTTAAAATAATCCTCCTTCCTCCTAAGAATCAAATTTAAACCCATAAAATCACCGAAAAATGATTAAAAAAAAGTGGGACATTCCTACAAAACGGTGGTTGATAGGGCAAAATGGACGTCATATTCGGATTCAAGAGGTCATTTTACATAAGAATATTGTTGCGTACTTTGGGGTTCGTGAGTTGTCCGAGAATGAAAGGCCAAACTTACAAAAATTCAGTAATTTATTCACAGAAAGTTCCAGAAAAATACAGGTCTATAAACCAAGTATCAGCTTCAATTCAAACAGTAAACACAGCAAACAGCAGCTGTCAATAGCAAATCCACAGTACAAACTGTATAGCAATAACACATAAAGCAAGTCTCTTCCAAAGAGGCTCAAGAGCAATGCAAGCACTAGCGAAGCTGACTGAGATCTGAACTGAACTGACTCTGACTGCCTTGGCGGGAAAGCGGCCTTTATATACCTCTGTAGAAAAGTGTGGAACGTTCCAAAAATCTCCATATCTCATCAGCCAATGGGATTAGAGCTTCCATATTTGGTATAGCCCTAATAAGGATTTTCTCGCCAAGGTCGCCAAAAAAATCGCCAAGGTGGGAAAAAGTCGCCAAATTTGGCGCCAAATCCATTACCTGCCTTATATGCATTTTTAAGGGAAAGTAAGGCTATTTCAACGCTAAAACGACTAGAAATGCACAAACTTAGCAATTTATCAACTTACTAAGCCTCTTTAAAAGAATTTATACAAAAATAAGCACAATTATTTACAATTTTGTAACACTGCCCCCCTCCCAAGGACTGCACGTCCCGGGCAGTGCAACCCTTGGTCAAAAGGCGAAACTAACCAAATTTACACAATCTGAAATACAAAAACTAAGTTGCATATAAGGACAAAATAGAAACAAAAATCAAGTGAGAAATATTTACAAAATTCACAAATATGTACAAGTATTTATATACAAATATTTACATTACGCATGCGCAAATTTTACCGGTATTTACATTTTAAATTTTAATATTACCGTTAATTGTGGTACTTGGCTAGCCTGTTATAGTGCACCACCTTCGGTTTTGTTGAAGGTGTTTTAGTGCTCCGCACCACTACATCATTCAGCCTTTTTAAGACTGTGTATAGTCCATCCCAGTTGCACTGTAACTTGGGAGAGAGTCCTTTGCGTGGAACAGGATTCCACAATCAGACCTTCTCTCCTTCCTGGAACTCATGTTGCGTAACCTTTAGATCGTACCTTGTCTTCATTTTCTCCGTTGCAATGTGAATCCGCTCCCGAGCAAAGTTGTGTACGTCCTCAAATCGTGCCTGGAGATCTTGGATGTACTCCTCGGGCGATGAAGGCGCATCGGGTGGACAACCAAACAGGAGATAACATGGGAGACGATGTTCACGTCCAAAGAGCATCTGGGCTGGAGTATAGCCGGTGGTTTCATGGACAGCACTTCGATAAGCCAGCAGGAACAATGAGAACTTCAAGTCCCAATCTTGCTGGTTCCTTGATACTAGAAGAGAGAGGTTATTCAGGATGGTACGATTGAACCTCTCGACCATACCGTCCGACTGGGGATGTAAGGGTGTTGTCCGGGTTTTGTCTATGCCAAGTAGTTGACACAGTCCTTTGAAAACATCAGAGGTAAAGTTCCTACCTTGGTCGGTATGAAGTTGTAGCGGCGTGCCGTACCTTGACACCCATTGCTGCACTAGGACCTCTGCGACTGTGCATGCCTCTTGATTGGGAATGGGATATGCCTCAGGCCACTTGGTGAAATAGTCCATCACGACGAAGATGTATTTATTTCCACTGGAGGTCCGTGGCAAAGGACCCAAGATGTCGATTGCAATCCGTTCAAATGGTGCTCCCACGTTATACCGTTGCAGTCTTCCTCAACTTCGTTTCTGCGGGCCTTTACGTGCCGCACAAGCATCACAGGATTTACAGCATTTCTCCACATACTCCTTTGCCTTTCACCAGTAGAAGCGTTCCCGAACTTTCTGCAGAGTCTTCATTACCCCAAAATGGATTCCGGTAGAGCTACTATGCAGTTGTTCTAAAACATCTGGAATTTTTTATCTTGGTAATACAATCTGCCATCTGAAGCTTTTCCTATCATCAGATTCCCACTTTCTGTATAATACGCCGTTTCTGATATGAAGAGAGTCCCAAAGTGCCCAATAACTTTTCGTAATGGGACTAAGTTTGGAAATGTCGCGCCAGGTAGGTCTGTTGCTGGTCGTCTCTTTCAGCTGTAATATCGGCTTTATATCAGGATCTTCCAACTGGGCTTGTCTAAGTTCTTCGTCACTCCATGGATCGGGATATTGTTCTGATGGCGTTGAGACAGTAACTTGGCGAGCAACTGGCTTTATTCTTTGGTGTCTATCCTCGGCTTTAGAGTTGTATTTATAATCTTCAGATGGAGGCTTCCGCAAGAAGGCACCTGGATTTTCCCGAAGAGCTACTTCTGGGGGGCATACTTCAGAGACATTCTTGGTTGCTTCTCTAGGTGTTTTTACTGGGCAGCTTCGTTTGATATGCCCGTCTTTTCCACAGCCCCAGCATTTAGTTGTTGGAGTCTTCCCTTCTTTCTTACTTTCAAGAATGCGCAGTCTTCTATTAATATCTGCAATCATTTTCTGAATCTCTTTAAGATCGTCTTGAGAACCGTTCGCTTTGTCTACTGTGCTGTTCTGGCGATGTTTATGGGAGGCTTGTTGGGCTGCCTCGATCTTAAGGGCATACACCAAGGCTCATTCCACATCCTTCACGCCGGAGAGTCTGAGGGCTTTTTGAATTTCTGGATCTCCGACAGCATCAATGAAATATTCTAGGGCCAGATCATTGCGTGTTTCAGGATGACAGTCTGAGAAAGCCAAATGTGAAAGCCTCTGGATGTTTGATGCCAGTTCTTGCAAGCTTTCCCCTGGTCTCTGCCGACGGGACCTTAGCTGGAGTCGAATATATTCTTTGGACCATTTCGCTCCAAAACGTAGCTCCAGTGCTCTGGTTAAAGCTTCGAAGTCATATCGCTGTTCCTTCGAAAGTGTCTCCATAATATCTGCGGCGTCGCCCCGCAACGACCCTACCAGATGAGCCGTCTTTGCAACAGAGTCCCAGCTTTTAGCTTCAGCCACGATAGAGAACTGCGTCTTATATACATGCCAGGAAGAACTGCCGTAGTAGGTGGATAGCTTAATAAATTCCTGATTCTGGATTCTTCTCTCTTTCTTTTCAGTTTCCTCAGGCATGGATTCTAATTTTTCTTCGAGATTCCGAATCTTGCTCTGCAGTTCATTCTCTATTACTTCTCCGTTCCATTTTTCTTTCATTTTTCTCTCAAGATCTTCCTCCATTCTCTTAAACTTGCTTTCTATCTCTGAAACCCTTCCTTTCAGCTCTTGATCAAAGTTTTCTTTAAATTTCTCCTCAAAATTATCTTCTATCTTCATAAATATCTCTTCAAAATTCTTTTCTACTTTCATAACATTTTCCTCTATCTTCATTGCTTTCTCTTCAAAACTCTCTTCTATTTTCAAAACTTTCTCTTCAAAAATTTCTTCTATCTTTATAACTTTCTCTTCAAAATTTTCTTCTATCTTCATAACTTTCTCTTCTATTCCATCAATTCTATTTTCCATCACCGTTAATTTACCCTCGATTGCTTCTTTCACCGTTGAAAGCTCTCTCTTCATCTCATCTTGATTAGATTTAATTTCTTCGGTCAAGCCGTCTTTTAATTCTTTTTGTTCTGTTTCTATTTTCTCTATCAATCCGGTTTCCATCTTTTCCTGTCCGGCTTTCATTTCATTCATCTCTTCAGTCAATCCATCTTTCAATTCTTTTTGTCCGGTTTCTATTTTCTCCTGTGCTGCCTTCATTTCTTTCATCTCTTGACCCAGGCTATCTTTCATCTCTCTCTGTCCTTCTTTCATTAAATTCATCTGGGTAGCTAAGCTTTCTAGAAGTTTTTTCATTTCTTGCTCCATAGCTGTAGTTATCACCATTCACAGACAACCCCACTCCTGACACCAGAAATGTCGCGTACTTGGGGGTTCGTGAGTTGTCCGAGAATGAAAGGCCAAACTTACAAAAATTCAGTAATTTATTCACAGAAAGTTCCAGAAAAATACAGGTCTATAAACCAAGTATCAGCTTCAATTCAAACAGTAAACACAGCTTAAACAACAGCTGTCAATAGCAAATCCACAGTACAAACTGTATAGCAATAACACATAAAGCAAGTCTCTTCCAAAGAGGCTCAAGAGCAATGCAAGCACTAGCGAAGCTGACTGAGATCTGAACTGAACTCACTCTGACTGCCTTGGCGGGAAAGCGGCCTCTATATACCTCTGTAGAAAAGTGTGGAACGTTCCAGAAATCTCCATATC
Source organism: Salticus scenicus (assembly GCA_963930645.1). Lineage (NCBI taxonomy): Eukaryota > Metazoa > Arthropoda > Arachnida > Araneae > Salticidae > Salticus > Salticus scenicus. The sequence goes on along the minus strand of OZ005652.1, from coordinate 135,544,410 downwards.
TCATCAGCCAATGGGATTAGAGCTTCCATATTTGGTATAGCCCTAATAAGGATTTTCTCGCCAAGGTGGGAAAAAGTCGCCAAATTTGGCGCCAAATCCATTACCTGCCTTATTGGGGCTTTTCATGCATTTTTAAGGGAAAATAAGGCTATTTCAACGCTAAAACGACTAGAAAAGCACAAACGTAGCACTTTATCAACTTACTAAGCATCTTTAAAAGAATTTATACAAAAATAAACACAATTATTTACAATTTTGTAACAATATGATGAAATGGTGTCAGAGGCAATATTCATGCCAAGCAGTGTTATATATATATATATATATATATATATATATGTATGTATGTATATTAAGTTCATTATATCAGTAAAAGGAAAGTTAATACAGATAGAAAAATTAAGATTTAGCTTTACTTAAAAAAAAAAAAAAAAAAAAAAACAGGATGAAATGTGCTGTGTATCTTCATCTATCTATAATGCATCCTCAATATCATTCTTTATTAAATTTTCGTTTCTAAAATAGTTGAAATTCCTCATTTTTTAAAAAACCTTTTTTTTAATAATTGAATAATTATAAGTTAAAAATTATTACGTATGATAAAGTTATAAAAATTCTTTAATAATATGATGAGGAACATGTCATCCAAATTTTATGTCCATACGTTTATTTGTTTGAAAATTATGCACAAACGAATGAAACAAGAAAGCATGTTGTTAATTTAATTTTAAACGCCAGTGTACTTATGACACATTTTCTACAGAAATTATTCTTTTTCTTTTCTTTTATTTTTTCTTGTCTTTTAGTATTGTAATTATACACATTTAAAAAAAAATACCATTAGTAGATTATTCATTCCCGCAAAATGTTTAAAACGCTATATATTGATATAACGTGATGCAAACAACACAGTATGCCCCACTGTTCTCTAAAGCAGTGCTCTATATTTGCATCACAACATTTTCACATACACACAATATATATATAAATACTCGTATATACATACACACACAATATATCATTTATTAGAAGTTTACATTTTAATTGGCGATTAAATGAAATCTTTGAATAAAACTATTTCAGAAAATTTCTCAAAATAACTTTTTCCAATACTTAATTATAAATTTCTATTCATTTAAGTCATAAAATTTCGATAAATGTGCGTATATATTTAGCATTTTGGAAATTTCTTTTTGTTCAGTGTATTATAATGTATTTTTAATGAAAAATTTTTTCACATTAAATTTACATCCCTTTTCTCATAAAATTTCATTTATTACATACCTATAAACAGCCATCTAAGAATAAAACATGAGAATTCAAAATAAGTGATAAAATTTGTAATATTTGAGAAATCCAAATAAAGAAGTTTTATTTTTCGTTTATGTTCTTTGAATAAAAATTTGTTTTACATACATACATCTATTATCTTGTTTCTTTTCTTTTGTTCAGTTATGAATAATTCAAAAGCTCTCGGTAAAATATCTCTCATTATCTTATCTCATTATATTCTCATTATCATATACTTTTAAATTTGAATAATTTAAATATAAATATCAAGGAGTAAATCTATATCAATAAAGGATGTTTTAAAACAGTTCTTTTCCTATGTATGACAGAGATTGTAAATTTAAAATATAAATTTAAAAGAAATTGGAACCAAAGTTATCCACTTTCAAACTCGAAGAGATAAAGAAATATTGAGTGTCTACAAAATCAATATATACATAAAAGTCTATTTTATGTATTTGCAAATCTCATAAAAACGTGCCATATATTTATTTATAAATTAAAATATTTTTCAGTTTTTATAACATATATTTATGTATTATTGTATTACAGTTTATTTTATTTTATTTTATTTTATTTTATTTATTTATTTTTAGAAATAGACGATTTATTTCATATCTGATAGTTTTACGAATGCGTAAACAACAGAAAACAAGTTCTTCTACCATATTTGTAATTGAAAATATATTTTTACGTTTTATCAAAAAGAAGATATCTGTAACATGTTTTTGCGTATATTGTGGCTGATTATCTACAAGTAGGACCTAGACTTAAATAGAATAAATTCCTTTGAAGGTGAGAAGTGATGGATCATCTTAAAAAAAACCTAGCGTCTATTCAGGTGATTTGAGGAGTAAAACGAGGAGCAGCAAGTCGACAAACGTAACCTTGTTTTCAATTCGGTCCCTTCTATCTAAAAGATCGGAAAACTGAACCTTTCGAGTGAGGGAGGGATCTGTGAGAATTCGTATAAAAATGTTAAAGTGTTCTTTTTTAAATATTTCCATTTGGAATTTTCAGATATTAATTTGAACGGTTATGCGAATTTTCTGCTTTATTTCTGCGCTATATGACATGTAAGTTTTATGATATATAGCGTTGTTATCTCTAAGTTTTTTTTTAATAATACAAAGGATATTATTAAAGAATATTTTTAAATACATATTTTTTATATTTAAATATTTGTTCTATTCAGATTTTTATTTTATTTTTTTTTTAATTTTGTGAGAAGTTGTGATGAGGATGATGATTATCTAAAGAAGAAAATGTATCTTTTAAAATTTTATATTCTGTAAATGCAGTTTCTTTGTAATACGAAAAGAGTTATTTAAATACCTTTTTTAATATAAGTTTCAATGAAAGAAAAAAAAAAGTTTTTGGCAACAACAAATTATATAGTGAAAAACTGTTTATTTAATCGATGCGACAATATTCTATATTTGATTAAACTAAGAATAAGACGATTTGTATACAAGGTATCTTAACCTTAGTTTATAAAAACGAAAATCGTTTAAATATTTTCAAAATTATAATTTTTCAGAATATACAAACTAGATACGATAATTATTATTTTTGTTAATGTAATGAAATATATGAGTATTTCTCGTAATTTTTAAGGATAAAAACCAAAAAGATTTTATTGCTTAAGAATTTGAAAAGTTTCTTTTTTTATGTCTTTATACAAAGGAGTTTTGATAATGCTGAATGTTATAAAAATAAGGTGAGATGTCATAACTGATCGCTGTTAATGGTCATTTGAGTCATCTTTTCTTTTCAAACAGCAACGAAACTCATCAACACAGAAGTGCGACAGTGAATACGGGGTAAGGATTTGAGATAAGAAGAGGAACAACTCACATTTCGCTACCATTTAACAACCTCAGGAAGAGTTTCAGATGAGATTGTATCTTAATATTAGATGATATTTTAGGTAGTTGATAAGAGGATAGTTATGGATAAAGCGAAGTCATATAAAATGAAAATATTAGATAGAAGAATTATAGGTTTTATATTTCATTTCGGTATAAATGCTTCACTTTAATACTTAAGTGTGTTTGTAAGGTTATTTTGGCAGCTATTCTTGCGGGTCGCGTAAATGCATGTATTAAAAAAAAAAAAAAAAAAAAAAAAACTAGCTATTTACATGAAAAAGGATTTTTCGTATTTGGATTAAACAGTTTATGGGACGACGGCGTATATTTCATAAATATAAGAAAAAATCTAAAAATTAAAATAATAATAATAATATTTTAATATTTCACCTTTAACGACAACCGAAAAAATATAATGTAATTTCAAAACTTTTTAGCATTAACATTTTTTTTTCCTTTTTCATACAATGCAAATTAATGATCACTTTTGTATATACATTTCGTATAAAAATATTTTGGTTTGCCACCCTCACGACTTTATCTTACCTTCAATTTCAATGCTGTAAAAGAAAAATACAGCAAATTAAGGGGTGTGTTAAATCACAGTTAAATTACATGTTAAAGTTTATCTATCAACTTTTTCGAAATTTCCCCACCGTTCCCCCTTGGGGGGGGGGGGGGAAGCCAAAAATACGTTTCTAAACATAACTCGGATCCAAATTACTTCAGAGTACAGTTGGTAACAAAAGTTTCCGAACACTAGCAAACATTCCTATATAAAAAAAGTAGAATTAATACTGTTTTGTTAAATAAATCCTCGTCGAATCATGTTCTTAGACTGACTAAGAACATGATTCGACAAGGATTTATTTAACAAAACAGTATTAACTCTACATTTTTTATATAGGGAATTTTGCTAGTATTCGAATACTTTTGTTACCGACTGTAAAGAAATTGCACATTGGGAGAGTAGGCATGAGTAGAGCCCCTAAATAAAATAATAGGTCGGCGCATCACCGCCATTTTTTTGCCTCCGAAGAGGACAGTATTCCTGCTTGGCGTCCTTATCGCTTCCCTAATGATTTTAAGAAATCTTGATTTGAAGCTAATCCGGTCAAGATAAGAGCAATAAGCAACAATAATATTCCTAAAAACACATTTTATTTCATAGTGCATTCTCAGGATGTCATTTTATTCTGAGGATATCCTATGGATGTACTGGGGTAAGATGTGTTGTTAGGGCGGTTTCTCTTTCTTTTACAAAATGTCGCCAAAACTCAAATACACAGTAATAGAAGGTCTGTGAACACTTTATATTAACTTCTTGAATGATTATAGCAGTTTATCGCTAAACAAATTTCCATATCATAGTTTACTTAGCTAAAATTATGAAATATAATAAAACAAGTTACTCTAAAGTAACGTAAGACGATTAAAAAAAATTTTTTTCGTTTGTTTATTAGAGAAATGCGCTGGGTACATGTGGCAACCCTAAAGCAATAAAATGCCTGATGCGCCAGCTCGTATATATAGGAGCCTTAGTACAAATAAAACATTATCTGTCATTTAGGAATTTTCGATTTTTAAGGGGAGGGAGGGGAAAAATCGATTTTTAGCGGGAAATTTAGCAAATTCCGTATTTTTGAGTAGAACTCTACAAAAAATGGAATAGAGGTGTTGAAAAAAGCTATGGAACTTCCTTGGGATATTTCTGAAAACACATTTTTTTTTTTTTTTTTTTTGGGGGGGGGGGGGTTGAGGGAGCGAAATCTACACACCTTTTTTAGCCGTAAAATTTTCCTAAACAATCTATGGGAGCTGCTGTCACGAATTTTGGTGCTTGGATTGTTTATATACATTCGACCCCTAAAGTAACAGGATTTATCGAAATTCCTCCCTTTTACCCCTAGGAGGCAGGTAGCAATAAAACATTTGTAAGCATAACTTGGCCGCAAGTTACTTCACGATGAAGAAATTGACATGAGGAAACTAGACTTCAGTATAAATAAAACATTAAGTACGATTTTGGAATTCTTGACTCTTAAAAGAGAGAGGGGGGAAATCGTACTTCGGGGAGAAATTTCAGAAATTACAGATTTTTTGTAAAAATGGTACAAAGGTATGAAAAACAACCATGTGTCTTCCTTAAAATATTTCCAAAGACACATTTCTTTTTTTTTTGTGTGTGTGTGTGTGTGTGTGTGATTTTCAATTTATTTATTTATTTTATTTTATTTTGTTTATTTATTTATTTATTTTATTTTTAATTTATTTATTTTTTAGTGGGAGGGGGTTAGGAAGGAGCGAATTCTAGACACCTTTTTTAGCGCTAAATTTGTCTTGGGAAATATATGGGATTTGCGGTCACAAAATTTGGTGCATAAATTGTTTATATGTATCCGACACTTATTGTAACGGGATTTTACGAAATTCCCCCTTTACCCCCCCCCCCACCCCCACCCCACCCGTGGTGTCGAGGGGCAGTAAATTCGTGTAAAAACACGTTTTCCTGTTTGAATTAGCTTTAAATTACCTAGAATTGTAAATTTTGGTGTGTGAATGTTGATTAAGTGTACGCGTTATGAACTTTAGTAGGATTTCGTAAAACTTCGAAGTTACCCGTTGGAGGAAGGGGAAGTAAGAAGAGGATAAGTAGCTGCCGAAGGAAGTTGGGACCCGGACTCTTTATGTTGCGAGCGGGTAAAACCTCTACCGCACACAACGAGAACTTTAACTTAGGTTATTAATAACGATATCGGATTTTGACAACTCATTTAAGTATACTGTCCATCGAAGCGGGCAAAGCCATCTATTATTATGTATATACATTGTTAAGAATTTCAGTTGAAACTTGAACCACTTTATGGAGTAAATTTATAAGCAATATCACAATAGGGTTCAACCTCACTTTTTAGTTTTCTACTTTTTGCGATTGAATTTCATTTGCACCAAATCTTAGAGAAGTGTTTTGGCGTACATAGAATTGTAATTCCCTTTTATTCAGAAGATGGCGCCACTAGCACACTGAAAATAACCGGGTTTAAGCAAGAAAGTGAAGATAAATTCTGTGCTGGGAAATCGCGTTGGATTATGTCATTCAAAACAAACAATCAGTCCAAAAAAAAAAAAAAATTTTTTTTTTCTTTATTTAATGGATCACTAACCAGACGTTACTTTAAGAAACTTTATTGAAGTATATCTTTTTAAGAAGAGAGAAAAATCTATTGTACAATAAAAAAAATATGAATCAGTAAAATTCTTTTTGAAATCAAACCAAACTTAAATTAAAGAGCGTAGTCGAAAACATAGAGTAAATAGCAAATTTTGTGTAACAAAACCCGCCCATGGGTCGAGATAAGACCCTAGAAAATTAGCCCCTTTTATCAAAATTAACGAAAGAGATTTACAGAGAATGAAATCTAGCACAATGCTAAAGTGCTAAACTTGAGACACGAAGGTCTTCAGTTTGATCCCCGCTTCAGTCGGATGTAGAATTATATATATATATATAATTTAAAATATAATACCAATATTCGGTTCAACATAAAAATACCACATTATGGTAAAAGAAAATTAAACATTCGGATGGTTGCAGATACTTCAGTACCAAGTTGTGGTTTAAACTAACAATAAATTTTTAACAGTGTATATATATATATTTAATATCGTGTGACGCTCTTAGTTACCTTCTGACGTCCCTAATGGTGCTATTAAGAAACATAATTCCGTTTTATTTTCGGGATCATATCTGTATCGTACACTGTGTTTTACAGTGTGGGTTATTGGTGATGGTCTGGCATCTAAGTATGTACTAACTAAGTATAAGGCATCTAAAACTAAGTATGGTTTAGTGACATTCTATCACAATTTTAATCGTCTTTTAAAAGAATATCTCCTTCAATTTAACTGTTTGACAATCAGCGTGGGAAGTCGAAACTTTTGGTTATAGAATAGATAATACGAATCAGACAATGCCACACTCTCAGTGCTTTCACAAACTAGTCCTGAGAAGCACAATCTTAAAAAATACTTGCCACAGTCCGTGATGGGCGAAATTTGGTCCCCATGAACGACTAAACATCTTAATTAAGTAGCTTATATGCGACCATAAAATCTATGAAGGTTGAGCTGGAGGTTGAGCGGGTTTATGTCGCAATAGATCTAAGAATTAGCTGTATGCCATCACGATTTTCATGTTTCTTTGGGAGAATTTAAATTCTTGGATAAAAAGCACGTTTTCACGATCAAGAAAAAAGTATTTTGTCACATGATTTAATATCTAATAAACTGCGTTCTTTAGAATTAAATACATATATATATATATATATGCAAACAAGATTTACTTACAATTATATTCTGTAGTACAGAAAAGACACATCATGATTTTCAATTTAGAAAAAAAAATATAGGAAGCCTTTATTTTTATTTAGTTGTTTATTTATTTATTATTTTTTTTAATTTTATTGTTGCCTTGTCTGATTTTTCCCCCATAAGCATAAATAACTTGAATATTAAAAAGAAAAATAACAGGCTTTTTCTCTGCAAATATATTAACATTTTAAATATTTAAAATGTGAAACGGTGTAGTTTGCAATGATAATTCTTTTTTTTTTTTTTTATTTAAAAAAAAAAAAAAAAAAAAAAAAATCACAATTCGTATGATTAAAAAATTATATATATATATATATATATATAATGAAGCACATTTCTCGTTCATTTGTTTGATTTTCTCTTCAAACGTTCTTTTTATAACTCTTTTAAAATTTATAAATTCAATAAATACAAAATATAAAAGAATTCCAATACTGTGCCAATTAATTAAGTTGAAAAACTAGTCAATTACATTTAAAAATGAATGTCTTTGAATGACGAAGCATTTTATGCATTTTCAAGTACTTCGGAAAAATTGCTTTTAAGTACCACTTATGATGATTTAATAATTCTCTTTCCAATGGGAAAAAAATCGATAATTTTATAACAGAAGAAGAAAGCAACAAAAAATAGTGATATTGATTTATTTGCGAAATTTTATGATCTGAATTATTTCTCATACAGTAAAGTTTGTAGAATGTAGTCACGATGATGTGAAGAAAACTAGATATTTTTAACATAAAAATTTCGAAGGTTATTCTTTTTTAAAGGTAATAATTTTTTTATCAAATCAATTGCAGTTAATTAAAGAAAAAAAACTGCGCGATTTTTTTTATAAATATGTTAGAAAACTAGTTGGCATAGGTGGACTCTGCTCAGTTCCCCATCATATTTATGTTCTCATAAATTTCTAGTTTGAGACATATAATCATGTTAAAAGAAATGAATTTGACAAAAGCTTGATACAGTGACAGAATGAAATCCCCGCCTAATAGGCTATCCACCATTCACTTCGATATGTTTATCTTATTCTAACCTATTAATTTATTTTATAAGGGTCAATTCCGTTGTTTAGTTTTCATGCTACTTTTCAATGCAATAATCCTCAAAATTCATATTTATATGAAAAATTTACAATTTCGCTATGTTGGTAAATCGTAAATTACGAATAATTTACGAACTTCTCCTATTAGAATATTTGTATTCAATCATGTTCAAACAAATATCATAAATGTAATTTTGAAGTTGTCTAATGTATTTATAATCCTCAAAATGAAAGTTTATGCTCAAATTTGCCTTATTCTGACACGTCAAGTAAATCGTAAATTTCAAATAACTGACGAATTTTTTTAATTGGAAAAATCGTAGTCTATGATATTCATGCCAGTATCCTAAATAATATTTCGAAAGTGGTTTGACATCTTTACGATGAAAATATCCCTCAAGATTGACGTTTGTGTGAAATTTTGCTCTATTCTGACATGTTAAGAAATTCGTGAATTTCCAATAACTTACGAAATTTTTATATTGGAAAATTCATAGTCATTAATATTCATACCAGTGTCCTAAATAATATTTCAAAAGTAGTCTGACATCTTTACGATGAAAATATTCTCTAAAAATTGACGTTTATGTGAAATTTTGCCCTATACTGCCATGTTAAAAAATTCGTAAATTTCCAATTCTTGCCAGTGTCGAAAGTAATATTTTAAAACTGATCTGACCTCTCTGCGACAATTTGTTCTTGAGATATCGTGTACACAGTCTAACGGACTAACGGACTTACACACTAACACACTAACAGACAAACAGACACCCTACAGACAGACACCATAGAAATTTTGTCATTTTCGGATTCCTCACACCTGAAAACGTGTAAAAAAGTCAGAAAACCGAGGTCGAAAATTTTCACAATTACCTAAGTTCCCCATACCTATAGTATGATGGGGAACTAAAAATAAAGAAAATTTTCCTGTTAGCGTTTGATATAACTCAAAAATTTTCAGAAATGCATATTTTTTCATTTAGACTGTATAAAGTTTTAAATTAGTTTTAGATAAATATGAAAATAACCTATTTAGAACTTATGATCTTCTTTTTAAACAAGTATGTAGAATTATATACCTTTTTCTGACAAAAAAAAAAAAAAAAAAAAAAAAAGAAAAGAAAAGAAAAGAAAAAGGTGTTGTAAATAATATAACTGTTTTTTATTTATTTATTTATTTATTAATTATTATTATTATTTTTATATATGCATAAGTCTTCAGACATTTACTACATCACTACCCTGTTTTAAAGCTATTTTATTTAAGTAAAAATCGATATTTTTTACTTTGATTATAAAGCTATATTATATTCATAAAGTAAGTAATAAACTCATTATTAAACTTATTTTGACTAAGAGGTGATTCTAAACATTACTTCTTTTTATTTATAAAAATACCCCAGATTAGAAATTTTTATCAATAACATAGCATTACATCTGCTTATTTGAAAACGGTTGTTGCTCCCGAAAAATAAAACAGGATGAATCAAAATGTTCGCGATAGCGATATTTTACAGAAAGAAACACATATTTTACATACGAAATGTGCTAAAACGAGTATGAATTACGTTAATTTATAAAATTAACAAAGTATTACACTGCAATGAAATTCACCGTAAAACTGCTGTTCAAGTTAAAAGATATAAAAAATTCCAATTAAATAGTATAAAATGTACACTTTCTCAATAATTATTTCAGGCTGTAACACTAGCACTACTCATCAGGTATAAATATTTTTCACGAGTGCATCATGAAGACACCACACGTTCCCTCTTTCAAACTTCGTTTGTTCCCACTGTTTCTGTCTGATGAATATTCATGCGGTTATTTCGGCTCGAAACAATTGTTGCTAGTAATCAAATATTTTGGTAATTTCTGACACAGTTTTTTATTCATTAGCAGGAAATAGTAACTTATTTCAGAGTTACATAAAAAGCTGACCTTAATAAGAAATAAAATTATATATATATATATATATATATATATATATATATATATATATATATATATATATATATATATAAGTTTCTGTTTATTCTCTGAAAGATATTTTTGACATAGAAAATCATTGTTTTATTGTGAGGAGGAAATGAAAAATGAAATTAAACAGAAATAAAATTGTAGCTAATAAAGGCCTCATCAAAAAAAGATTTTGTTTTTTTTTAGTTAAAATACTAAGTCGTGTCTTTAAAATATTAAGACTTTGTAAAACATGCTTCAAATTGCTTTGTACAATTTTTAAATCAAAATTATGTCATACGTAAGAGGTTTTAGGATCAATAGAATTTTTATTATTTTAAAAAATTAAATACATTCGTAAATGTTGATTGTTGTTATGCTTTCATATCACTGTTAAAAATTTAATGTTAGTTTGAACCCAAACTTGGTACTGAAGTAGCTGCAACCACCCGATGGTTTAAAATCTTACAATGATTTGGTATTTTTACGTTGAACTAAATATTGATATTATGGTTTACATAATAATAATAATAATAATAATAATAATAAATCAACATTCGATCGAGACGAGGATCGAACTGAAGACCTTCGTGTCATAAGTCTAAATTTCTGGCACTGTGCTGTGTTTCCTTACCCGGAATGTCTGTTTCGTTGATTTTGATAAAATGAGCTAAATTTTCTCTAATCTTAAGCCATGGGTGAGTTATTGCACAAAATTTGCGCTTTACGTTATGTTTTCGACCACGTTCTTTAATTTAAGCTTCGTTTGGTTTCAAAAATAATTTTTTCTGATTCATACTTCCTGGAGTGCATAATAGATTTTTCTATTTCTTAAAAGGTTATACTTCAATAAACTTTCTTAAAGTACCATCTGGTTAGTCATCAATTGAATAAAGAACGCTTCTTTTTTCCTTTAATGAATGTTGGCTTTGAATGACATAATCATACGCGAATTCACTTCACATATTTTATTTTCACTCTCTAGCTTACATATGGTGTCTTTCAGCCTGCTAATGGCGCCATCTCTTGAATAAAAGGGAATTACAACTGCATGTACGCTGAAACACTTCTCCAAATTTTGGCGCAACTGCAAATCAATCGCAAAAAATAGAAAACTAAAATGTGAGGTTGAACGATGTTATGCTATTGCCTAAAACTTTACTCCATATAATGGTTCAAGTTTGAACTGAAATTTTTAATAGTGCTATATTTTGGAATTTTTTTTCTACTTTTCTTTCTTTTGAGAACTTTTACATTTTAAAGGAAGTAGAATATCATAGGATTACATAGATACATGTACATATACATAAATCCGCACACAAACATATATATATATATATATGTATATATATATATATATGTACATAGAGGTATATATGCTTGTGTGTATGTGTGTGATCATGTATTTCTACTTACACAAATTTGTAGTTTTAATTTTATTATATCTCAAAAAGAAATAAATATTTAAATATATATATATATATATATATATATATTTAAATTTGATCAATATATTGCTATTGATATAAAAAATAATCAAAAAAAAATTTAAAGAAATTAAAAAAGAGTAAAATTTTAAAATTACGTTTTAAATTTCAATTTTTTTAATTTTTTACAAATATATAATTTTGTTTTTAAATTTATTTTCCCATTAAGGCATTTGTATTTGGCATTCGTTTATTAAAAAGCAAGCCAAAGGTTTTTTTTTTTTTTTTTTTTTTTTTTTTTTTTTAAGGTGAAATTAAAAAAAAAAAAAAAAAGAAATGTTTGAGTGGCTGAGTCTCCTTAACTTATATTATTTCCTCATATTTGAGTCAATACTTTATTACTCATAGAATAATCATAGGATCCTTAATTGTATAAAAAACAGCTAATTTACTATTCCTGCTTACCAGATTACTACACAGATAAATACATTTATAAATTGAAAGCATCCTTTTTTTTTTTTTTTTTTTTTTTTTTTTTTTTTTTTTAAATAAAATCATCTCAAACTACATTAGTTAAAAAATCGTTGTTATTCATGGTCTGTTGTGTACTTTTCAGAAATCAGTAACATAAACTTACATTTTTGACAAGAAATATTTTTATAAGATAGTATAAATAATTATCCGAAAAATAAATTTTTATCGTTATTTAACGAATACATTTTAAGCTTTTTTTACTAAAATAAATTAGCGTTTAATTTTCCCACTGCGTAGCTGCGCTGTGTGACAATAAACTTCACCACTCAACTTGAACCTAAAATAAGTTATACGATAATTATGAAGCATATGCAGGTTGATTGGTTGCGTTTAACGTCGCATTAGTAGTGCACCATGGGTATTTAGCGATGATCTGGTATGCACCTCTAAGGATGGTCCGGAGACATGACATCACAATTTTGATACGTCACAGAGGGGATGGCTCCTCCACTTCAGTGACCCCCAGTGGCATAATTTGAATAAGATTATGCGGGACATTGCAGCTACGACGGATTTACGTGCACCGACTGCCATTAGTGTACACGACTGTCTTTTGTTGGCTTGAGTATAGAACCCCCAAACTTCCAATTACGAGCTCAACGTTCTACCGACCAGGTTTCCGTGACCCGAAACATATATAGGGTTTTATCTTATGAAGTTAACTGTTGCCTATTCAAGATGGCTGCTGCAGTAACAGAGCTAACCATAGGCTAGATATTAGAGTAGACCCCGGACTAGTAACATTTTTGTTTTTGAATATTACATCTCAACTATTTCGCCAATTTATTCGCCAAACCGATTTTTCTACCGCCAACCCGACATTCCATTTACACCAAAGCAAGTTTTCTCCACCTTAGTTATCGCTGTTTTATATTTCGATTGGGGATATTTTAAACATAAACCACAACCTGCATTAACTGAAATGAAAGGCAAGTAATCTAATCCTTGTTATATTGATCGAAAGCTGTTTTGTTTGTAAGAGGAACAAATTGTTTAAAACATGCAAAATCTCAAGAACCAGTTGCCAAGAAAGCGATAATCGCCAAAAGGAGGCGCAAAAACTGCAATGATGTTTGCGCAATTTTTCTTCACAGCCAGTATAAGGAATCTTGTACTCTACTTCTGTCACTACTCTATGGAGTTAACAGAGGAGTCAGATTGAGCATATTAAAACATTAGTTAGAGCTGTGTTACTTAGTAGCTTTGTTGGTTACGATTTTGCCTTCGTGTTTTTTTCTGGATATGACACCCCTTTTGTATCATTCGTCTAGAGTTTTAATATCATAGTGAGATTTTGTGTAGTGTTAGATTCTCGTTTGGAAGTGTATGTTACGAAAAGTGTTAGAAACGATTAGAGAAATTAGAAATTCAGAATTCTCTAAAATTGATATAATGATAGGACTTTTAAGTTATGGAGTTTTTATTAAGTGGGAAAAATATAAATTCAATGTCATTAGAATTTCATATACTAACTTTGCTTATGTTTAGGATATACATAAACATATATATATATATACTAGCTGACCCGACAAACGTTGTTTTGTCATATAAATTATTTCTAGAGAATATTTTGCTAGAAAAAAAACAACTAACTTATTGTAAGTGTGTTAGGATGTGGTATATAAGTGGAAGATGTATGGAGCGCTGTGAACGGTGAAAGAATATAAAAATAACAAAACACCAATCATTTATTTTTTTAATTTATTAAAATTGATTCTTTAAAATTATATACATATCGCTACTTATAACAATATTACTTAAAAACAATATCATTCCCTTAATGCAACAGAGTGTACAATATTTTTTGTTATCCCATCTTTCGCGAATACAAACAAACTGGATGGTTTGCTCACTCGGGAGCCACGTATAATTGTCCGTGTGAAAAACATGATGTGCTCAAATCTAAGCCACAGACAGACATCGTTTGGCCCTGAGACTTATTGACAGTCATTGCAAATGCCAATCTAATTGGAAATTGAGGGCGTTTAAATTGAATTGGCACATCTGTGGGTATAATAGGAATTCGCAGTAGTAATATATTTTCACCTCGGAATTTGTCATTTAAAATGATGGCTTCGATAACATTTTTCATTAATTCTTTTATGACTAATCGCGTGCCGTTGCACAACCGTGGTGGGTTCAAATTACGAAGAAAAATAACCGGAGATCCAACCTTCAGTTGTAAAATATGCGGTGGCATGCCTGGTAAATCCAATGAGTTTAAAAACTTTGTTGGATAATTTACAGCTTCGGTGGCATCGCAAACTGTATCATTAGATTTGTATGACACCAAGTCTCCTGGTAACAAATGTTGTATCTTGAGATTCAATTCGTTGACGTCCACATTTTTTGCTGCTAAAATTGCTCTTTCTGCCTGCCACTCATGATTTGTGTATCGTCTGTGTACATCGGGAAATATCTGGCCAATAAGAGCATCTTGAGAATCAATGATTGTGCAGAAATCGGTCGGTAATTTTATGCATCCAGTTTCATCTGTAGTAACTTTTCCATCGCCGATATCTAACAATTGTTTTGAGAATGTTTCATCGGATGGATCTTGAAGCTTTTGAACGCACAAATTTACTTTCAGCTGTACTTTTTCAACATTAAGCCACAACGACGATGATTTTAAGCACGCGTTAATCTCATCAGCGTATGTTGAACACGGAATAACGGGAAATGCTTGTCTGAAATCACCTGAAAAGAGTAACAGAGTGCCGCCAAATAGTTTGTCGTTCGTTTTAATATCTTTCAATGTCCTGTTCGACGCCTCAATTGAATGTTTGTGTTCCATAGTGCATTCATCCCAGATAAGAATTTTACACTATTTCAGCACTGTGGCCATGGCCGATTGTTTTTTTATGTTGCACACTGCGTCTGGGTTATTTTGAATATTTAGTGGCAGTTTAAATAATGAATGAGCTGTTCTGCATCCAATAAAGTTGCCACAATGCCAGATGATGCAACAGCCAATGCGATGCCATTATTTGATCGTATTTCGGCGAGAATTAGCGAAATAAGGAATGTTTTGCCAGTTCCACCTGGTGCACCCCCCAAAAAAAGAATCCACCTTGTCCTGCCAAAACTGCGAGCATGATGCGGTCGTTAATGGTTCTTTGTTCTTCATTCATTAGTGGGACATTGCGAGCAACAATCGCTGCCATTTCTACAGTATTGTGTTGTAGTTCACGATTCAATTCAGTGCTTATTAAATCAGATGCATTTCGATTTGTTGAATGCATACCGAAATGACTGAGTGGTAAGTTGGCAATGATAATGTAAAGATCTTCAATAGCAATCAATGCTTCATTGTACATAGCGTCACTGAATACTATCGTTAGATCGTTGCACCGTGAACGATGTTGATGCAATATATCATTAGTCATTGAATCTTTGTGATTATCCCATAATGTCTCTGCTCGGGCCGAGAAACATGTAGTCAACACTATAGTGAATAGTAGACGAATTTGTTTTGCTGTACAGTTCAGTCCTACTTCAGCAAGCATACACTCCCACTGGTTGTCGTCTTCCAGCAAGCCGAGTGCAAGGCATGCATCTTTATACGTTGGATACTGTTGTCTATTCACTTTACGGAAATCTTGAAATGACAAAGGGCCGATGACATTAACCAATAACAGTCGAAGATAAAAGCACTCAGTCTGCCTTGACCGTAAATACTCGTTCCAAGGTGTTTGATTTGAATAAACCGGGACATGCATCAATCGGCGTGCCTTGCTTGCGGGGCATCCATTTTTTTGTTGGAGTCCATGTGAAATAGCGTGGTACTTCTGAATAGAGTAATGTCCGTGCAAAAGCACCAAAAGCATCCGCACGATTACACAATTCAAAAAATTCGGTGAGTGTAGTTTTTGGTGGATTTATAGCACGATCAATCGCTGTCTAGCTCGTGAAATATACACGCTGGCCATTTTCAAGATGGACGGCTAAATGAAGAACTGCTGGATCCCGTTCATGAATTGGGAAGCCAAAGATACGCCAAACAGCTTCATTGGAGCTCACGTACCGGCCAGTTTGGTAAAGTGTTATTTCATCGTTGTTATTCAACAGAGGAGCATTCACATTGGTATTTTCAACTCGAAATACAGCCATATCACTGCCTTTATTCACATACTTGCAAATGTATTTGATGCTCTTCACTGAACTACAGAACTGAACATTAATATGAGCATTGAATGTTTTGCCCAGCAGAGGCGAATATGGGACCACCCATCGGTTATCAATGTCAATACCTATGTTGTTGACATAGATGACCGCCATAGATGATAAGATTGTCCGCCATTATCGGGAATTCTTCGACGATATATTGGATATCCGTCAACATTTGTGATCGTGAAATTTTTCGGAAAACTTTTAGTACATTTTCCATCTGCACAAATAATAATGGCCTAAAAATTCATTTTTCATTTTAACATAAAATAATTCCGTCGGATATTGACGAATTTTTTAAAAGAATATACCATTTTAACTAATTTTATCATTTTAACAATATTAACGTTGAAAAATATTTTAAACACTTACGGTTAAAAATTCATTTTTCATTTCAACATTAAATAAATTCTGACATCGTGTTTACGATTCTAAAATATTAACTTTGAAAAAAATATTTTAAACACTTCGTAAGATACGGTTACGATTCTAAAAATATTAATTTTGAAAAAATATTTTAAACACTTCGTAAGATACGGTTAAAAATTCATTTTTAACACGCTTTTATTAGCTTCACCTGTATGTATGTATGTTTGTTTGTAACTTCTCTGGGAGCAAACAAAAAATTTATATTGTAAAAAAAAATACATTCCCTACGTGAACGATGCGGTGTCGAGGTAAGACGCCGCGCTACAAATCTAAAGGTCCAGCGTTCGATCCCCGTTAGGGGAGATTTTTTAAAAATGGTTTTTGTTAATTCTAAGTTATTTTAATTAAAGATTTAAATGTATGTAAATATTACGGTGTGTCACTCTCACGATTTTCTCTTACCCTGAATTTTAATACTAAGATAGATATTTCGTGCTTTTTAGTTCACATTTCTATAAAAGCGTGTTCTTTAATTTTTTAAAACTATAATATTATTCATTTCAACATTAAATAAATTCTGACATCGTGTTTACGACAACTCACGCCATCTAGGTGGAAAAGTTGATGAAAGAGTTGGTTGAAAATTAATTAAGAAAGAACTAATTAAGTTACAACTTTCATTTGTAAATCTAAACCATTCTCGAATCCACCTGAAGACACACAAAAAATTTCATTAAACTCAGTCCAGCCGTTTAGGAGGAGTTCAGTGACATACACACGCACAAAAGAAATATATATATAAAGATATATATATATATATATGTTAATATTTTTATTTATCATAGTGTTAAAAGAAAGAATTCCGAAAAGGCTAAGGAATACACTGAATGCTGCATAAGTAATGAAAGATGGGACTTCTGGCTGAGTCATCTAATTAATTTCTCAATAGAATGGAATAAGTTAATTTAAGGGATAGTCTAGTATAGCAGCTTTTTTTTTTTTAGCTTAAATGATAAACTGAATAAATTAAATTAACCACCTTGCAGCTCCATAGCCTCTCCTCATAATTTGTAGAGTAAAAGGATTAAAATTTGATCTTTATTGCAAAAAAATGTATGCATTCATGTAAGAGAAAACTTTGCAAATCATATTTACTTGTTGTTTATAATATATATATATATATATAAACACGTATTTAATATGTTTAAAAATTCAGTTTTCAAATTTTGGTACATTTTTTTGTTATAATCTAACCTCATTTTGACTAACTTTATAAAATGTCTATTTTTGTCTGTTTCTGATTTATAATTTGTGTAATTGTTTATACAACTGAGAAATTTTAATTTACACTTTTTGAATATCGTTTTTTATGAATTATCCTATATTACGCTCTTTCTATATTCTACATTCTATATATTATTTCTTTCTAAATACAAATAAACAAAAAATATTCTGCCATCAACATCTATTTCTGTAACTCAAAAAATCTACACGACTAACCCAATATACGAAGCAAAATTCTTATGTGTATAAATATATTTTGAAAAGCTGGTCAAGTTATTTCAATAAACATACATATTCTTGTTATTACCCAAAGGAATCAATAGATCGAAAAACATGCCTGAACTTTTCGATAACTTGATGAAATTCAAACGACGAAAGTGAGATCTAGTTTTTCGTTGAGCTTACAGAATGGAAAACTGACAAAACTTGTCAGAAATTTTTCTATTTTTCTCACGTTCTTAGATGTAACACTAAAAAAAAAAAAAAAAAAAAAAAAAAATTACTTGAAATGTATTGACTTATATAAATTACTTTATGAAAATTTCATAATATACAAATATTTTGCACATTATATATATATATATTACTTTCTTCTACATTCAACAGAAGAAAGTGCTGTATTCGAAAAATTTTCGACCTCGGGTTTTTGATAGATTTACACGTTTTGAGAGCTGTAGGACACGATTTAACCATTTTTAGAAAATGTCTGTATGTCTGTCTCTGTGTGTGTGTGTGTGTGTGACAAAATTTTGCGGCGACTGTATCTCAGGAACTACTACACAGAATTTCATACAAATTGGTAAGTAGTTACACTTTGGCATAAATTAGTGCTTATCAACTTTTGGTAAAAACTGTCTTATAGTTTGCATTGCCATCCCGTTTTATTCTAAATTTTTAGCGTGATTGTATAGGACGAAATTTTGTACAAATGTGCATAAAGAGCATTATTTTTTTAATAATCATTATGAAATTTACAAGAATTATTTATAATAGTGATAGTCAACTTGAAAAGGAAAGAAATTTTGTAGATGTAGGAGCATCGCCTGCCACTTGGGGGGAGAAGTTCCCCTTGAGGGGCATAAATTTTCATGATTGGTATTTTTTAAAAGAGCTCTCCAATACCATTAAAATGAATGGTTGAACCATCGATCTGCAATAATTTAAAATAAAGTTATCGTTTTTTTTTTTTTTTTTTCATTTTTAACAAAACAATAATAATAAATAAATAAATAAAAAAGTAATATCGAGAATAAAATGAACTTTTTTGGGGATATTTAATGTATACTACTTCTCTAATATGGAAATCATACTGCAATACCATGGTAGATAATTTTATTAAATAACGATTTTAATAAATTATTTTTACTGAGTGAATTTGCATAGAAAAATATAGAAGAAAGTCATGTGGTGACCACAACATTCTAGTTTTATTTTATTTTTACAGAAGAGCTAATTTATATTTAAACATATTAAGTTACATACATAGTTTAAACATATTAAGTTAAGTACATATTACACAGTTATTTTAAATAAACTTCCTTTGTATACAGTTTACCAGAATTTAAACTAGTGAGCGAATTGCATTAAATTGAGTATAAGATCTGTATACAAGTATTTTTTAAATATATTACAGCAAAATTTAGTTAAATTTGTTGACATCGATTGGCTCTGTTTTCTCTCATATATTTCAACTAAAGGGCATATTACATTTATGTTAAGAGAACTGATTTCGACCGAACGTTCAGCATGGTCTAGATCTAGATGAAAATGTCCCACCCACCAGGTTATACTTCTAACGATTTGACACATTTACCATATCATAATGTTATAGATTATTTATATTAGTTTTGTATTACATTTTTATGCAATTAAGTACTATTTTAAAGTCAATAATCCTCCTAATACAAGTTTAGGAAAAATTTAACCCAATCTTCTATGATAAGAAAATTTTGAATTTCGAATAACTTACAAAGAGTTCAAATTAGAAAATAATGCATAAAGATGCTCATTCAGAAAAATAAATAATATTTTAAAACTTGTATGACATCGTTACGATGGAACTGATTCTTATAGTTCTTATTTATGTGAAATTTTGACCCGTTTTCCAGTGTTAAAAAATTCGTAAATTACGAAAAATTTGTGAATTTTTTAATTCTGAATGTTGAAAATAAATAAGTTTCTGGCCCATATCATGAGTTAAATTTTAAATGTTATCCGATTACTTTACGGTTATATTCGTTTTTGAGATATGGTCAATGTAGAACAACGCACGAACTAACAATCTGACTATTGTACACATGGATACTTCATAGAGTTTGTATATATTTTTCTTTTTCAAATCGTTCAGAAACATAGAAAACCAAGGCCAATTTTTTAATATTTAAATACACTGCGCTGAAAAAAAAAAAAAAATCGACTCCTGATACTATTCTTGCTGATTCTCATTAAAAATGACCTCCTGAATCTGAATATGACTACCATTTTGTCCAGTCACCCACGTTTTCTCGGGACCCCCCCCCCTCCCCCAATTTTTATTACTGTTCAGTAATTTTATGGCCATGAATTTGATTTGAACAATTGAAAAGAATTAATTCAACACTTAAAAATAAACAAATATATAATGTTTAATAAAAAACATTAATAATAGATTAAAAAAAGTATACGAAATGTAATACATAGTTTCAGTGGCAAATTCCCCACCCCTAAATTTTCCCTTTGCCCCAAATGTATAAGTTTCAGAATTTTCCAACTCTGTAGCCCATCAGATGATATTTAACAGTTAAAATAATCTCCTCCCCTCTAAAAATCAAATTTATAATCATAAAATTACCGAAAAATAATATTCCTAAAAAACGGTGGGTGATAGGGCAAAATGGACATTATATTCGGATTCCGGAGGCTATTTTACACAAGAATTTGCCAAAATGGTGTTGAGAGCAATTTTTATGCCAAGCAGTGGTATTTTTTTTTTTTTTTTTTTTTTTGCTGGATAAAATTAAATGTTTTACATAATTAGATTCTGTTATCAAAATCTGTAATAAATATATTTAAACCACTTTAAACACACGTAAATATAAATTTATTTAAAAGATGTTAAAATTTTTTATCCAAAGCTTTTCGCTTTAATAGTAAAGCATCATCAGGGATTTATGATTCGTTTCCATTGCGCAGTTTTAAATATGTTTTCTTTTTACAGTCAACAGTTAAGTCTTTTAATAACGTGATATATTTTAAATATCAGCAAAAAACAATATGAATTCCGGTAGATGTTGGACCAAGGAGTTAAGAAAAGTGAGAGAAGCTGGAACTATTGCATATCATACGAGGTTATTTTAGGAGAAAAACCATCATGAATTAGCAGAAATAAACTATTAACTATTTTATAATATTGTGCCAAATTATTGGTAAAATTGCAGCATCTTTGGAATTTATTGCATTTTTGCATTTAATTATATGAATAGCTTCGGAAATGTAAAGTTCTTGGATATTAGATGGTGCTGTAATAATTTTGGCTTTATCCTATATAGGGTTGGCGTTTGTGTTGGCATAGATGAAGTCGACCTATATGGGATAAAGCCAAAATTATTACAGCACCATCTAATATCCAAGAACTTTACATTTCCGAAGCTATTCATATAATTAAATGCAAAAATGCAATAAATTCCAAAGATGCTGCAATTTTACCAATAATTTGGCACAATATTATAAAATAGTTAATAGTTTGTTTCTGCTAATTCATGATGTTTTTTCTCCTACAATAACCTCGTATGATATGCAATAGTTCCAGCTTCTCTCACTTTTCTTAACTCCTTGGTCCAACATCTACCGGAATTAATATTGTTTTTTGCTGATATTTAAAATATATCACGTTATTAAAAGACTTAACTGTTGACTGTAAAAAGAAAACATATTTAAAACTGCGCAATGGAAACGAATCATAAATCCCTGATGATACTTTACTATTAAAGCGAAAAGCTTTGGATAAAAAATTTTAACATATTTGAAATAAATTTATATTTACGTGTGTTTAAAGTGGTTTAAATATATTTAATACAAATGACACGTGTTCAATTTAACTCTTTATTTTTTAGAGATTATTTATAAAATCTGTAATAGTTTGCTGCTCTTTATTTTAGGGGAAAATGCTAATCAGTGTTATTCTTCTTCTTCTTCTTCTTATTATTATTATTATTATTATTATTATTTTCTTATTATTTTAGTGATGTATCATATACGAAGTTGTATTTCAGTCACAATTTAAAGTTGTTTCATATAATTTAATTTCATAATGAGACCATCTTTAAATTACTTTAATATGCAAATTATATTTTTAAATATTTCTTTTTGATTCCCGTTTATTATTATTATTATTCATTTATATTTGGTATGTAGTAAAATACATACGGGCTACCACTTAATTTCATTTCTAATATAATTTTCAGCCGGCACAAAGTTATAGTAAGTAATCATTTTATGCTAGATACAAGTGCATTAAGAGTTATATGATATTAAGTATAAAAGTCATTTATTAAGCCAGATTTAAATTTTTTTCATGTATTTTTTATATAAAATAAAGAAAAACGAAATAAATATTCAAATTTATGTTTCATCTATAAAACATTTAATATGTAGTGATTTATTTATTTATGTTCATTGCAGGTGGGCGTGGGTGTGTTTGATTATGGAGATCTAATAGAAATTTGAACTGCTCATAAAAATCACATTGAAAATATAGAAATTATTCTGAGTCAAGAAGTAACTTCTGAATGCTTGAGTGAAGCAGATCTTTCGAATTATCCTAAGCCTACTACTATTATAAATTTATCTTCCGGCTAAACTGAATATAAATTAATGACAGTGTTTTTCAATATGACAAAATAATAATAATAATAATAACAGTAATAATAATCCGCTTAAAAGTTAATATGTTGTTGGTACAATAGAGGAGATGTATTTTTTTCTTTTTAATTTATTATTTCCCTCTAGAAGTTAGATTGGTTTGAATCTAAAATAAATTTTATCGGAAGCTATAGTGATTAGAAGTTCTGTAAAAAGCCCTAAAATTTATGTAAAATGAGGATTATATTTCACAGGTAAGATATTCTTTTTTTTATATTTTGTTATTTCATGCTTTTTAAGTATTATTTTTGTAAAATGCTTATAACTGCAATATTTAATTCTTTAAATTGAATCAGTTTAAATAGATTATACCATATATTAATTTCAATAAATTCCATGATTATTTATGTGAGTTAAAGCGAGTATAGACAGACAGACAAACCGAAATCATAAACACTTTTGAACTTTTTTGGAAAGTGTTAAAAGCAAGGTAAAAATAAATTTCAGCTTTTGTTGTGTTTTACACAAGTTTCGCTTGTTGTATCTTTTAATTTTAATAATAATAATAATATTCAAAACAAATGATCACCAATGACGCGATAAATGCCAAAAAAGGGTAACCTTTTCACAACACTCAGCTGTTTCTTCTTTGCCATATTTTCTTATATTTCCGTAATAAATGAATACTCTATCCACTGTTATAATAGGTCTATGGTTTTTCTATTATTATTTTTCTTTTCTACTTCTCTTAAGTTCATGGCGTACATTTTTTTGGTAGCGGTGTTTCTCAATTTGTATTTTTTTAACCCCTTCAGACTTGGCGTTCGGTATACTAGACATCAACTTTGGACATCTACATTTTACTAACGGTTTACAGGATTTTTCAACTTTTGGTATAAGTTGATTCTCTACTTTCTGTAGCTTAATATTTGATAAAGTTTTTCAGTCAAGAAGCTCATTTTTTATTTATAATTATTATTATTATTATTATTTTTATTATTTTACTATGCATCATGTAATTTTAAAGAAAATATTTTTAAAGATATATTTCAAAATTTCGTCTAAAGGGCCTCAATACGAAATAGGATTATAAGCAATTGCTGATTATTTTTTTTTTTTAAATATTATGCAAATTAGCCTAGAATGTCTCTATTTATAAAAGTTGATTTCGTAAAAAACATTTTTGAATCAAAATTCCAAATATTTAATGACGCAGTATAAATTGTACAATATATAATAGTACAAACCAAATAAAATATATGAGCATATCATAAAATATTATTATTATTTTAAAAACACAATATGCGTATATTTCATTCATAGAGATATTTCAATATTATTACAAAAATAGTTAAAGAATGCGTAAGCATATTTTAAGAACTAAACTATTGAAATTGTTCCATGCATCGTTTCTACAAAAGTAAAATAAAATAAGTTATGTGCTTGCGTAAACAGTTGAAGTACAATTGATATCGATATTATTGTTTTGAAAGTGCTTAAATGACAATCCAAGTGAATAATTCAACTTCTTCTAAAGTGTTTATGGAAAATGTATGAAGACAGGTATAAAATAAATCAATCTTTAAAGAATATTTATAAAATATACTTTCAAAGTTTATGTTAGTTTTATAAAATTTTACTAAAGTAATTTAAACTTGCTTCTTAAGATCGTATAACGGTTTATATTTCAAAAATACTTAGTTAATACTTTATAATAATTCTAAAAATACGTAGATTTAAAATTTCATTTCAATTTCTGTTTCTTAATATCTCTTAATATACATAAATATCACTCTAAAAGAATGGAAATTAAAATTATATCATTAAATGGAATATACTTAAAAAAAAAAAATAAATAAATAAAAATAAAACTTACCTTTTTAAGGTAACAGTGGACGTACAAAAAACTTCTACAATTATAACACTGTTAATATAATACTTTTTACAATCATAATTATGTATATATATATATATATATATATATCGTCTTATTTTTTTCCTCAAAATTTTAGTTTTAACAATCAAAAAAGTGAAAAATTGTAGCTGGTTTTATCTCTCTTTCTCTCTCTCTCTCTCTCTCTCTTTAAGAAATTAATTTTTTCTCCAAAATATTTAAATTCAAAAAACAAAAATGGAAAATTGTAATTAAGTTTTGTTCAAAAAAGCATAAAAAGCACTTAAGTAAAATTTGATGAAGATTCTACAAAAATTAGGACACCTGTAACGTTTCAAACCTTACGCTACTTCATTAGAATTAGTTTTTACAAAACGATGTTTAAAGATTTCATTTTACAACAGATCGAATATTTATTTATAAATACAAACGCTGATAACTCGGCATAGAATAATGGGAATTGAAAAAGTCTCCTTTTTCACATATTACTACTGTTATGTAGATTCATATTTTAGTAAAATTAAAATATAAAATTTTTAGTCCAGTATTCACATTTTGAAGTCCGTTGTCGCTTTAAATTAAATTGTCAACTGCACAGCTATAGAACGTGACGTTAAAACACTCTCAACTCAATTCAACTCAACTATTTCAAATGAAAACAATTTTTGTAATTAATGCTTACCTTACATGCCAGAAATAAAACTTTCAAGATTCAGTATGCAAAATCTACAAACATAATTTCAACTTAATATTTTATGTCATTAAAATAATTTTTTCAGAGAATATATACGATGTTAAAACCCGAATAAACTGCTGCGTCAGAAACGTCACAGAAAAATATTTGAGATGCATACAGCTGTTTCGGTAGTCTTAAGCGTACCGTCTTCAGTGCAAAAATTTGCACTGAAGACGGTACGCTTAAGGCTACCGAAACAACTGTATGCATCTCAAATATTTTTCTTTGGCGTTTCTTACGTAGTAGTTTATTCGGGTTTTAATATTCCAACGCCAAGTCTCCTGTTATTATTATATAAGGTTCTACAGAGATTTTGAATGAGTTCGTACAATATTATTTAAGTTATAAATAATTAACTAAATTGAATTAATAAATAACAGTATAAATAATTAAATAAACGTATTTATTATTAAATTTGGATTAAAGTCAAATTAAGATATTTGAAGATATAAATATAGATATTAAGCATAAAATTTTAACATTTCAATTAAAGAAATATTAAATACTTACCTCTGTTTCAGTGGAGTAGGTTAAATTTTATTTTAGGTGTTAATTATATAGAAAAGATTAGCTGAAGACACTGAAAT
This sequence comes from Salticus scenicus, assembly GCA_963930645.1. Taxonomy (NCBI): domain Eukaryota; kingdom Metazoa; phylum Arthropoda; class Arachnida; order Araneae; family Salticidae; genus Salticus; species Salticus scenicus. Next base: position 135,518,037 of record OZ005652.1, on the reverse strand, counting down.
CTTCTAAAGAAAGACGTGTAAAAGTATTTATGCCTCAAACGTTCAAAATACTGGTGTGCGTGTAGAAACTACTTTTAAAGAAATAATGATAAACATTGTTTTATATAATCGGAATAAATCAGTCAAAAATAATTGATAAAGTAGTGAATAAAATCCGTAACGTGTAAGAACTTTGAAAAAGTTGACAGGTATTTTTGGAAATTTGTCAAGAATCAGAAACCGGGAATTGCTTACTCAGTGTTAATATTAATTGTTAATATTGTTAAAGTTAATGTAAAATTTTCATCGAGTGTTATGTATTATCACAAGAGCAAAGTAAGACTTTGGCAAAGTCATTCATCGAAAAGCTATTTGCATAAATATTCATCGAACTGATTATAAATCTATAGCAGACAAATCTATATATTAGAAAATCTAATAGATTTACTTTGAAAAGAAACATTTAAATAAAGTTTTTCTTTCTTTTCTTTTTTCATTATGTTTTTCTTTTTATTTTGTAAGAGTGTGTGTGTCATATTTATTGTATTTTGCTGGATAAAAATTATAAATAATTGTTTGCAATGAAAGAAATTTAGTTGCAACTGAACTTCGGAAAAGACGGAGAAATCGGAAAATACGAAAAATCTGTAAAACACGGTGGAAGAAAAAAAAAAAGTTGATTTGAGGCTTATATTAAGCTGCAGATCAGGCTCAAAAATCATCTATTTTGAGCTCATTTTAGGTACAATGGTAAAGAATGATAATTTAAATACCCTTAAACATAATCATCAACAAGAAGTACGTAAGTATTACCTAGGTGGGTGAGATACATTTAAGAATATAAACAAGATTTATAAGAGAAACTTATTTTGGAGCTTTAAAAAAAAATAAAAAAAATTGCTTAGTTCATTTTTCGAATTGTTTTTAGCTCCAAATATATATATATATATATATATATATGTATGTATATATATATATATATATATATATATTGTAACAAATTTCTATTATTTAGAGAAACACATGATAAAATGTCAACGAAATACTCAATAACCAAAATTATTTAATATTTAAGTGAAAAAAAAAAAAAAAATGGTGAAATCTCTAAAAAAGATGTGAAAAAAGAATTAACAAGTAATAGTTATAATAAAATATTAGAAATTTCACCAAACTTTACAAAACAATATTCGTAGAAAAATGTCCAAAATGATTATAGAAAATAAGACTATTAAAGAGAGAGTGAAACCACAAATAAGTATCGGAAGTACACTATTAAAAGCAAAATGCTGTATTTCGACAGAAAAATGGTTCCAGTTAGCTCCAACCAATATTCTGGTGCTAAGTTTCTCCATTTCAGTAGTACTTATATACATACTACTATAATGACACCATTAAAATAGTGAAACTTTGCACCAAAAGAATTTGTGATTGGAATCATTTTTCTGGTGAAATGCAGCATTTTATTTTTAACAGTATATATATCCAGACTATCAAAATAAAAATTATCACTATAAGTATTTAAGACGAACAAATTGGTTTTACGCTCAAATTGTAGATATAATCATCAGGTAGACGACATCTTATCAGTGGCAGGTTCAAATGCAAGATTTCATAATATAATAGCTATATGAGCAAATTTACTGGATGGCTCTTCTCTCTTTAAAATTAAACAATTAAACAAGTAGAAAAAATCAATAATAAAATACAAAATACAAAGCCAAAAAGCAATTATATGCATACATATATTTACATATATGTATCCATTTAGAAAAAGTAGAAATTTTATAATTCAAAAATTGCAGATTTTCTGAACATGAAAGTAGAAAAAAAATTGGTCGATGTCTATTCATATAAGCAAATCCCATTATGAAACGAAAACGAAAAACCATGCGTCATGCATTGGTTATTAACACTTTCCAATTGTGCGTGTTCGTTGTTATTTAACCTTCAATTTTCTTTACATACCTTATCACAAATTTAGAACGGACAAAAACGTAGAAGGACAGAAGTCAAACAAATAAACTAATGTAATTCATATTCACTCTTAAACTTTTTTTGAAAGTGTCAGGAATGCGTAGCACAGACGGAAATGTACCTCCGGCCAAATTGTAGCCCTTAATGTATCTGAATATTTTAGTGCAGTCTTGTATACCTGAATGCTAAACATATCATACGCTATAGATTTTTTTTTTTTTTTTTTTTTTTTTTTTTTTTTTTTTGGCATATTAACAATAAATATCAATTTTATTATTATTTTTGCGATAGAATAATTTTTAAAATCTTATTCATAAAGATGTTCCTCTTAAAATACATTGTATGAACAATTTTTGGTTGTCCCTGTACACAAACCAGTTGTTAAGTCTCTATTAACACCTTTATAAGTATGGAACATTTCATAAAGAACTTCAATAACATATATAATTTTTAAGAATTTCTGAAATTAATCACGAATTTGGAGGCGGGAACACAGACATATAGACAGACAATTAGATAGGCTGATAAATTAATTCAAATTATATTCATTCATAAAATTTCCTAAAAAGTGTTTAAAATGCTTACTGTAAACTAAAATACATTTCTAGCAAATTTCCATTGATAGTCTTTAATGTACACTGTTAAAAATTTCTGTAAATTTAATGTAAATATTTATCCAGAGTCTCTGTAAATTTTCAATAATTCTTAGTTAAAAGTGAATAATCGAAATCCTCAATCTTTATTCTGTAATTTTACCTAATTTTATTATTTAATTATTTAATTAAAATTTAAAATGACTGTTTCTACTTTAGATAAAGCATTAAAAGTCCGAAATATATCCTCACCAATAATTAATTAAATTGATAGTAATTATTAAAATGAATGTATAAAATTAGTTTTTTAACAACTCCGTTTATTTTTCTCCATAATTTTACGTAAAAATTAACATAATAGATTACACAAAGATTTCTGTTGAAATTTTTAGCAGTGTAGTTGAATATTTTTATGTGGCCCTGTAAATCTTATTGCTAATTGCACTAGATAGTATTCTACTAGATAGAATTCTTTGTGTATATGAATACCATATTTAAATTTTCTAATATTTGTACAAAGTAATGTTATTAAAATATGGATCATAGAAATACCTCTCATAGAACGCATTGCTTTGGGATACTTGCGGATTTATACAAATCAAAGGTAGTATTTACCCAGTTTTCAATAGGGAACATCTTATAGTGAACTTGAAAAAAAATTCAATTTTAATAAGATTTGTACAAGTTAAAGTTATTTAAATATGGATTACATAAATACCTTTCATAGAACTAAGTGTTTTTGAATATTTTCGGTTGACCCTGTACACAAACCAATAGTGGTCCGTGTTCCATTTTCAAAAAGGAACATCCAATATTGAACGTTAGTAACATATAACAGTTCAAGAAATTTTATTGATATTTGCTGGAGTTAAAGCGCGGAAAGTTTGACAGGCTGACGAATAGACAGACAAACAGAAGTCATAAACACTTTTTAACTCCGTTGGAAAGAATTAAAAACATGGGGTTTGCAGACAGCGAGATTAAGTAAGGAAATAACTGGACCGCACTTTAAGAAACTCTACACTGAGGAAAAAAATATACCTCCTGCAACTAGAATGAATAAATGGTCATTTTCTAAATCCTGAAACTAGCAATATAGATTTCCGTACTATGCGCATAAGCTACGCCAATAAACTGAATAGACACAAGGGTCGAGAATTTCGAGTCTACACATTTCTAGATGGTAAAACAATATTCTGAATCTTTTGTATTACGAGAAATTTTCGCTTAATTTTCTAGAATTGGGTCATAAACCAAGGTTATAGCTGATGAAATCCGCTTCTTGTATACTCATTTATTTGGAGATATTTTCATATAGGTTTGTCCTCGATAGTATAAGCAAACGCTCAAGAATTTTAATAGAGGTCTTTAGAATTCGCTTTCGAAGGGAACTATAAAAAATTGTATGAGAAATTTATAAGGATGGCATAGAACTATTTTTTCTAGAGCCACAATTTAGATTCTAGATGTCAGGTATAGATTTTTTTCTCAGTGTATTGGCATGCCTTATACTCATAGCTCAGAAATCTATATTTCTAGTTTAGGGATTTAGAAAAGGACCACCTGTTCATTCTAGATGAAAGCGGTACATTTTATTCTCAGTCTACATTGTGAATATGGTTTATATAAAAAAGATTTTTCCCCCTATAAGAATGGCACAACTGATCATTTGCAATAAAAAAATAATAAATTTAAAAAATCCTAATGAAATTCCAGATAAGTTGAAAATTGTTATAAAATAGAGGGAATTCACCACAAAGCACTCACTATCTTTTCTGCACTATCTACCAATAAGTATTTGGACACTTTCGAATATATACGTTTCGTCAAATATCTAGAAAAACTCTTTAAAAATAACTTTGAACTTTGAGGTTAAAAAGAATATGTTACAAGTATGGACATGCATCACCTTAAACGCAGATGAAAGTTTACCACTTGTTAAACACCAAAGAGAATAATGAAATTGCAGGCAATTTTTCCGGTAGCATTGAGCGTACCGTCATCAGTGCACGGTTGCATCATTGTTACTGAAACAGCTGCCTACAAATTCAATATTCTTTTGAATTTCAAGTCGTAGAAGATTTTTCCTGAATGTATTGATTTAGCGCCAAGTCTCCTATCAATATATATTAACATATATTAACATATATTACTTATATTTTTTATATATATATACTATATATATATGAACGAAAATATACATTCATTTTAAAAATCATGCAGATAGTTTACTTAAAATATTTATTTTCGGAAAAAGGTCTTAATGTGAAGTCATCATTGCATTAAATTTTTACGAGAACACTTTAAACATAAATCAAACAACTTGTCACTGAGATTGTAAGCAAGAAAAGAAAAATCAATACCAAATCCAATAAATCAATCATATTACACTTGATTTCAAATGATTTCTATAGCATATGCTTATGACATTTACGAGAATTTGACAAATAAGCTAATATATGATTTTTTTTTTTTTTTTTACTTATTCGACATGTCAGAATTTGAAAACTGCGATTTATAAAAGTCGTACTTTGAATTTTTTTTTTTTTTTTTTTTTTCTTCGATCATTCGATTTGTCAGATTCTTCAAATTGTGATTTATAAAATTCATTGGTACCCTGTTATTTTCATTTAAAGTTAAAATCTTCATTTCTTTCCCCTTATACATACTTCAAAATTTTATAATGTAAATATGAGTATTTACGTGTGCTAAAACAATTATAATGCTCACTTTCAAAACATATTACTGTTTGAAATTCATTGAAAAAAACGATTTCTAAACTGTTCAAAATTCAAGTTTTTTTTTTCTTTTTTTTTTTTTTTAAATTAATAGAATACTCTATTTTTATTGTTAGCATTATTATTTATTAAAAATGTGTCATGTCTGTCCTTACATAATTAATAATTGATAAAATAAACGCGATTTTTTTTTTTTTTTTTTTTTAGTTCCCCATCATACTATAGGTATGGTGAACTTAGGTAATCGTGAAAATTTTCGACCTAGCGTTTTTGACTTTTCTACACGTTTTCAGGTGTGAGGAATCGAAAATGACAAAATTTCTATGGTGTCTGTCTGTAGGGTGTCTGTTAGTGTGTTAGTGTGTTAGTGTGTTAGTCTGTTAGTGTGTTAGTCTGTTAGTTTGTTAGTCTGTGTACACGATATCCCAAGAACAAATTATCGCAGAGAGGTCAGATCAGTTTTAAAATATTACTTTCGACACTGGCAAGAACCCTATTCATTTGCAACATTCGAATTAAAAAACTTCGTAAGTTATTAGAAATTTACGATTTTCTTAACATGGGAGAATAGGACAAAAATTCACTTAAACGTGCATTAAATGGAAACTTTTTCCTGTAAAAATGTCAGACCAGTTTTAAAATATCAGTTTTGATGCAGGAATGAACATTAGTAACTATAAATATGGTACTTTAAAAATTTCGCAAGTTATTGGAAATTTACGAATTTCTTAACATGGCAGTATAGGGCAAAATTTCACATAAACGTCAATTTTGAGAGATATTTTCATCGTAAAGATGTCAGACTTCTTTTGAAATATTATTTAGGACACTGGCATGAATATTAATGACTATGAATTTTCCAAGATAAAGATTTCGTAAGTTATTGGGAATTTACGAATTTCTTAACATGGCAGAATAGAGAAAATTTCACATAAACGTCAGTCTTGAGGGATATTTTCATCGTAAAGATGTCAGACCACTTTCGAAATATTATTTAGCATACTGGAATGAATATCATAGACTATGATTTTTCCAATTTAAAAAATTCGTAAGTTATTTGGAATTTACGATTTACTTAACATGTCAGAATAAGGCAAAATTGAGCATAAATTTCCATTTTGAGGATCCTAAATACAACAGACAACTTCAAAATTACGTTTATGATATTTGTTTGAACATGATTGAATACAAATATTCTAATAGGAAAATTTCGTAAATTATTCGTAATTTACAATTTTATCAACAGAGCGAAATTGTAAATTTTTCATATAAATATGAATTTTGAGGATTCTTGCATTGGAAATAGTAGCATGAAAACTAAACAACAGAATTGACCCCGGTAAAATAAATTAATAGATTAGAATAAAATAAATATATAGAAGTGAACGGTGGATAGCCTATTAGGCGGGGATTTCATTCTGTCACTGTATCAAGCTTTTGTCAAATTCATTTCTTTTAACATGACTATATCTCTCAAACTAGAAATTTCTGAGAATATAAATATGATGGGGAACTGAGCAGAGTCCACCTATGCCAACAAGTTTTTTTTTTTTTTTTTTTTGTCGTTCTATAGATTATTGCAGAGCATATAGATAATATTTTACAAATAATTTTGTAGTTTTTTTTCTTTTTAAGTGCGCAACCAAACATACATACGTCATAGTGATTGCTGTGGAACTGAGGTTTTTGCGTTTTCAAATTAATGTTTCAAATTAAGTCGTAGAACACAGTGTTTTTTTTTTTTTTTTTTTTTTTTTTTTTTTTTTTTTAAGTACTTTTATTAATTAATAAAATCTTTTATTTTTTATTTTTTTATTGTTAGCATTATTATTTATTAGAAATGTGTCATGTGCACATTTACATAATTAATAATTAATAAAATAAACGTAAAACTTTTTTTTTTCGTTCTACAGATTATTGCAGAGCATATAGTTAATAATTTACTTAAAAAGAAAACTACAAAACTACAAATCTAAAATTTACAAGATTTTTTTTTAATTTTTTGGCATAACCTTTCATCATTTTTTAATATTATTTGGAGCGACTACTAATTACGCTCGCTTACTTCCCCCCATTTGAAAAAAGTATCAACTGCGCTCGTACATGCAAACGCCTCATAGAACCTGAAACTCCCGTTAGGAATTTGGATTCTTCATCTTAAAGTAATGAAATAGAAAAGAAACATACAATGGAAAAAATCATTACTTTTTTTTTTTTTTTTTTTTAAGGGCACTGTTATAGATGCTTGCTTATGCATTATCCGCATTCAACTGAATAATTGGCAAAGATCGACAAATTTTAAAAATAAATATAAATTATGCCGTAAATTTACAAGTATTGTTTTTAATATATTTTTTATTTACTGGTACATTATTAAATGTAACAATAGTACTGTAGAATACCAATACAATTGTAATTACAGGTACTAGAAGATTTAAGGGTACTTAGCTGTGTATGAATCTCTAAATGTAAAAACTCAACAGCAATCATTATTATCGCTCATGTACACACTCATCACGCACCTGAAACTATGAAACTAAAAAAAAAAAAAAAAAAAAAAAAAAAATGTTCAGTGCCGCTGACTTGTTGTGCATGAATCTCACAACGCAGAAATGTCAATTCCGCAGTTATTAATAACACAAATGAATGTACACTTCGAGCTTATAAGCAAAAAAAAAAATAAATAAAAAACCTACCTCTCTATGCAAGAATCTCGAAACTCGCCAATTTCATTTCGCAGTTATCCCTATCATGCATGTATGTGCGCACTAAAAAAAAAAAAAAAAAAAAAAAAAAAAAATCACTTGATTCTGCTACTTCTCTGTACATGAATTTCAAAACGCGAAAAACTCAGTTCCGCAGCAATCACTATGACGTATGTATGTATGTTTGCGCACTTAAGAACATAAAAATAAAAATACTTGGTGGCGCTACATCGCTGCATATGAGTCTCAAAACGCACAAAACTCAGTTTCGCAGCAATCATTTTCACTATGTACGTATGATTGCGTACATAAACAAAATAAAATAAATAAATAAATAAAAATTACTGACTGTTTCTACATTATCGTGTATGAATATCAAAACTCAGTCCCCCAGAAATTACTATTATGCATGTATGTACGCTTCACACACATAAAAACAAAGCAAATTACTAGGTCCCGCTACCAGTGTGTGCACGAATCTCAAAACGCATAAACTTTGTTTCTCCAAAGATGTGCCAGAAGTGCAATCACTATCACGCCTCCAAACCTATCCACGCCTATCACGCCTCTTGGAGGCTATATGTGCCTCCAAGATGCGCAATCACTATCACGCATGTATGTAAGCTTCGCGCACATGGAAAAAAATGAACATCATCTGATACGCTACCACGATGTGCATGAATCTCAAAAATGCAAGAAATTCCATATTGCAGCAACAACTAATGCACATGTATGAAAAATTTTGCGTACAAGCCAAAAAAAAAAAAAAAAAAAAAAAAAGGATACCCCTACCAGTGTTGGGCATCAATCGATTAAATTTTCAATCAACTGATTAGTTGGCTAAAAATTTAATCACGATTAATTTAATCACAACTAATGGTTATTCATTTGCTGCAACAAAAAATTCAATCGGGATTAAATTAATCGAAAAACATACGACTAACCGTTAGTTGCGATTAAATTAATCGTGATTAAATCAATCGTGATTAATATTTCAGTCATTTGCTGCAACTAAAAATTCAATCATGATTAAATTATTCGAGAAGCAGACAACTAACCGTTATTCATGATTAAATTATTCATGATTAAATCAATCGTGATTAATATATTAGTTGCAGCAAATGATTAACTGTTAATCATGACTAAACTAATCATGATTAAATTAATCGTGATTGAATTGTAGTTGTATCCATAGCTGATATCCCCCCCCCCCTTTTCTCTGAAGATCAAATGATGCCGCTAAATTTTTGATAGCAATTTTCAGTAATGGTTTTTAAAAACTTTCCAACAAGGTTGAAAAATGTTAATCACTTCGGTTTGTCTGTCTGTCCGCGCTCTAGCTCTAACTCCCGTAAATAATAATGGAATTTCTTGCAACTGATATATGTTATTCAAATTCACTATCGAATGTTCCCTATTGAAAGTGGAGTAAATACCTCTACTGCTCTGTGTACAGGGACACCCGAAAGTATTCCAAAGCATTGTAATCTATGGGAGGTATTTCTAAAAAGCATATTTTAATACTTTTACTGCACACAAATCTTAATGAAATTGAAATACGTCATTCAAGATTAATATTGGATGTTTCTTATGTAAAATGGAGTAAATATCAGCACTGTTTTGTTTACAGGGATACTCGAAAGAATTCCAATGCATTGCGTTCTATGAGAGGTATTTCTATAAACCAAATTTTAATTGCCGAAACGTCAGTGAAGGCCCTCTGTTGAGACTCAAAACGGTTTTAGACTCTGTCTGTGTGTCTGTCTGTTTTTCTGTCTGTCTGTCGCGCGATAGCGGCCGCAAAAATTGCGCTATTGACTTGAAATTTGGTACACATGTTCATGAGCCCCACGGAATCAGCTGTATAGTTTTTGGTATGTATTCCATTTGTAGCTCGTATACAGGGACACGCCAAAGTTTTTCTTATCATTACGGCCTATGGGAGAAATTTGTAAGTATCGCAATAGCGGTCCCAAAAATCACGCTATTGACTTGCAATTTGGTACACGTGTTCATGAGCCCAACAGAATCAGTTGTATAGTTTTAGGTGTGTATTCCATTTGTAGTTCGTGTACAGGGACACGCCAAAGATTTTCTATCATTACGGCCTATGGGAAAAATCTGTATGTACCGCGATAGCCACCGCAAAAATCAAGCTATTGACTTCCAATTTTTGCCGAAACGTCAATGGAGTCCCTCTGTTGAGACTCAAAAGGATTTTGGGTTCCGTCTGTCCGTATGTCTGTCTGTCTGTCGTGCGATAGCGGCCGCAAAAAATCACGCTACTGAAATGAAATTTTGTACACATGTTTATGATCCCCACGAAATTATCTGTATAGTTTTGGGTGTGCATTCCATTTGTAGTTCGAGTACAGGGACACGCCAAAGTTTTTGAAGTGAAAAATTTTTTAGGCGCGTTGAGCACTTTTGGGTGATCAAAAATCCTTGAACTCGCGTCATCAACAGCTAACGTTTTCCATTTGAAGTGAAAACTTTTGGGTGAACAAAAATCATTGAATTCGCGTCATCGTCAGCAAACGTTTTCCATCCTTGTATGATACAAATAATGTATCATACAATTAACTTGCTAATGTGAAGTGTTAACAATTATATACTGTGTATTGTTTTAAAAACCTTGTGCGGCTCCACACGACTTCTCTCATCTCCGGGCACTGTCTCTATTGCAGTTAGACCTCACAAAACCGTGAAAAAGCCCAAAGCTGTCATTTTTCTCATGTTTTTACAATCTATTGCGGCTCTACACGACTTCAATCATATCCGGACACTGTCTCTTAAAGATTGCAGCCGGAAACGTTGCAGTTAGACTTCACAGAACCATGAGAAAGACCAAAGCCGCTATTTTTCTCACGGTTTTAAAATCTGGTGCGACTCTACACGACTTCTCTCATCTCCGAACACTGTCTCTTAAAGATTGCAGCCGAAAACGTTCAGTTAGACCTCACAAAATCGTGATAAAGGCCAAAGCCTCCATTTTGCTCACGTTTTTACAATCTGGTGCGGCTCTGCACGACTTCTCTTATCTCCGGACACTGCCTCTATTCCAGTTAGACCGCACAAAACCGTGAGAAAGGCCAAAGCCGCCATTTTTCTTACATTTTTACAATCTGGTGCGGCTCTACACGACTTCTCTCATCTCCGGACACTGTCTCTTAAAGATAGCAGCCGGAAATGTTCCAGTTAGACCCCACAAAACCGTGAGAAAGCCCAAAGCCGCCATTTTTCTCACTTTTTACAATCTGGTGCGGCTTTACACGAATTCGCTCATCTCCGGACACTGTCTCTATTGCAGTTAGACCTCACAAAACCGTGATAAAGGCCAAAGCCGCCATTTTTTTCACGTTTTTACAATCTGGTGCGGCTCTACACGAATTCTCTCATCTCCGGACACTGTCTCTATTGCAGTTAGACCTCACAGAACCGTGATAAAGGCCAAAACCGCCATTTTTCTCACGTTTTTACAATCTGGCGCGGCTTTACACGACTTCTCTCATCTTCGGACACTGTCTCTTAAAGATTGCAGCCGGAAACGTTGCAGTTAGACCTCACAAAACCGTGAGAAAGGCCAAAGCTGCCATTTTTCTCACGTTTTTACAATCTGGTGCGGCTCTACACGACTTCTCTCATCTCCGGACACTGTCTCTATTGCGATTAGCCCATTAAATAAAATTGTAATATAATTTTTGTAGTAGTAGTTTATATTAATTAATAAAAAAACACTTCATTTAACATTATTTCCTACACAATAAAATATTTCCTGACTATTCAAGAAATACACACGTAATTGTTCACGTTTTCACTTCTGTCGGCACTCCCGAAGTGCAAGTTTTTTTTTTTAATCATTACGGCCTATCTGAAGCATTTGTATGTACCGCGATAGCGGCCCCCCAAATAACACTATTGACTTCCAATTTGGTACACATATTTATGAGGCCAACGGAATTAGCTGTATAGTGTTAGGTGTGAATTCCATTTGTCGTTCGTATACAGGGATACGCCAAAGTTTTTCTTATTTTTATGGCCTATGGGAAGAATTTGTATGTACCGCAATATCAGCCGGAAAAATCCTTCGATTGACTTGTAAATTTGCGCACACGTTCCATCTTTGCATATAAGTAGCTGTATAGTTTTTATTGCTATATTTTTTATAAACTGTGTACAGGGACACGCCAAAATTTTTAACTTACGGCGTATGGAGTGAATTTCGTTTAAAAGCATTTTAATATCATTACTTTGCAATGAAGAAAATGATCTAGCGTATGTGAGTAAGATGCTTAAACTTATGTTGTTTGAAGAAAATATGTGCTCTTAAGCTTTCTAATTAATCTACAGGATCTTACAAAAGTGTTCGGACAATGTCAAATAGTCACCCAAACGATGTTAAATTTGGAACACTTATTCATTTTAAACGCAAAATAAGCTGAATAGTTTTTACTGGTGTATACAATGTTTATGGTTAGTTTACAAAGACACACGAAATAATTTCGTATCATGTTCGGAGCCTATGGACAAATTTTTAATTTAAGCGCGCACTTTCATGCGTTTATGGTGAATTGAACTTAATAAAGTTAACATACATTATAAAGATGCTTAAAATCATTTTTACTCTTAAAAAAGGTTGTGTTTAGACTAAATAATTTATGGGACCACACAAAGTAATACCGAGTATGTACTGTAATCATCCAAATAATGTCAAATTAGTTTGAAAAATTAATGAATTATAATTAATTAGGTTTATTCTTATTATTGGCGTTTATAATGACTGTGGCTACTTTTCCGGGATACATAAAGGAATTTCGTACTATTACGGTCGGTATTTCTTATAAGTGTATTTTAACAAGGTTACACCCCATCTAATATAATGTAATTTTATTATAATTTTAAAAGTATGTTTTCCTGTTGAAAATTGTCGGCATAGAATTGATAATTAGTTTAAAGGTTACACAAAATATGTCCGATATGTTATGTAATTTTTTTTGTATGAAATTAGATAGTTATGAAATTTGGTATTTATGAATTTCAGGGAAATAATATAAGACCGTCGTTTATTAAGAATACAATTTGTTGCGTACTTGGGGGTTCGTAAGTTGTCCGAGAATGAAAGGCGAAACTTACAAAAATTCAGTGATTTATTCACAGAAAGTTCCAGAAAAATACAGGTCTATAAACCAATTATCAGCTTCAATTCAACCAGTAAACATAGCTTAAACAACAGCTGTTAACAGTAAAACAACAGTACAAACTCTTTATCAATAACACATAAAGCAAGTCTCATTCAAAGAGGCTCAAAGCAAAGCAAGCATTTGACGAAACTGACACAGATCTGAGATTGACCGCCTTGGCGAAAATAATGCTTCTTTTATACTTTTCTATCGAACACAGACTGTTCTGGAAAATTTTCGTATCACATCAGCCAATGAGATTAGAGCTTCCATATTTGGTATATCCCTAATAAGGATTTTCTCGCCATGGTCGCCAAAAAAATCGCCAAAGAGGGAAACAATCACCGATTTTGGCGCCAAATCCATTTCTTCCCTTATTAAAGCTTTTTAATCCATTTTCAAAGGAAAATTAGGCTATTTTAACGCTAAAACGACTAGAAATGCTCAAAATTAGCATTTTATCAGCTTACTAAACTTCTTTGAAAGAAATTATGCAAAAATAAATGCAATTATTTACAATTCCGTAACACTTTATATGATAAGCAAATAGGTATACAAAGAGAGATAAAGCAGGGGGTTGAGGGGGGCGGCAGCCCCCTTCTGTAATGTATGTGATTATGGTAAGAAGTCGATCGAATCAATATATACTATTATATAATAAGGAATAAATAAAAATGGCCTATTGAATAATGTCTGATGCAAATAGGACGTTGAGGCTCCTGATCTGCAGATACACTAGTAACTTTACTTTGCATGAAGCTTAATGAAATATAAATATGTTATTTATATGCGCAAAAGAATGCTTTCTATATATTATAGTATGATTAGCATTAGATATACAGGGCCACACAAAAATATTCAGTTACATTAAGAGACATTAGTAAAATTTTGCTGGAATTGCACGTTCGTTTACATTAAGTATCTTTAACACTTTCTAACGATTTTTAAGTGTGAATTTTACTTCAGTTTGTGTATCTGTCTGTCTGTTCGTCTGTTTGTCCGCGCTCTAAATATTTATGGAATTTCTTGAAACTGATATATGTTATTCAAGTTTACTACTGGATGTTCCCTATTGAAAATGGAGTGAATACCTCTGCAGGTTTGTGTACAGGGACACCCGAAACTATTTCAAAGCATTGTGTCCTATGGGAGGTATTTCTATAAACCATATCTGCCTGTCTCCTGCCCCCAGCAATACTTTTAGAAATTTTAAAAAATGTTATATATTAGTAGAGTTCACTATGGAATGTTCCCTATTTAAAATGGCATTAATAGGTCGTGTACAACTAGTTTATGTACAGGGTCAGGTTTGCGTTTTAGGTCAGACATTTTTGAAAATCATATTTAAATAACTTTCTACTGTAAAAATCATAAAGAAATTTTATGCATTGTTAATATTCTAACATAATGTTTTGTATAGAATATGATATGATTAACCTTCTGATCTACAGGACTACACTAAAATATTCAGATACATTAATAGCTGCAATTACAATTTACCATGTGCTTTTTCTTTTGTGTTAAGCCTCGTATCTCTCGTAAGGTTTTAAATTTACATGATATTTGTTTGGGGGTTTTCATGTAAGTTGCTCAGTACTTTTGGCTATTAAATTACACAAGAGAAATTTTTATAAAGCTTGTGCATACGTAGTTGAAAGTTATTTAGTAAAAGTGCTCGTATTTCATAAGATATTTAACATTTTTGCATTTTGATTGCTGCATGTGTGCCTAATGTAGCATACCATATTTCTTAAAAATGGATTTCCACTGCATCTAATGTTAATTAAAAAAGTAGAATTTGTTTTAGCGAATTTTTAAAGAAACCGTTATATCTCCATGAATACATGAGGTAACCTCTTAAAATTTATACATATAATGAAAATATCCTCATAATCATTTGCTACAACCAAAACGAGTTTAAAGCATTACCTTTTACAAGGTGATCCAAAACATTTTGGGTTTTGTTTATTTTTTTACACTGGTACACTTTTCCTCTTCAGGACACAAATTTTGCTGAAAAATGCGAGGTATAACATGTTCTTTACACTACCGAAGTACTTATTGGTAGGTTGCATATCTCTTAAATACAGGTCTTTTGTTTTATAAATAGTTAATAGTTTCATGGTATTTTCGCAAATTCAAAAATTCAAATTATAAAAATTAAAATTAAAAACTATATGGTGCTCAATTTTCGATGCTTTTCTTTATTTTAAAAATACTTAAAATGAAGTTTAAACTGAAATTTCTTTTCAGTTTACGTAAGTCCACTAAAAATGCATAAAATATTATTTCTTAAAAATATTACTGAGAATATATTAGCTACATCAAACGTTTATATAATTATTTATGTAATGAATTTATTTTGCGTTTGTACACATTCTTGAATGAAAATCTGATTTGAGTTTTGTCTTCCTGACTAGAAAACTAAAATAACAAAAACAATGTATAATTTGAAGATATATTAGTAAATGAGAATTTATCGTCTGCAATCTTTAAGAGACAGTGTCCGGAGATGAGCGAAGTCGTGTAAAGTCGCACCAGATTGTAAAAACGTTAGAAAAATGGCGGCTTTGGCCTTTCTCACGGTTTTGTGAGGTCTAACTGCAACGTTTCTGGCTGCAATCTTTAAGAGACAGTGTCCGGAGTTGAGAGAAGTCGTGTAGAGCCGCACCAGATTGTAAAAGCGTGAGAAGAATGGCGGCTTTGGCCTTTCTCACGGTTCTGTGAGGTCTAGCTGCAACGTTTCCGGCAGCAATCTTTAAGAGACAGTGGCTGGAGATGATAGAAGTCGTGTAAAGTCGCACCAGATTGCAAAAACATTAGAAAAATGGCGGCTTTGGCCTTTCTCACGGTTTTGTGAGGACTAACTGCCATAGAGACAGTGTCCGAAGTGAAAGAAGTCGTGTAGAGCCACACCAGATTGTAAAAACGTGAGAAAAATGGCGGTTATGGCCCTTCTCACGGTTTGTGAGGTCTAACTGCAACGTTTCTGGCTGCAATCTTTAAGAGACAGTGTCCGGAGTTGAGAGAAGTCGTGTAGAGCCGCACCAGATTGCAAAAGCGTGAGAAGAATGGCGGCTTTGGCCTTTCTCACGGTTCTGTGAGGTCTAGCTGCAACGTTTCCGGCAGCAATCTTTAAGAGACAGTGGCTTGAGATGATAGAAGTCTTTAGAGCCGCACCAGATTCTAAAAACGTGAGAAAAATGGCGGCTTTGGGCTTTCTCACGGTTTTGTGAGGTCTAACTGCAATAGAGACAATGTCCGAAGATGAGAGAAGTCGTGTAGAGCCGCACCAGATTCTAAAAACGTGAAAAAAATGGATTCATTTTGCTTTCTCACGGTTTTGTGAGGTCTAACTGCAACGTTTCCGGCTGCAATCTTTAAGAGACAGTGGCCGGAGATGAGAGAAGTCGTGTAAAGACGCACCAGATTGAAAAATGTGAGAAAAATGGCGGCTTTGGCCTTTCTAACGGTTTGGTGAGGTCTAACTGGAATAGAGACAGTGTCCGGAGATGAGAGAAGTCGTGAAGAGCCTCACCAGAGGGTAAAAACGTGAGAAAATGGCTGTTTTGCCTTTCTCACGGGTTTGTGAGGTCTAACTGCAACGTTTCCGGCTGCAATCTTTAAGAGACAGTGGCCGGAGATGAGAAAAGTCGTGTAAAGTCGCACCAGATTGTAAAATGTGAGAAAAATGGCGGCTTTGGCCTTTCTAACGGTTTGGTGAGGTCTAACTAGAATAGAGACAGTGTCCGGAGATGAGAGAAGTCGTGAAGAGCCTCACCAGAGGGTAAAAACGTGAGAAAATGGCTGTTTTGCCTTTCTCACGGGTTTGTGAGGTCTAACTGCAACGTTTCCGGCTGCAATCTCTAAGAGACAGTGTCCGGAGATGAAAGAAGTCGTGTAGAGCCACACCAGATTGTAAAAGCGTGAGAAGAATGGCGGCTTTGGCCTTTCTCACGGTTCTGTGAGGTTTAACTGCAACCTTTCCGGCTGCAATCTTTAAGAGACAGTGACTGGAGATGAGAGAAGTCGTGTAGAGCCGCACCAGATTGTAAAAACTTGAGAAAATGGCAGTTTTACCTTTCTCACGATTTTGTGAGGTCTAACTGCAACGTTTCCGGCTGCAATCTTTAAGAGACAGTGTCCGGAGATGAGAGAAGTCGTGTAGAGCCGCACCAGATTGTAAACACGTGAGAAAAATGGCGGCTTTGGCCTTTCTCACGGTTTCGTGAGTTCTAACTGCAATAGAGACAGTGTCCGAAGTAACAGAAATCGTGTAGAGCTGCACATATTTTAAAAACGTGAGAAAAATGGAGGCTTTGGCCTTTCTCACGGTTTTAAAGGTCTAACTGCAACGTTTCCGGCTGCAATCTAGTAGAGACAGTGTCCGGAGATGAGAGAAGTCGTGTAGAGCTGCACAAGATTGTAAAATCGTGAGAAAAATGGCGGCTTTGGCCTCTCTCACGGTTTTGTGTTGTCTAACTGGAACAGAGACAGTGTTCGGAGATGAGGGAAGTCGTGTAGAGCCGCACCAGATTATAAAAACGTGAGAAAAATGGCGGCTTTGGCCTTTCTCCCGGTTTTGTGAGGTCTAACTGGAATAGAGACAGTGTCCGGAGATGAGAGAAGTCGTGTAGATCCACACCAGAATTTAAAGGCGTGAAAAAAATGGCGGCTTTGGCCTTTCTCACGATTTTGTGAGGTCTAACTGCAATAGTGATAGTGTCCGGAGGAGAGAAGTCATGTAGAGCCGCACCAAATTGTAAAAACATGAGAAAAGATGCATTCACAAGATTGTATTCCTGAAAAAGCAACATAAAAAAATTGTCTAATATTGGTAGACTCACGTTTGTATCCGTAGGTCAAGAATTAATTCTAACCCGACTCGCACCTGTCGCAGAACGCTACCTGAATAATATACATCAGTTTCAGGTCATTCTAAAACTATGATAAGAAATCTGATGGAAAGATTGACAGTCATATAGACAGACCGAAATGTGAAGTCCTAAACACATTTAAATGATATTGAAAAATGTTTTACTGTGAATTCTTATTCTTACTTATATAAAATTTATCATTAATTACATATTTAATCGTTAGTCATAAAACTTTTGATTAATGATTGATTCAATCATTAGTCATAAAAATATGATTAGCTATTGATTTATTCGTTAGTCATAAAAAAATATGATTAATGATTAAATTATTCGTTAGTCGTAAAATCTACGATTAACGATTAATTTAATCGTCAATCAAAACATTTGCGATCAATGATTAAATTAATCGTATTTATGATTAACGATTAATTTAATCATTAGTCAAAATATTTTTGATTAACGATTGATTTAATCATTAGTCAAAATATTTTTGATTAACGATTAATTTAATCGTTAATCGTTAGTCATCCAGATGATTGAATTTTGCCCAACACTGACCCCTACCTCGATATGCATGATGAATCTTAAAATTGCATGAAATTATGGTACTTACAAATTTTACGTTAGTACAATCTTAATTATTAATAATTATTTATAAATATTTAATAAAAATATTTTAAAAATTATCTATCTATCTATCTATATATATATATATATAATAAGCAAAAATAAGTTATAAATGTATTGTATCATTTGTATTAATATAAAAGTTGATTATCTTAGACGATTAGCCACAGGCATGCGGATAATACACAAATACCCATAAAAATACACTTAAAGAAAGAAGAAGAGGAATAAGTTTTCCTATTACATCATTCTTTATTTTTTAGTTTCCCATCCTACTGTAGGTATGGGGAACCTAGGTAATCGTGAAAATTTTCGACCTCGGTTTTTTGACTTTTTTACATGTTTTCAGGTGTGAGTATTCCAAAAATATCAAAATAGGTATGGTGTCCGTCTGTAGGGTGTCTGTTAGTTTGTTAGTCCGTTAGTGTATTAGTATGTTAGCCTGTGTACACGATATCTCCCGAAGAAATGATCGCAGAGAGATCGAACAGTTTTTAAAGTATTAGTTATGACACTGGCAAGAACCCTATTTTTTCGCAACATTCTAATTGAAAATCTTGAGTAGTTATTCGAAATTTACGATTTTCTTAACATGGGAAATTAGGGCAAAATTTCGCTTAAATGTGCATGAAAAGAAATATTTTTATCATAAATATGTAAGAACAACTTTTAAATATCAGTTTTAATGCCGGGATAAACATCATTAACTAGAGACGTGCTACTTTGAAAATTTCGCAAATTATTCGAAATTTACGAATTTCTTAACATGGCAGAATACAGCAAAATGTCGCATAAATGTCCCTTTTGAGGGGTATTTTCATAGTAAATTTGATAGACTACTTTTAAAATATTATATAAGATGCTGTATATATACTATATATATATATATACTATATATGTACTATAGTATAAATGATAGTGTATATATATATATATATATGTATATATATGTATATAATATAATTTTACAAAGACTGTTATTAACACATACACACATATATTTATGAAAGACCTTTTAAAATATTGGTTTGTTGAAGATCTGAATTAATATGCTGCCAAAATTTATCCCAAAAGGAAAATACAAAACAAAAGTTGGATCCAAACTTCCTATATTGACTTATATTTTGAAAGTATTTATTATTTTTTTTAATGTAGCATTCCCTTCGCTGAGTACTGTTTGAAATAAGTAGATTATGCCGTAACAAATGATGAAAAAGTGCTATACTTTTAGCGGCGTAATGGGGTTCTATGTTCTAGAGACTAGGAATGCTTTACCAAACCCTTTTTCTTTCTATTTCAACGTCAAATAATGAGACAAAATTGAATAATGAAAGCAAAATGCATTTCTTTCTCTCGCAAGCTATTATTTATTGTATAATACCGTAATAAAAATCTTTTAAATATGCACATTCTATTATTCTTGAACAATTTATTCTATAACTTGCTGTTTAAAAAATGCTTTGGGAATATTTTATAAATATTTTTTTTTTTTTTTTTTTTTAAATATTTAGTAAAATTCGTGCATGAAATTTCATTGACAAGCTTCGATAAAGCCAGAAATTGTCTTCTAATTCTAAAATTTTTAATGTTAAAATGGTTCTTTCTTTCAGTACGATTTTGTGGATAGTGGATTATTAATGTGTGTGGTAAGCCTAAATTTTATTTTGAAATTACTGATACACACATATTTCTATGAATTCAAGAATGTCGCTAATAAAATTGAAATTTCTAAAAAAAAAAAAAAAAAAGAAGAAGAAGAAGTTTAGGAGATTGAACTAAATATGGAAAAAAAATAATTGTCTTACATTTTAAAGAAAAGTATCCGATATTACAATTGCAAAAATAATAATAAATTATCTAAAAAATTAATGTTTTATGCATGTCCTTATGTCTATGTGTTTTTATTTATTTATTCTTTTTTTTTTATATACCACGAAAATAATACATATATAGTAGCAAGTAAAAATGTCATACAGAATAGGCAATACATAGGCAATAGAGTACATCAGTTACATTTCGTATTACCTAATACATACAATACTGCTTTTTTTTTTTTTTTTTTTTTTTTTTTTGAGGGGGGGGGTGCAAATTTTTTGAAAATGAGTTTTTGTTATATTTACACGTTTTGAGGTCATCTGAATCCGAAAAAAACAGGTTTTTAGCGGTTAGTCTGTGTGTGTGTCTCTGAGTATATGCTATCAGCATATCTGAAGAATAAGTAACAGCCGGAAGTTCAAACTCTATATTCCAAATCTGCATCATATAGAGATGCACCTTGTGAGGATAGCAAAGTAATGCTACAAGTAGAATTCGCACTTGATGCGTAACACACGATTACGAAGGTTTTAGGATTGAATTTATGTAATAGAGTTAGTTCCTATCCTAAGATAGAATTGTAAATTGTAATACGTTAATTTCATAAAATATTTTGGAAACGGAAATAGTATAAAAGAAGGACGATTGCTTTTGAGGTCAGTCAGTTGGAAGGAGGCTATGAGTGATAGTAGGAAGGTGAGAGGCTAGAGGCAGTTGGAGAGACTATGATGAGAGTGAGTTGAAAGGAGAGTTAGTAGAAAGCTAGTGGCTAGAGGTTAATTAGAAGTAATTCGAGTAGATAGCGTGGGCAGGGAATCCTCCCGTTATCGAAAAGTTACTGAGCCGCGAGGTTGAACGAAATTAAATGTGGTAGTTAAAATTATGGTGATTAGTTATGTAAAGTTAAAGTAGCTAGCATGGCTGCCCATCTTAAATTATAAAGATATTAAATATAAAGTCCAGCGCCCACCTTTCTTATTTAAGCTCTTAATAAAAGCTCATTATTTATTTTACATATCTGACTTTGTGTTATTTCATAACTTCATTAAGTAATTAAGCAAGTAAGCAGTATTCAGCTTCAAGTTAAAGGATGGCGACGAGTAATCGTTCGCCACAACCTCTAACCTTTTTGCTGAGAAGAAGCATATGGTTCCTGTACAGGGACCTCCAAGGGAATTCAAATACATTACGTCTAAGGGGGAAATTGCAAGTAAGTTGAGTTTAACATCTGTAAGCTGCACTAAACCAAATGAAATGAATATGTACTTTTTATAGGCATAAAAGCACGTTCCATGTAGAATATGGTATGAAAATCATTCACGGTTCGTTTACAGGGCTACACATAAGAACTAGTATACAGGGGGATAATACTTGGATATTCTTGTAAATGCATTTCAGGCTGTGCTATATGTTATAAGATTATATTTATATGCACAATGTGACGTGCACGTAATTTTTAGAAGACGTGCAGAGCTGCCAAATTTTAATAATATACATTCTTTTTTTATGTAACTAGTGGAGTTACTTTACTATTATATTTTACAATGTTCAGGAAAACTGCTCAAATTAAATATAATTTCCCCTTCTCATGGGGTAAATAAAGTATTTTTAAACTAAATAATTAGTGTTTTTTTTTTTACACGTTTTGGAGTCCCCTGAATACTGAAATTTCCTAAATAAGTCATGTTTCTAATGTTTAATCGTTGTCTATGCCTTTTATCAGAATAACTTAAAAACAAATAATTTCAAATAATTAAAGTTTTGTATATTTGAAGTTAATATAAGTTTGTTACTTGAAAAACTTTATCTAAATTGTTAAATTTCAAAGATAATTTGGAATGAACTTTTAAATTTAATAACAGCTTTTAAATTCTTATTAAATGTAAGTGCTATACACAGACGGTGAGTTGACGGTTCAGTAGCCCCGTCATACACATTTATTTGTGAAATGAAACTTTTCCGAATTCTGTTTCAAATTGTTTTTAATGAAGGTTTTTATAACAGTACTCGTTAAATTATCCCTTAATACCCAAACTGTCTTTATGGCATTGAATTTCAGGGTAAGGAAAAGTCGTGTGAGTGACACACCATATTATTATTTTCATGTATGCACACACAACCACACACACACACACACACATATATATATATTATTTCAAAACAGACGGATTTTAATTTATTTTTTTATTTTTTATTTATTTTTTTATCAAACGCTTTAAATAATAATAATAATAATAAAGATTCTGATTTGAAATTTCCTCTTTTAAAATTGATATTCACTTAAAATTAAATTAACTGTTCTGCTTTTTCAAAATATTAACAATATTGACTTAAAAACTATGTTTTGTGTTGCGTTTTTATAGGTAAATGATTTGTCTTGTTTGTTTGTTTTCTGGGTACTGAGATTTTTGTTTATCTCGATAACTGCTTATATGTTGAATAACGCAGACGACAATGGCTTCATAATTTTTTATTACATAAAAGACAATTTATTTTATATACTATGTATATAAAAACCCATGGATGTCCATGCATTACACGGGATTTTATCACCAGATTTGAAGCACCAGAAGTTAATTTCCTGCCAACTTGGACATCAGTCTCTGTCTTTATTATAATGCATTTTCTTTATTATTATGTATTATTATTATGTATTATTATTAGCTCTGTCTTTTTTATTATGCATTTTATTCTTGCAAGAAGATCGCACTTGTCAAATATTTATAATTAAAATATTTTGCATGCACCTCTGTTATTACAGTCAGAAAATAAATAAGTATGTTGTAATAAAATCTGCTTCGTGTTTCGAAATATCCTGCAGTGAAATCCAGCTTTATAATAAACCATAATTTTACTTTATTTTATTTTTATTTTATTATTATTATTATTATTTTAATTGAAAAAAAATGGGATAATGCAAGTCTTTTTTTTCCACCTCTAAAAAAGTAACTTATCTATTTACATAATCATATAAATATATTTCATAGGTCCATTTCTTGATTTTATTTCGAGGGGAAAATATCATTTTTTTTTTTTTTTTTTTTTTTTTTTTTTTTTTTTAAGGCATGTAATTTAAACTACTTAGATCGATGAAATTACTTTTTAATAAAGTGATCGCAGACGAACACAAAAGCAATACAGAAATGTTTTAAACAATTGCAACACTTCTTATAGAAGAATAACGGATGTTTTAAAAAAAGAATATAATAATAATAATAATAATTATTTTATTATTATTATTATTATTATTCGAGTTAATTATTAGTAGTTTCTAATTATATGTAGGATATAAAAAAAATATCCAATTGTGTGCATAGGAAATAATCTGTCAAAATATTAAAACGGAGAAATATTTCGATGTCATTTCAAAGGTTAGTTCAAATCATCAAATGGTGATGTATGGTAGTATAAAATTAAACGAAAAATAAGAAAAACATATTAATTGAAACACAAATAAATAAGTAAATGGACGATATAAAATAGAAAATCTATTTATATCAAAATTGCTGTAAGCTTTTTTCTGTGTTCCTTTTAAAATATTTTACAAGCCTGAAATACCAGTTCCAACTTTTCACAATCCAGGAAAGATAATATCTGTATTGCTATAAAGTTTCATACTTTAAAAATAGAGAATATTTATTTATTTATTTATTTATCTTTTTATTTATCTTCGAAAATAATATAAGTTTTATGTAACCTCTAATGTAATCATATTTATAAATTTTAATTAAAAATAATTACAAGATAAAAAGAGCTTTTTATATACCATGTTTTTTAATTATCTGTTGAATCATATAAATGCTACCGAAGTCAGCGGGAACCCGAAATAATGGACTAAAAGTATTAAAAACATGTTTTAATCTCATTTTAAGATAGATATAGAGTGTTTTTTATATAAGTTATGTAATCACGTATAAATTTCTTTATGAATTGTGTTTGCAATATCCAAGAAAGGCTTAATGTGATTTATGTTTATAGTTTATGTACATCATTTTCCTGAAGGTGGTTAAAAATTGAATATTAACTGAAACGTCGGAATGTAAAGATATTTTGAAATATAAAGATATTTTAAATAGTGTGATATGCTGAAAAGTATGGTTTTAATACTATTTTTATAAGGGGCTACAATCTCGAAATATTTGAACATCGCTCGCGTCAAAAATATTTCCGATTAAAATGTAAATTGTTTGGCATGTTTTAAGTTATCGTTGCAAGAACCTTATTGATTTACATAAGAGAGGGACTAATTTATATATATATATATCAGTATACAAAGTAGAATTATTATACATTGCGGTCTATGGGCTTAAACAATTTAAAATTTTATGAAGTAATGTTAAATTTTTATAAAATGGTAGATAAATATTTGATATTACCAATCGTTAAAACTCATACAACTTGTGCAGAAATACTCAAAAAAGCTACTATAATTTAATCTTTTAGTTTATTTTGCAACTTCTCTTATATAAATATATTTATATAATCGCTTACTACTAAATTTTTCTTAAAGTCCAGTGGGAGCCACGCCATATTATTATTTATTTTCTTCAAACCACGATACTTTATGGAGGTAACTACAATTCTAAACGATAAAGTGCACACACACACACACAGAGCGGAAAAAAAAGCTTGATATTTTTTATATATTAATTTGTCTTTAACTTAAAAAGGAGATACTAAATTTACACTTCAAAAGATTCAGACTTAGAAAATTCGGATACTCATAAACTGCAAAATAAAAAATTTGACTAAAACACGTAAAATTCTTTTAGTTAACTTACAATCTAGTTACACTATATTCCATTATTAAAAATAAATAAATAAGTCAATAAAATAAAATAAATACAAAGAAAGTTATATATTGAAAACTCATTTGTTTTACAAATTTAGAGATTAATTTTATCGATAAAAGAATTTCTAATAAAAACATTTTGAATTGTTTTGAAAATTTTATTTTAGAAATTATATATTACTTCAAAAGTTGTTTTTCTTTTTTTTTTTCTAGTAGATAATGGTTATAAAATATGAACATACATGGATAAAATAACAAAAGTTCTTAGATGAAATTCCTAAAAAAAAAAAAAAAAAGAATCTTAGAAATATTATCTATATAATATTTCTCTAACGTGGAGCAGTTATTTTTTTTTTTTTTTCATAACGATACGATAGTGGTGTAATTAATAAAATACTTGAGAAAAAAATAATATTTAAAAATGGAAAATATTTAAGCACGTTGACTCAGCTCAATGAACTATAAGAAAAAATGACGACATTTACGTGATGACATTATTTTACGGGAAAAAAAATATTTTTAAGAGTTGCTTCTCCAGAATCTTTGCAAGCGTCATTTTAAACCTAGCAATATTTTAAAGATTATACAGAATAGGAATAATTATCATAAATCAACTAAAAAATACAATCATAAAAAATATAATCAAAATAGGAATTAGTTTTTTTTAAACAAAAAATTATACCAAAATTAATAAAAAGTCATCGCGGACATGGCGACAAAAATTTAAAAGGCTTCGTTGGAGTCTTATACTAAAACTGTGCTACCTGTAGAAGTAAGGAAACTGGGTCGTAAACTATGAATTTTATTTTGAAACCTTTCTTTGAATTATTTTGGTTTCACTATTGTACAATAATAATTTGGTTCTAATAATAATTTAGATTCTGGTAAATTAAATTTTTAATTTGGTGGTGAAATTGGTATAATATTTATCAGTTTCAAATTTTAAAGGTAGATAAGAAAAAAGTAAATAAATAAATACTGTGCGACACTTTCGCACGGGTTTGCTAGTTTATAATAAATCATTGCATCTCACTTCATTTTAATGAATTTTATTTTATTTTATTTTATTTTATTTTTTTATGCAGGAAAAGATTTTAAAAATGCTCATTTAGTGTTCATACCACTGTAAAGCGATATATACCAAAAACTTATAAGCACAATTTAACGTCAAAACGAGACTAAATACAAAATTTAAGGAAAATCCACAAGTTCTTGATTTAGAGCTGTTACATATTTTTGTAACTCATATATAAATTCACAGACAACATTCCAAAAACGTCCAAGACATGTTAAACCTATAAAATCTTCAAAATCAGAAGTAATTTCTTATAACTCTATTACTTTCTTTTTGTGAATCTATCATAGAATACATGAAAAATATTGTACTAATATGCGTTTTATCCTAGATATTATTTATACGTCTAAAATAATTACGCTTAAATAATTAATACAAGATAAATCTTAAAGAAGATAACACTTTTAATTACTTATGATAATCATTATATATTTTAAACATAAATTACCTATTTTATGTTCTATAAAAACTAACTCATTCTCTACGTATCTCAATAATCTTAAAAGAACGTAAGAATGTATTTATTTATGATCTTCCGAAAGTATCTAAGCAGCAACTATAAATTAAGCACATTGAAAAACTGTTTTGATTTATAAAGCAATTAGATCTGCAAAGCTATATTCTCTGCCATAATAAACACCTCTGCGATCAAAATATGTGAAACATCGCTCGTTAAGAGCAGCTGCTCTCTCAGTGGAAATCAATAGCGGAGGAGAGTCTGAATACTTATCGGAAAAATTTTATATGCTGAGTTTATGCTACAAAAATTCTTATGGCGCGGAGTCTGCCGTAATTCGATTAAAAATTAATCGTCAACATAAATAATGGCAATGCTTCTAAACTTATGAAGATGAGAACAATAGAAGCATGAGAATAAGAAAGGAGCACTTAATATTCTTGGACGATCTTGAAAAAACAAAACTTAGATGAAACTTCTTTTAAATTATGGTACTCTTATGGAACATTTTCTTTTTAGTACCGAATGCGATAAACATTAGCAGATACAAATTACCAAGTAGAAAAATACATAAATTACGGATGTTTATTTTATTTTCGTTAAGACATCTATAGAGGAAAGGAGTTTTTACTTATATTTTTTCTACGGGAATTCATAAAAATGACTTGTTTAAGTTATATATATATAATACTAGCAGACCCGGCCACGCGTTGCTGTGACTAAGTTATACGTTGAATTATACGGCTGTAAACTATTTAGTACAGTCAAATTATTATTATTTACGAATAAAGACGAAAACGTTGTAGCCGATGTAAAAACCCACAGGGTTGAGATTTGAAACTTAGGTCAAAATTTGGAAGCGATTGATAAAAATTTTCGTAGTGTTGATATTAAGCACAAATTAATTTTATTGTAGGGTCCTATAAATTTTAATGGAGAAGTGATATATATTATTTCTAATGCTACTCTGGATAAAATTGCTAAAATGACTAATATATAAATTAAATTCTATTAAAATTCTATTAAAATAAAAGTATAAAAGAAACAGACGATTTTAAAATCAATTTTTATGGAGGAGTGAAATATAATATATGCTATAATGGATAATTTTACTATAAAATGACCTCATCATTTTAAATATTTTAAAGAGGGCAACAGCTGTAGTTATAAAAAGGAAAACAATAAGGCTAAACCAGAAAAATAAGTAAATTTGATAAATATTTTAAAACTTTAAAATTGGAAATCTTATGAAATATTGGACATTTAAAGTAAATACATGTATCATTTTAAATAGAAAAAGATTTTGGAAAAGTTTAGTGTATTTTAACGAAGTGATGAGAAGTTTTTGAGTATGTTAAAATTTTAATAGTAAATTCAAGTTAATAAAGATGGGAAACATTGAGGATTAAGATAAGAATAATTATAAGATAAAAAAAATAAATAAATAAATAAATAAAAATAAAAAAAAAAAAACTTTTTATATACCATGCTTTTAAATTTTAATATACTAATAATATACTAATTAAAAGGAAAATGATAAATATTCTATCATAGTTTGAAGTCAAATTTGTTTTCAAATGTCTAAATAAAATATCTGATGTAAGATACTAATATTTTGCAGCGGAATAGATTTCATTTCTGTCATCCTTGGCGAAAAAAAAAGAATATCGCCAAATTATCTGGCGAAAATATTTAATTCTTTTCAAAAATCATGGTTATTTTAACAACTTATATTAAAAGAGTAATGAATAATATGAAACAATATTTCGTACAATACATATTACATGTCATACATACGTACATATTACATTTCGTACAATGCATACATCTGGCATGTATATTTTCGTGTTACGCTTTTGATCGCCAAATAATAATAATAATAATAATAAAAGCCAAGGGCGACAGAGTTTTTAAATTTAAAATTAAAATTTTGTCAATTTGACAGCAAAATAATTCAATCTAACACCCGCGATAACTAATACATATCTATACCCAAATATAAGGATTAAAATCGGGAAATAAATTTCCTCGATTTTTAATAATTTCTTACAAAAAATCCAGTGGGCAATTAACATAGGAAATCTTTTTCTTGGCTCAGGGATGGAACACGGGCGCAGAATTCATACCGGAATCCGTTGAAGAAATTTCTGTACCTGTAATATCGCTGATTTAAGAAGTAGAAAATTTTCTTACATTGATAGTGGTATGAATTCTGCGCCCGTGTTCCATCCCTGTTGGCTGCACAGACGGTCAGTGAGTCACACTTCGCTTGCGTATAGAACTCATAGATATAGTATAGCATATATAGAATAGAGTGATCATTGGGGAGAAAAAAGTTATTTATTTTCATTTGGGAAAAGACGACGTTTTTACCAAAATATGGCCGTCTTTCCCCGTGTGAATACACACGGGAATACATACTAATATGAAGGATTTCAATGCATGTTTCCTCATATCAGCTGTTAACTAGCTCACCACCTGTCATGACGTCAGATGTGACGTAACTGTATTACGTAATCAACAGCGCATCTTCGTCTCTGAGAGAGAAGTTTATATGAGTCTGTACGAGAAAGCTTTGCTAAGCGAGCGGCAAGAAATGCCCGCATTATGTTATTCTACTTTTCTATATATTATTAAATGTTGTGATTGTTCAAAAGACTCTGCTTTTCACTCTGCGGACCCATTTATACCAACAATGGTTATGGGCCCAGAGACACGCATCTTACTGCGGACTTTTTAAAAATTTAAATTAACATTCGCTAAAACGAAAGTGCGACTTACAGTTAAGCCTAAGGGCTGAAATCAAAACTATTTTTGATTCTATTTTTATAAAGAAGCTACTATAGCTGATTAAATATGTCGCAAGTATTAAATATAGAAAAGTTATCCAAAAATAATTTTGACACCTGGAAGCTGCAGATAGAAGCTGTTTTAATCAAGAATGATCACTGGAGTTATGCTAACGGAACGAAAATTAAGCCCGATGAAGGCGCCGAAGGTGAAGAAAAATGGCTCGAAATTGACCGTAAAGCTAGAGCCGATTTAATCCTAGCAATTACCCCAAGTGAGTTGTGTCATATTAAACATTGTACCACCTCAAATGAAGTATGGAATAAATTAAAAGAAGTTTACGAATCGAGAGGACCGGCAAAGAAAGCCACCCTGTTGAAGCAGCTACTCTTTAAGAAAATGACTGACAGTGAAAATATGTCCGATCACCTCAATATTTTCTTCGATATAGTGGACAAGCTAAAAGAAATGGACATTCACGTAGCCGAAGATTTATTATCAATTTTGCTCTTATACAGTATTCCTGACAGCTATGAAAATTTCAGGTGCGCCATAGAAGCAAGAGATGAATTGCCGCAGCCTGAAGCTCTGAAAATTAAAATGATGGAAGAATACGAGTCAAGAAAAAATAAAAAGCATCAAGAATCAAAAATGCGTATTTTACAACTCACAAGAAAAATCTTCCTGAAAAGAACAAAAGAGAAATCTTAAAGCCTGTGCAGAACAAGAACACGTATGGCGAAAGAAATTATGCAATCTTCAAATGCAATTACTGTTCAAAAGTAGGGCATAAAGCCTCAGAATGCAGAAAGAAGATCTCAGACAGAAAATTCACTTCATCGAATAAATACAAAGATAGATCTTTCATGGTTGAAGATAGTACAGAGTTCACGATGGCAGCAAGCAACTCTTTCCAAGAACATTCCGAGTGGTGTCTCGATAGCGGTACGACATCCCATATGGCTCATGACAAGAATTTGTTTACAGATTTCGAACCTAGAATTGGATCATTTATAAAATTAGCTGTAGATGAAACAGCGGAGATCACAGGTGTTGGAACAGTGAAATTAAAAGTTCCCGGTAATCACAGTGTAACCAATTTAAAGTTAACAAATGTTTTGTGCGTTCCAAAATTGAAATGCAATTTAATGTCTATATCAAAAGCTACTGCAAACAACTGCCGAGTTGTATTTACCGAAAAATGTGCAAAAATTACGAAGCAGGACGGCTCTCTGATTATAAGTGCTACGAGAAAAGGTGATTTATATTTTTTTCAGCCGCAGGTGGATATCGCTGCATCAACTCAGGTAAGCAACTTTCATAAATGGCATTTAAAATTAGGACATTTAAATGAAAAAGATTTAAAATTATTAAAATCTGAAAATATGTTAAGAGATTTAAATTTTAATGAAAAAGATTCCTTAAAAGATTGTAAAGTATGTATTAGGTCTAAACAAACTGTGAAACCATTTTGTAAAGAAAACAAATTTCATAGTGATGAATTATTAGAAGTAGTTTATTCTGATTTATGTGGCCCTATAAATGTTAAATCCCATGGCGGATCACGTTACTTTATTACTTTTTTGGATGATAAATCTCGTTACATTGAAGTAAATTTTCTAAAAACAAAAGATGAAGCTAAGAACGCGTTCCGGAGATATAAAGCAGCAGTCGAAAATCGATTAGGGAAAAAAATTAAAATACTGCATACTGATAATGGTTTGGAATATTGTGGCAAAGAATTCAATAAATATATTGAAGAATGCGGTATTAAACGCGAATTCTCAGCACCAATGACCCCTCAGCAAAATTCTAGAATTGAAAGACAAAATCGTACATTATGCGAAATGGCGAGGTGTTTATTAATGCAATCAAACCTTCCAAATACATTCTGGGCTGAAGCAGTAAATTGCGCTGCATATATTAGAAACAGGTGTCCCACTAAAGGAATTAAAGAAAATAAAACACCGTTTGAATTGTTTTTCGGTTATAAACCAACTGTTAATTATTTTAAAATTTTCGGACAGAAATGTTTTGTTCTAAATAAAAAATCAAAAGGGAAGTTTGAAGCTAGGTCACACGAACATATATTCGTTGGCTATTCAAATGAATCACGCGCTTACAGATTATGGAATAAGGATACCAGAAAAATTGTCATAAGTCGTGATGTTCGATTTATAGACGAATTTGAAATAAATGATTCAGCCACTACTGATCAATTAGAATTAATTTTTCCGTCTGAGAATAAATGCAATGATTGTAATATTAAAAATGAAACTCCTATCCCTACTCAAACCGCAGACAGGGGGAAAACAGCGGATCGATTTCCTATCCCCCTGAATGCAACGGAGAAAGTTTCTCTTTTTGGAAAGGGGGGGAAGCGAACCACTCTGAAGGGGGGAACGTAGAAGATGTGAGTGGAGGGGAGGAGAGTGCTCACGATAAATGTAAACAAGAGAAAGGGATTGATAAAAACAATCCTATTTTTAAACGTGGTCTCGGCAGACCTAAAAAAATTAAAAGTTGGAACTTTCAAAAGTCTCATAAGGAGTGTATTACAGATACAAAATATAAAGATGAAACTTCTCAATTAGCTGATAACTCATTTAATGAAATTAATCCCAGCGTAATCGACGCGCTAAATGGAGATTATGCTAAAAATTGGGAGAACGCGATGAAATTAGAATATGATTCTTTAGTTAAGCAAAACGCTTGGGAAATTGTAGATAGACCAAAAGATAAAAAGGTAATTGGGTGTAAATGGGTTTTAAAAACAAAATTCAAACCAGATGGTCAAATTGAAAAATTTAAGGCCAGATTAGTTGCTAAAGGGTGTTCACAGAAACAAGGTATAGATTTTGAGGAAAATTTTTCACCAGTAGCCAGATTAAGTTCTATAAGAACTGCAATCGCGTATGCTATCCAGAATGGTTTCACAGCATACCAGTTAGATTTCATTATGGCATATGTTAACGGAATGTTACATGAAGAAATTTATATGGAACTTCCTGAATTTTTTGAAAATGATATACACGAAAATAAAGTGTGTTTATTAAAAAAATCTTTGTATGGCCTTAGGCAGTCAGGAAGGCAGTGGTTTAAGAAATTAGATGAGAAATTGAGAAAAATGAAATTTAACCCTTTGAATTCCGACAAATGTGTCTATTACTCAAAATATCCTTTTGATGCTATTATAATCGTCTATGTCGACGATTTAATTTGTCTCACTAAAAGTGAAGAGCACTATTTTGATATAAGAAATAAATTAGCAGAATCTTTCAAAATGAAAGATATGGGCCTTCTGCATTATTGCTTAGGCATTGAATTTAATCAAGATAGGGACAGCATCACTATAACACAAAAGAAATACATTGAAGATTTACTAAATAAATTTAATATGGAAGATTCTAGAGTGGTAAATACACCTTTAGATAACAGTGTAAAATTAACTAAACAAATGTGTCCAAATACAGAAGAAGAGAAATCATATATGTCAAAGATTCCTTATAGACAATTAATTGGTTCTCTTATGTATCTGTCGGTTGCTACCAGACCAGATATCACCCATGCTGTAAATTATTTAAGTCAGTTTAATAACAATCCAGGAAAACCTCACTGGATAGCTGCTAAAAGAATACTAAGGTATCTCAATGGCACTAGAAATTTAGGAATTGTGTATTACAGAGACGATAAACCATTGACAGCATTTGTTGATGCCGATTGGGCATCGGATATAAATGATAGAAAATCATATACAGGATACGTCTTTAAGTATGCCGGTGGACCTATTTCTTGGGAATCTAGAAAGCAGCGAACCGTTGCTCTATCCACAACAGAATCTGAATATATGTCTCTGTCCGAATCCGCAAAAGAGACAATTCATGTTAGAAATTTCTTAAAAGAATTGGATCCTGAAATTGTATCAAGTCCAACTGCAATCATGTGCGACAATCAATCTGCACTGAGATTAGTAAAAAATCCTGTTCATCACAATCGATCTAAGCACATTGACATTCGTCATCATTTTGTGCGAGAAGTTTACAATAATAAACTAATAGACATTAAATATATTTCATCAGATGAACAACCTGCAGATATTTTAACAAAAAGTTTAAATGCATATAAATGAAGGATTTCAATGCATGTTTCCTCATATCAGCTGTTAACTAGCTCACCACCTGTCATGACGTCAGATGTGACGTAACTGTATTACGTAATCAACAGCGCATCTTCGTCTCTCTGAGAGAGAAGTTTATATGAGTCTGTACGAGAAAGCTTTGCTAAGCGAGCGGCAAGAAATGCCCGCATTATGTTATTCTACTTTTCTATATATTATTAAATGTTGTGATTGTTCAAAAGACTCTGCTTTTCACTCTGCGGACCCATTTATACCAACAATGGAATACATACTAATATTTTAGCAAATAAAATTTATGAATAATTTATTTGCTAAAGGGGAATGGAAGACTCCAGATACAGTTTCAAATTCATATTTCTTTCTTTCTTTTCTTTTCTTTCTTTTTTTTTTTTTTTTTTTTTTTTTCAATACCACTTAATGGCTGTTTAAAGCTTTTTTTTTTTTTTTTTTTTTTTTTTTTTTTTCGGCATCAAAAATCTTTGTACGATAACATGGGGATGAGAGATCTATGTATATTACTATATCTATGATAGAACTACATTAGCACTTTATCAATGTGTATAAAACCTTTAAATTGATTATGACGTCAATTTTCGTGAGATGCATAATTTAACTTTTTATAATTTTTTAACTTTCACGTTTGATTAAATGTATTTATTTTTATGTCAAAAGAAAATGAACTCGTATTTTTTTTTTTTTTTTTTTTTTTTTTTTCAACAATTAAATTAATGGAACTCACAGATATTTTGGAGCAACTTTAATAAAGGTCTATAATTAACAAATAATTGCAATAAAACAATATTTTGATAATAAATTGAGATAAAAACTATCCTATCTCTCAAGTTGGACAGAACTGCACACAGTGTGCAAAATTTCATTAAAATCGGTTCCTTAGTTTAGGAGTTTACCCCGGACAAACATCGTGACACGTAATTTATATATATATACAGATATTGCGCAACTTTATAATAATATTTTGGTTATAAATATGGATGCGCAAATAACAGAGATTAAAAAAAGAAGAAGAAGAATTTTTTTATGGATGATTTGGTTTTACGTATCTAAAGGGATATGTTATCATTTTTGGAAATTAAATGTTATATGTATGCTATATTTCTGTAACAATATAAAGGATGCCCTAAAAAAAAAATATATATATATATATATATATATATATATATATATATATATATATTTGCATACTAAATAACAAACAAATTTGTAGATAAAATTTAATCGCGGAGGATATTTGAGTAATATAATGATTTATACATAATCACAGACAGCATATACTATAATAATCTGGTGTGAAACAACCACACGACTTCCATTACCCGCTATTACATGTATTATATGCATTTTTTAATGATAATGTGATCAGAAAATATGAAAGTGACCTAAAGAGAAAATCGTTAGAGCCGTTTTTGAGATACCAACTTTTACAAAAAATCAATTATTGGCCGGAAAAAAATAATTACATACAAAAGCATATTTAAAAGTGAGTTAAAATGGCGAGTTTGAAAAAAAATCCGTATGACCGTTTTTAAAGGAACGCCTTTGCGAGGCCTGAACTTGAGCTATTTATACAGGACGCCTATCAATTTTCCTGAACTAACCAACTATATCATTCGAAAGGACATCTAATAGAGTGTTTATATAGCAAGTTTGAAGAAAATCGTTAGAGCCGTTTTTGAGATACGAACTTACGGTCCCACTTCCGGTTTCCGATGTCCCACTTCCAGTTAATCTCAATTATTGACAGGAAAACAATAATTACATACAAAAGCATATTTAAAAGTGAGTTAAAATGGCGAGTTTGAAAAAAATCCGTACAACCGTTTTTAAAGGAACGCCTTTGCGAGGCCTTAAATTGAGCTATTTATACAGGCCGCCTATCAATTTTCCTGAACTAACCAACTATATCATTCGAAAGGACATCTAATAGAGTGTTTATATAGCAAGTTTGAAGAAAATCGTTAGAGCCGTTTTTGAGATACGGACTTCCGGACTTCCGGTTTCCGATGTCCCACTTCCGGTTTTTCAATTATCACCAAAATTTGGAAATTTCATCTGTACACCAGACGTATTTCAATTCTAAAGTTTCGTAGATCTATCTTTATTAGTTTCTGAGCTATAATAGCCAGAAGATTCTCCACATACATACATACATACATACACACACACATACATACACACTGACCAATTGCCAAAAACCACTTTTTTGGACTCAGGGGACCTTAAAACGTGTAAATCAGGTGAAAACCCGATATCGAATTTTCAGACCGAATACAATACTTCCATTACCCTACGGTAGTAGGGTAATGGAAGTAAAAATGTGTAAATTACTTAATTTCATTAATAAATTTACATGTAATTATGCATTCAAATATTGAGTTCTCTATGCGGGTTCTCTATGCTAAAATAATGCGTACACAATGCATGATATTATAGAAAAATCTTTTAAGAATATGCATCAATTAACCGTTTTTAAAGCTGCGAATGCAAAAAAATATAATTTATAACATGATAACTTAACATATTAATAAGTTTTAAAAAGATATTTAAAAAAAAACATTTTCATTACATATCCCTTAAAATTCCCTTTTCTGAGAGGGAGGGGTATTTCAAGAAAAAGACAACAAAAATACATACTGTTTATAATGCATTTTAATTTACTTTTTTAAAACAATTTGATTAATATTATAGTATAAAACAAATTATAGATTTCAAAATTAGTTATTTTATCTTTGATAGTAATACTTACATTTTCTTAACACAAAACTACAACTTAATTTTAAACAGAATCTAATAAAATTAACATAACTGAACTGAACTTTTGAAATATTCATTTCCGAAAACACATATGTATTTTTTTATTCTGTAATAAATACACACACACAAAAAAAAAAAAAAAAAAAAAAAATCATATCCCAAGAAAGTTTACTTCTAATAAATCTTAAAATACAGTTGAGAGGAGTTCAATATTATATTGATTGAAAATTACGTGATTTAATACAACATCAATGATTTCATAAAAAGAAAATAAGAAAAAAAAAAAAAATCTCCAATTGCAATCATTTTGTTTAAGTCAAGAAATGTTCAATCAATCTTCTCGAAAGTGTCTCATGCTTTTTGCAATGTAACTTGAATTCGCGTTTTCAGAAAAGCACAGACCATTAGGTCTTGGTGTTCAGACGCAACCTATCATTTTGAAAGCTGAAAGAAATGACATTCGGTTTGAAATACATAAAATCGATATTTCTGTCAAAAGAATCGACAAAAAGTATGTTTTTCTAGAAACACTGCTGGTAAAAGTAATAAAAATCGAAAAATAAATTTTTCGTGTATATAGAAGCAAACAGAATTTTGCAGTCCTTGGGAGTTTTTATCTTTTCCTCATACATTTTCTTAGGTAAAAAATGAGAGAGCAGATTTGTAGCGACAGCTATTTTTGGCATCGCTTTCGAAATATATATATATGCTCAGAAACTTTATTCATCTCTAAACACTTCCTAATATTTCTCGCCTTATAAATTTTGTCTCCAAATATAATTTTTAACTAAAGTGAACGGGAAACGATAAATTAAAATGTCATTGATATTTTTATCGTATTACAAGTTATTTATTTGTATTTCAAGCAATGGTTATAAAAGGTACTTGCTTTAAATACATTCCTAAAAAATAAATAAATAAATAAAAATACATAAAATGAATAATGAAAATAAAGATTAAAATTATAAACTTCCTAAAATTGGAACTTAATTTTTTCCCTAGTAAAACGATCGTATTATGTTTAGAGGCAACTTGTATATTGAGCTTAAAATAAATGAAAATGATGCATATTTTTTGTATTTTTACATTAATAAAATATGTAAAATGAAATACGTGACCATTGTCGTATTTTTATAATATGACAATATAAAATATATGATATTAAACCAAAAGCTGAATGTGTTTAAGAAGAAAATTCGCTGAAATCTTTGGAAGTAACTTCAATATTAAAAAAAAAAAAATAATAATATACATGTTTTTTGTATTCGGTATTTGTCTTCGTAAGTTTATGTAACGTACTCTTTGGGAAAAATAGTTTTATCTGTACCTTTTTACAGTTATTATTTTAATATCATTGTTTAATACAGTTTGATTTATTCAGGCTGAACAAATTTATAAGCACTAACAAAGCAAAGAATTTTTTAAAGAAATTATTTCTTCCTTTAAGTACAAAGTTCTATATAACAGTCCACATAGAAAAAATGAAGTAGTCTAATAGTGTGTATGAATAACCATCAACAAGGGTATTGTAAAAGTCCAAGTTTTAAGTTTATTCATAAAAATACTTGGATGACCGAGTTAACTTGGTCTCAGTGTAAAAATCATTTGTCGTGTAGATACAATGATTTGTTTTCAGATAATTATATTTATTATTTGTTTTCCCAGGACAGATAGTCAAATACCATTGAAGGCTAAATATTGTGGAGGTAAGGAAAATTCAGATCAAATTATCATATCAAATCTCTAACTATAATTTCATACCAAAATCACTCAAGGCGTTTCCTAGAAGACAAGATTTCTGCTATACTTACATGGCTCTAGGTAAGCGACGGCTGATATTTCTGAAAACTTTTTTCATAAAAAGAAAAAAAAAAAAAGAAACCTCTAAATATTTTTTTTTTTTTTTTTTTTTTTTTTTGTTAAATAATTTTTTTTTAATTAAATATTTCCAAGATAACAAAGTTTATACCGTATTTCTTCTGGGTGGTGTGATGATTGCCAGTTAAATCTAATTAAAATAAGATGAATGCTATTTAAGATCAAAATGTGATCTCAAAAACACATCAACTATAAATATTTTTCAAAATCATTTAACTACTAAAAAAAAAAAAAAAAAAAAAAAAAAAATTGCCGTCTTTCTAAACAGAATGTCATATATTTGTTTTATGCTTAAAATTCAATTACAAAGTTAAAAATCCCTTAAATCTAAATTTGTATCAAAATCGTTCGGACAATTTCGAAGAAAACCATATCTCTGTCATATATTGACCTATGCAAAATGAAGGTTAGCCATGAATTCTAAATTTCATGAATATGAGGATAAATTAGATCAGTTTCTCCTCTGAAAAAACCCTTAAAGTTGAATTCTTATCAAAACCATTAGAACTATTTCCTAGAACGTTTCTCTCGTAATTTTGTAAAGGGCGGAGTGAAAGCTAACTGTGAACGTTAATTTCCCTGAAGATGAATTCAGTTTGAATTGTCGCATAAAAAAATCCAAACCTAAATATTTATCAGAATCATTCGAGCAGTTTCCAAGAAAATCAAATTCCAGTCATATTTTGCTCCGGTGGAGTGAGAATCAACACAGCAGTGAACGCTAACTTTTCTCGAAACGAGGATATAACATATAAATTTGTCATTGTAAAAAAAAAAAAAAAAGTATTGCTATATTTTTATTAAAAGTGTTCGGTATAAGGTGAAGCTAGAAGAGTTTGTGCACAATTCAACGAAACGTTATAAAAAATTTAAATTTTACTTTTTGCTAAACTGTTGGTGCATAGCATTGAAGAGATCCTTCTTCTATGCATTTCCATTCCCATTTTGTTGTTATACTATGATTTAAAGCAACAGCTGTAATAAAACCAATAGAGCTATTTTGCGCAAACACTCTTACAGGGAAGGAGAGATTGCGCAAATGGGTACCAAAGATTGCGCTTAATTTTAACTACAATGAAATTGTTAACAATGATAATTGCACTTAATTGACATTGATATAAGGTTTTTATAAACAAATATTTTTTGTATTGCATGTAGGTATTT
Source organism: Salticus scenicus (assembly GCA_963930645.1). Classification (NCBI taxonomy): domain Eukaryota; kingdom Metazoa; phylum Arthropoda; class Arachnida; order Araneae; family Salticidae; genus Salticus; species Salticus scenicus. The sequence continues at coordinate 135,478,483 of OZ005652.1, read as the reverse complement.
CAATTTAATAATAGTAATAATAATAAAAGCAACCACCTGTCACAAGTAAAATTTATAAACAAGTCCATGGGAAATCGTTTAATTTGAAAATATCTTATAATACTACCATTCTAGAAAAATTCTTAGAAAGTGTTTGGAAAATTTAAGCAAACATTTTTGAAAATCAGACAAAATAACAACGTTTAATCTTAGACTGTTCAAGCAATGAACATGTACATATAAGTGGGCACTCCGCTATCGATATTGTATAACTACCTGGAGTTTCAGAGCAACCATTGTACTCCTTCCTGTCGATCCAGTATGTGCGCCATCTCTCCTACCGCACAATCTCTCCTAGCTTTACCTTATATCTGTAAAAAACAAATGTCTGCCATACTTTCCAATGGATGGAAAAAAGTTAACAGTGTTAACAGTTATAGTTAATTTTTCTGAAGATGAAATTAAGTCAGATGGATTTATTATCTCAAAAAACACTTAAATCTAAATTTTTATTAAAATCGTCCTATCTATTTTTTAGTAAATCTAAATTTTGTCATACTTTTCAACCAGCAGCTCTTGCGATAGCAGTGAATACAAATTTTCCTGAAGATCGGGATAAGTTCAATCCATTTTTTCCCCCATAAAACACTTTAAATCAAACTTTCCCAAAAGTCATCAAAGCTATTTCAGAGTAATCTGAATTCTACCATATTTTATAACAAGAAGAAAAGGCGTTAACAGCAAACACGAATTTTCTTGATATAAGAATGAATCTAATATATATATTTACTTGAAAACCCACTTAACCCCAAATTTTCCTTAAAAATCGTTTTATTTATTTCCAAGTCAACCCAATTTATGTGATGTTTTGCAACCAACGATTAAAGAAATAACAGCAAAAGCAAAATTTCCTGAAAATGAGGATACTTCTAATTAATATTTCATGTCAAACAGGTCTTAATCTCAAACGTTCATCAGATCTTTATATTCATTTCCAAGTAAACTCAATTTCCGCCATATTTTTTAACCAACAGATAAAGAGTTCACAGCAAACCCGAATTATTTATGAAGATAAGGATAATTCTAATCAATATTTTACTTCAAAAGACGCTTAATTCCAAATGTTCATCAAAATCGTTATATCCATTTTTGAGAAGACCCAATTTCTGAAAACGACAGTCAAAGAGTTAACAGTAAACGTGAATTCTCCTGAAGATGCGGATATATATAAACAATTTTGTAGTCCCTCACCTCCTAAAAAACATTGATGCAAAGCATTCGTGATGGCCATTACAACCATTTCCAAATAAACCAAATTTTTGCCATTATTTGCAACCAGTTGGTAAACGGTTAACAGCAAACGAGAATTATCCTGAAGATAAGGAAAAGTGTAATCTATTTTGCACCCCAAACTACACTTAATTTGAAACTTTCATCAAAAGTCATACATTCAGTTCCGAATAAACCCAATTTCAGCAACATGGTGCAACTGGACGATAAATAGTTAATAGTGAACACAAATTTTCTTGAAGATGAGGATATTTTCAATCGAATTAACTCCCTAAAAAACACTTAACATCAAACTTTCAACGAAATCGTTATATCCTTTTCCGAGTAAACCCAATTTCTGCGATATATTGCAACTGGCTGATAAAGGGTCAACAACGAAAGCGATTTTTTCTGAAGATGAGAATAGGCCAAGTCGATAAAGCACCCTAAAAACATTTAATACCAAACTTTCAACGAAATTGTTACATTCATTTTCGAGTAAACCCATTTTCTGCGATAGGTTGCAATTGGTTCTTAAAGGTTTAAAAGCGAACGCAAATTCTCCTAAAATATGGATATTTATGATATAATCAATTTAGCTTATCAAAACACAATTTATCCCCAAAATTTCCTTAAGATCGTTAAATTGATTTTCGAGTAAACTCAATTTTTGCCATATGGTGCAACTGGCCGATAAAGTGTTAACAGTGAGCGCAAAATTACTTGAAGATGAGGATACGCTCAATCTATTTAGTTCCCTAAAAGATACATAGTCTCAAATTTTCATCAAAACTGTTATATCATTTTCCTTGTATATCTACTTTCTGCCGCATGCTGCAACTGGCCGATAAAGGGTTAAAAACGAAAGCAAATTTTCCTGAAGATGAAAATATGTCCAATCGATTTAGCTCCCTAAAAACATTCAACCACAAACTTTTATTAAAATTGTTATATCCATTTCCGAGTAAACACAATTTCTGTTATATGTTGCGACTGGTGTCGATAAAGGGTTAACAACGAACGCGAATTTTCTTAAAATGACCATAAGGCCAATCGTTTCTAATCTTAAAAATTTATAACCAAAACCCTTATCAAAATCGTCAGGGCCATTCCAGATATCCCCAAGACAATTATATATATATGACAAGCCACCTAATTTACTCGTCTAATGTAAGAGAAGGATATATGTAAACATAAATAATCTGGTGTGTCCCTCACAATACTTTCTCTTACCCTGAAATTTAGTACTATAAATACAGGTTGGAGATTAAGAGGTAAGATAACGAGTACTGTTATGTAAACCTATGTTAAACAATTCAATATAGGCTTAGGAAGAGTTTTATATGATAATTAGTTCTGTGTGAGGGGGGCTACTGCCTCCCTCAACTCCCCATTTCATTAACGTACAAAAAACAAGCGATGAATATTTAGCTTAAAAAATATTATTTACCATATCTCTATGAGGAATTTATTTCAATTTCCGAACAGCTTTCCTGGAAATGGTAAAATATTATTAGTAAGGCACATCCACTAACAACAAATAACTAGTGTGTTGTGGCCACCACACGACTTCTTCTATATTTTCCTATGCAAAATCACTCAGTAAAAATAATTTAATAAAATTATTATTTAAAAAAATTATCTTCCATGATAATGTACAGGGTTTCCATATTAGAGAAGTAGTATAACATTAAATATCCCAAAAAAAGTTAAATTTCTCAATATTATATTAAAAAAGAAAAATGTTTAAAATGAAAAAAATCGATAACTTTATTTTAAATTATCGCAGATCCATGGTTCAACCATTCGTTTTAAATGTATTGGCGAGCTCTTTTGAAAGATACATATCATGAAAATTTACTCCCCTCGTATTTGCCTGCAATTTCCCCCATAGACGTAATGTATTTGAATACTTTCGAGTGTCCCTGTACACGAACCATTTCCTTCATCTCAACGAAAAGCTTAGAGTAGCATCACTATATCATACACATTTAGAATACCGAGTTTGAAATTTCTGCTACTTCTTGTTCTTGAGATATGCTGATAACAGACACACACACAGACAGACATACACACATAGAGACAGACACGCAGACCATTCGCTTAAAACATGATTTTCGTATTCAGGGGACCTCAGAACATGTAAATGTAACAAAAACTCACGTTCGAAAATTTGACAATAAAACAACAATTTTCTCGGCCCTATGGGTAAGAGAAAGTAAAAATGAGAGTTTTGTACATACAATTAAAGACTTAAAAGGTAAAGATTAATGATGTTAACTATCTGTTGAAGAAATAGACCCAAAGTCTCTCAATATTCAATACTTAGTTTAAAATGTTAATTTAATTGGCAGATATAAAAATTTTATAATAAATAATATTTTAAGACTTTTGAGACTTTTTAAACATTCTTTAATGACTGCACATGATAAAATTGATAAATAATAAAAATAAATTTGACAGCCAGTTAAATTTCCTTTTACGAAGATCGCGATTCAGAAATGAATGTGTAGGAATTTATAAGAGTTGTTAATTGCCCCCTTCTCGTCAAGAAATTATTGCGTGTTTCACTTGCTTCGTTGAAATATTTATTTTTCTCTTAATAACTGCGAATTGATACAAAATTTGACTAGCAGTTGAGAAAAGTATTTATATGACATTTTGTACATTTTAATACAGCTTTGTATTATAATTTATCATTCGGATCTGAGATCGATTCAATGATTAAAAATTATCATGCTGTAATCTTTTTTTTAATTAACCTTTTGTCGTAAGGTAGCCAAGCCCTGGCGCTTATCATTTTTATTTATATAAGTCACTATGCCCCTTTTTATCGCGTGAGAGCGCTGATCTGGCGACCTTTGTAAAATAAAAAAAATCTTTTTTTCCTTTCTCTCTCTCTTTATTTATTTTATTTTACTTTATTTTTTAAATTCTTCTTTGTGCCTTTTGATTCCCTACTGCCCTCTGTCATATATATATATATATATATATATATTAATGCAATGAACAACGGGGGGCGGCTTAGCCTTTAGAGACGAGATCTTTTATAATTCGACTATGTAGCGTGACAACTTCCGCCAGAGCCTCTTTCAGAAGGTTAAAATCGCTCAAAACAGCTGCATAGTGCCGAGCGGCCTCCTTCCGTCTTTCGAAATCTTTGAGATGTATAAAAAATTTGTTTTTTAGTAAATTTCTGCATCTTGACTGTGAATTTTAATTAATATTACATAACAATTACATAAATAGTCCACTAAAAAGCTAGCTAATAAGATACATGTACCTGCAGCTTATTTTATTAAACAATGACAAATAACACAAAAATTAACAAAATTAAAGGCAAATTTTCATTTCAAAGTATACTAAAAATTTCAATTCATTGGATGTGAATAATATTCATGTACGCAAAACTTCAACTGATTAGAGTGTAAGGAAATTGCTTAAAATTGGAAAAGAAATTTTAGTTTCTCAATTCTCTCTCCCTTCTATGTCCGTTACTTCTTAAGCATATATTATCAATCGGAATTATACATATATGTGATGTGCTAAAAAAGTATCGAATCTTTAGTTGGAAAAAATATATTTATTTATTTGAAAATCCAGATTGCTAATCACCTTCAAGTAAGTCACTGTGATAATTCGCACACTTTACCCAGCGTTCTTGTCATTGTTGGAAACACGTGAGGAGCGCAGCTTTTGGAATGTTGAGCAACTGTGCCGTCACATTTTGCATAGTATCTTCTTTTTATTCAAATCGGGACCTTTTGAGCTTGAGAAATAGAGAAAAGTCACAGGGAGCCTTGTCGGGTAAATAGGGAGTCTGATGAACCACAGGAAAATTGTGTTTGGTAATAAAAATCTGAATGGTGTGATTCAGATGCGCAGAATGAACAGACTCGTTTTCATGATAGAGCTACCAAGTTTTCGCAGCCCATAGATCCGGTCCTTTGCACCGCACAGCATTACGAAGACGATAAAGGAGCTTCTGGTAGCACTCCTTTGTGATATTTTGGTCTTGTGATGCGTACTCATGATGTACCACACCATGGAAGTCAAGGAAAACGGTCAACATGTTCCCTGGTGTGCGGCCATCTCTGAAGCCTTTGTACCACACTGTAATGCGTAAAGTGCCATCGTCCCGAAAGGCTGTTAAATCTTACGAATGGTTTCCGCTCGGGTAACACCAAAACTTTTAGTAAAATTTGATGCAATAGCGCTGCTCAAGTTTTTTTTTCTCATAAAAAAAAAAAAAAAAAAAAAACCTAAAATCCGACAACCGCATACTACACGTCTTTACTTATTGGCCGACTGTTAGCTACTGAGCCTTTCTGTGGGCTAGAAGATATTCACAACTGCGCATAAGTGTCCTATCTTCCTGTATGATGAAGAATGTCTCTCTCGTTTTATTGGTATACGAGAGAAAGTATAAGGTTCGATAATTTTTTAACACCCCTCGTATGCAAAATTTAAACTCGATCGGATGATGAGAAATAAGTTAATATATAGATATATATATATATTAAACTGGATTTGGAATGTTAGGACCGCAGGACCCCACCCTTAAGTCATTTATTGCTTGAGTACATATATTCACAGCAGAATTATAAATGCATGCAAAATTTAAATTCATTGAAACTATAGGAAGTGGCTCAAAATTCGAAACAAATTTTGAACTGCAGTAATAGGCCCATGGGTTCACCACTAAAACCTTTGGTACATCAGCATGTAATATCATAGGAGTTATATATGAATATTTAATTTGAGATCAATCGGAATAGGAAATGGTGAAAGTTTGCGTAATGTGGAACAAATACCATTAGAACAGCCGCCTACGTGGGACATTCGTCCCATTCCTAGGAGCCACGTTCCATCAATTTTTCTTTTTCTCTTTTTTTTAATTAATTTTACGTTGCTTTAATCATGAAATCAGCTAAATGCATTGAATTATAAGACTTGTTAACGTAGTGACATTTCACATAGCTGATTTGTAGCATAGCACTTCCAGATTCGATGGTGTTTGAATAGATTGAAATGATACAATTTATGCAAAGTATACTTTATTGGTGAATTTTTAAATAGTTAACTTATATTGCAAAATTAAATAAGAAAGAAATTAATTCGAAACGGAGTTTACAAACTATAATTTTTAGAAGTATAGTTATGCATTTTTAATAGAAATATTTTTTAAATAATATTTTAAACCTTACATGCTATAATACATGTTATTATTACGAGTGCTTACTATGTATAACTAGAAAACTCACATATTCATTATAATAATAATAATTTTTTCAATAAAACTTCATAAACTATTTCAAACAAATTTATTCAATTTCATATGCAAAATAAAATATTTATCTCTATGCTCTAAGAGTTATTCTTATACAGCAACATGAGGTGTTTATTGCCTCATTATGTTTAACACAAATAGATTTCGTAACAAAAGTTAGCACAGACTTATTCTATTTAGAACGAAATTAACAATCTACATTTGTTTCACAATGATATAGCTGTCTTATAGAAAACACTATTTGTAATCCGCCACATTATGAACATCTGTGAAATTTTTTGAGAATTTGCATGATATACTTCTAAAACTAGACATTTCGTTCAATGCAAACTTTAAATAAAATTCGGATTATTTTGAAACTTTTGAAAACATTTCATTTTAATAATTTAATATGCGGAAAAAAAATGCAATATATTCGAATGGAGGACGCCTTTATAGAAAAAAGTAAAATTGGAAGTTGGTGAAAGAAACATAATTATTTTAATGGAGATTGTGATTGTTTTATGCTAAACAAAATTTGCATTTAATAGGGTTATTCACTTGCATTAATGTACCTGTATTATCGAGTTCACTTTGCCTCATTGTAAACACCACTCGTAGTGAACATACTGAAAATTATTTTCGAAAAAGTATTTCGAATTTTTTCCCCTTACCCAAGCTAATTCTTTTGGAAATAATGAAGTTTCAAATCCAATTATCATCTCAAATCTTTAACTATTACTTCTTATCAAAATCGTTTAATCAGTTTCTTAGGAAAACGTATTTCTGATATATATTGTTCCAGGGAAAGCACTCATTTTCAGGGACGTCAAACATTCCAGAAGAAAATCAGCAAATCGGTTTTTCATCTCAATGGAATACTACAGCTTGTACTGAACTGGAAACCTGAAGGAAAGAACAGCAGAGGAAGACCGTGGAAAAGGTGGAAAAACAAGCTTATGAGGGAAATGGCAGAGAATGGAATGGATGCGGAAGATGCTCAGGAGAGAGAAAGATGTAGACAAAAACTAAAGGCTGTTTTTGGTTGAAAGGAGATCTCAGCATTGAGAAAATTCCTTAATCAAAGAAAAAGAATTCTTCATTTTAATTTTTTCAAAAATTAATTGTTGTATATTATGTGTTTGCGAGCCATAAGTACAGCGCTTAGAATATACAATGTGACAAGCTTTTATAAACTAATGCTTAAAATACTTCTAAAAATAATTAAGCCTTCCAGATAGCACTGCGAACGATTTTTTGTTCAAATTGTAAAAATTACATAAGAGTTGATTGGCTTTTCCTGTTTCGTCTGGTTAGTCCCGTGATATTTGCACATAAAAAAACATTTAATACATTAGTTTCAGTTTTTTAAGCAATAAACGCGATCGCACTGACATTTGGTGAGAAACTTAATCTTTAAGGCACTGAATTGCTGGTCGTTTTCCACACTATGTATTCCCGGCGCTGTACTATAAGTAAACACTCTGTTAGTGGAGTTGCTGGAATATAAATCTCCGCAGCACATATTCTTTGCATGCATGTAATTGGCTTGAGAAAGTCACAATTTACAGTGGACACGTAGACTCAGTAATTAGGGCATGGGACTGTTTTACAGAGTCATCTAATTCCATAATTTAGGCATCCTCATCCATGAAATCGAGAGTAAAGCTATTTCGTCTTCATGATTTAAAGCTTTTAATCTTTTAAATCTATCTCATCATATAGGCAGAAGTATTCTCGGCCAAAATATTCTCTAGAAAAATTGTGATGTACATCAATGGAATTAGGTGTTTTTGAAAAGAACATGCTGTGGATTCTCTCCCTATTAGTGTAAATCCCGTACTTATTATTATTATTTTATAAATCTCTAAGATAAAAAGAAAAAAAAAGCACAAATTAAATGTGCTACAATAAATTCAGGAGAAGAATGAATTACACAAATTAATATTTTTGCCATTTTATTCCTCTAATTTGACCTACTGAACACATGTTAAATGTATCAGCCCAGAATTCACAAACCATCTTTGCCAAATTGCAGGAATTTTGATACGAATTTATAAATCTGGTTTTGCCTTCCTCAGGCTCGTCAAAATAAATATATTTTCCATAATCACACAGATTAAAAAAATCATACCCGCTATATTAAAAGTTTTAAATAATGTATTGAGGTTGTCAATGTATAGTAGATAGATTAACGACAGCTTTACAAAATTGAAATTAAACGGGTTTATTTTCGAAATTTGTGAAGGAAAATTGTTTCAGTATCTTCATTTACTTAGAAAATTAAATTCGTTTAAAATTTATTCTCCATCATAAAAACGAAAAAGATATATTTCAATCCTAAAACCATTTTCAACAAATTCACTTTTCACATAACGTAAACATAAATAATGACTATTAGAAATTATAGTGGATAAATAGTAGTGCATGAGCAATTTACAAATGTGAAACTACTCCGCAATAACAAAAAAATATTTTTCAAAATGAAATTTTTCTGCATTTATAAAGGAATTACGATTAATTTTCAATCATGTTTAATTAGTGTTCGTGCTTTATTTTCTCAGGTCATAGACTTTAATTATAACAAAGACTATGCTTTAATATTTAGCGAACCAATTTATTGAAAATAAATTAAGAAAGTTTGTTGTGTTCTATAGTAGTTTCCATTCTAAGAACTAAAGTAATGAATTAATTTAACAGAAAGTTCTTTTAATTTAAGACGTAATTATAAGTTGAAAATATGCAACCATAAAGCAATTATCAAGAAAAGAAGGATTAAAATATTATAATATCTTTCTATGCTTTAATCTCCAAAGTCACTCTTCCAAGAATTGCATCATCATGATGTAATAGGTTTATCATTTAAAGCGTAAAATTAACTTCGCCGTAAGGTCATTTTAATATTAATATCTGTAATGCTTATGAATATTTAATATTAGTCTATAAATGAGAAAATAATTATTTTACTTATAATTATTTACAAGATTTTTTTTTTTTTTTAAATAAATAAATCATAAAATTGTTAGGTATAAAATAATTGCAAATGAAATAATTGAATTAATTTTGACATTTTGTAAACTAAGAAAAAGGTGGTACTTATTTTTTCAAAGTATGCTTACATAAATTTATTTTATGAATTAGACAATCTAAATAAAAAATTGTTCAGTTTCGATTTATACAAGTTAGTTTTGTGATAAAATAAACAGATCTAATTCTGCATTTTTTCACTTAATTAACATTCAACAATTTTTTTATTAAAAAAAAAAATCATCTTTTTGTTAATCACAACAGTGCACTGAGTGGATTAAGGTGTTGTTGAATTTAAAACAAGCAATAATTTATAGTGGGAAGCCAGCAATTTCTTCAGAAAAATCTGAAAATACTATCCTTCCTTTCCCCCCCCCCTCATTTCTTAAAATACATTTAATTATATACGAAAATCACACACTATGTGTTTATAACTACACATATAATTTCATTCAGTTTTAGATTATATTATTTTGTTTTTATTTTCATACACATTATATGTACGCAAATGTTAATTCCAATTAATTTCTTTTAATCGGACGAATTATTCAATAATTATGAATTATATTTTATGCGTATTTATAAATCGTCCATACTATTATGCTACAAATAAAACACTTTTTATTTATTTATTTAGTTATTTTATAAATAGAGAAATTAAAACTTATAAATAAAGCTAAGATAAAGTTTCTTTGTGTTTCCAAAATGATAATAATCGTTCTATATCACTGAGCTATTTGGTTATTTGAACACAAAATTTAAATGACAACTTCGCTTTGAACTAATCAATGTCATGCTAAAAAATGCATGGGTAAAATATTATGGGATTTCTGTGGGGATTTATCAAGTAAAACAAATCATGTTTCATGATAAAGGATTTTCTTCTCTCTGTTTGTACAGTCATAGAAAATTCTTAACATTTTTTTTTTTTTTTTTTTTTTCATTTAATGTTTGCATGTAAAGATCTTATTATTTCCAAGCAGGCTATTCCCGCTTCTCTGGTCACTATATTTGAAAGAATTTTCAAAAGGATTGAAACACTCTTTATTCTTTATATCACATTACAAATACCAAAAAAAAAAAAAAAAAAAAAAAAAAGTACTTCATTGAAATCGCTCTAAACCTCACTTCGGGTGCTCGTTGCTTATGCCAGCCTTTCTTTCCGAGCCCGCTGCATCGGATCCAGATTTCCACTGCCTGCAGTAAGACCTTTCCCGGGCAATTCAGTTTGGGTATTTATCGACGACAGGTGGATCAGCCATTCTTTAATAACTACGATTTTAAAAATTACTGTATCTCAGCATCTATTCAATATTTCAGTTTTTTAACCATGTAAATTATAGCCTCCACATTATATTATGCTTTGATTCCGATCAATATAATAATAATAATGATAATAATAATAAAAGCAGATTTTCTTTAAAAAGAGATTAAATGCATAAAAAGAAAATAATAATAATTAAACTTAAATTTTAATCAGTTCAATCGTTTCTACTATATACTACCATTTTTTTTTTTTTTTTTTTTTACGATAAATACCATAAATTAAAAAATTAATTGATTAACTAAAAAACTAAAAGATAAAAAGTTTTTTATACTATAAAAATTGTACATAAATATAAATTTTATAAACGTGTTTTTAATTTAAAATTTAATATACTTAATTTTTTCAACTGCATTACCATCTGATTTTGAATAAATAAATCAAGGAATGAAATAAAGAAAAAAAAAAAAAGATTTGACCTTCAAATGAAATAAATAAATAATAAATAGCGTAATAGCCGTTGCTCAGATGCGCAGACGATTAAAATGAAAGAATAAAATATAGAAAATGAAATACAAAAGCTAATAATTACTAGGTTATTATTTTTATATTTTAATTAATTTTAAAATATCTAATTGAAAATTCGAAAATCGGGCTTTGAGGTGCATCAGAACAGGTCATAACGAACACCATCATGCAAATTTGTGTAGCTCTGCGATTAGCCGTTTTCTTAAAAAGCTCCGGATATATATATACACGCTGACACACACACACACACACATCTTATTTTATTAGATAGATAGATAGACAGATAATCACCATATTTTATATCACAAAATTAGGCGAATTTAAATTTAAAAATCATTATTATTTAAAATAATTTATTTCTTATCGTCAGCTTCTATAACAATAAGACAACAGAATTTGACATATATTATTATTATTATTATTATTATTATTATTATTATTATTATTATTTAAATACTACGATTAAGTAAAGAAAGAAATTTTCACTGCAATATATATTTCAATAGCTTATAACTCTATTCCTTTATCTGAAGATGCATCGTCCGACCATTATTTCAGAACGTCTGATCGTTCACAGCAGTATTAAATTAAGTCATTGCAGACTCGTAAAAAATGCACTTCTATTTTTATTTCTATTTATATACTACAGTAATTTATGAAGCTTAAACTATTAAATCATTAATATTTTTTTTTTCTTTTAAGGTTATAGTATTTATGTTTTTTCAGTCATTTATGCTCTTCAAACAAAAGATCAAACTATTCTGATTAAATTTTGAGGCAGTCTTTTATACCATAGCCTCCTAAACTAGATGTCTGTCACGTGGCTCGAAAACTTGGCAACAGTTCAAGCGGTAGACAGCGCCATCTGGTAATGATTGCGCGATTTTTTTATTCAACAGCCACCAAAAGGTTTTAAAAGTGGATATGATATACATAAAGGGCTAATAGAATCGTAAGAAATGCCGATTATATATATCATATATCACTTCTTAAAATTATTGGTGAGAGTCGAATAAAATCGCGCAATTTGTACCAGATGGCGCTGTCTACCGCTTGAACTGTTGCCAAGTTTCCGAGCTACGCGACAGGCATCTAGTTTAGGAGGCTATGCTTAAACTGGTTCCTTTTGAGTGATGTCATTTTCATTAAACTTCTTATCTGAATGTTTATCTTTGCTTATGAGAAGAATAAATGTCCACATGTACAGTCGGTCAAAAAAAAAAAACGAAACACCCCCACCTATCTCATCAGTAAATTGTTGCAGAAAGACACCGAAGGTACCATTCGTCAGGGAATTTTGTTCTCTTTTAAGCTAATTAGAAAAAAATAGCTTAAGGGGTCGTCTCCATATTGAAATCGTGTCAAACTTTAATTTTTTCAATGGTAACATACAATTTTGATCTCGGATATCGATTCTACAGTCAATTTCATCCCCAGATATAAATTTGGAAGTGATATGGTGTATAAGTTTACGAGTTATACACGTCTAAACTTTCGAGCTTCTAATGTTAAAGTCTGATTACACATTTATATTCATATCTCCTACATTTTTATTTTTTTTTAACCTGGTTTTTTTTATGATGTTAATAACAGGTTTTCCAAATATATTTATGAGTTTCATTAAGATTTTAATGTTTTTTATCTATAGAATAAAAATTATTAAATTAATATTTAAAAAAATTATGTATTGTGACCTATAATTTTTCTAACAGATATCGATTTCTAGCACATTAAAATATGCGTATGCAAATTTGCAGCTCATTGGGCCAAATAGTTCTCGAGATATTCCAGAAAAACGATCGAAGATCAAGTTTGGGGGCCATATAACGATTGCAAACTGTATTTACAAGTAGCATTCACAACAATCTATTTTGAATTTTATTGCAGACGATATTAAGAAAAAAAGTTTTAATTCACTTTCATATATTTTTAATTATTTCAACAATGTTTTTTTTTTTTTTTTTTTTTTTTTCAAGCTGAAATAAATTGGAATTTAATTCTGAAATAAATTGTATTATAATATTAGACATGTGTGTAAATTGAAATACAAGAGCACATTGAAGAATTGCATGCAATTTAAAAATGTAGTTTAACATTTATTTATTTTTTTAATTTATCACTTTTCTTACTATATTATATAACGTTTTCGTAATTTTCTTTAGAAGAATTGTGATTTCTTATTTCTATAGTCGCTATTATTAATAGTGTTGGAAATATAAATTAACCAATTAAAATAATATAATATTATTACAGAATAAATTATTTCTTTGAGTTGGACAGAACTTCATAGCTGAGAGATCAAATTTTTACTTTCCGAACATACGTATGTAAAGGAAGTATTGTAATCGTGACAAAAAATCCGACCTTTGAGATTATGGGATTTCTATACTTTTGAATTACACTGAATTCATTTTTACTAGTTTTCGATTATGAATGGGTGTATGTGTGTGAATGAATACGATAGCGCCTAAATCCTCTGTTCAAATAAGTTGAAATATAGTAAGTATATTGTATGGCACCATAGCACGATCCCTGTTGATTTTGGTGAATTTAGCACTTAAAGTACTTTTTACAGGCACAAAAAAGAAATATTCTTTATCGTTATAGCCTATAGGGCCAAGTTTTTCAAACTGCGATAGCGTCTATACACCATTTTCTTTTGAGCTAATACGCGTGTTATAAATGTCCGTCGCACAAAGTGTATAGATTTTGATGTATCTAGCATTTATACTTTTTCACGGGGACACAACAAAAAATTCTTTATCATTATTGTCTATGGAGCAAAATAAAATAAAATGCGATAGCATTTAAACGCCGTATTCGTTTGAGTTAAAAAAATTTTATACATGTTAATAATCACCCTCGCACAAAGTGTATAGATTTTGATAAATCTAGCATGCATAGCTTTTTTTTTTCTTTTTACAAGGACAGAAAGAAAAATTGTCATTATGGTCTATGGGCCCAAACGTTTTAAAATGCGATAGTATCTAAACACCTTATTCTATTAAACTGAAAATTGTTTATGCACATGTTATACATTATCGTCGCACGAACTGTATAGATTTTGGTAAAGATAGCCTTTCTAGATTTTTACAGGAACACGACAAAAAATTATATATCATTGCGATTTATAGTTTAAAATTATATGAATTTAAACCATTAATTTTTAGTGCAATAGCGTAAAATTAACCAAGGGGAGAAAATACTTGAACTGTAATATTTAACATATCACCCTGTTTTTATTAACTTCGATTCTTGTTTGTTTGTATGTTTGTTTGTATGTTTGTTTGTATGTTTGATTGTTTGTCCAGTACAAATCTTGCAATCGATTTATAACTAGCTTCCGGACTAGCTAGATATTTGAAAATTTCAGGACAGCTCGCAACACGGTGACAATACAATTTTCTAATAATTTTAGTCAACTATTTCAGGTCCCACTGCCTTCGGCAGCGCTTATATGATTCGACAGAAAATTTATTTAACTACCTTCACGACAAGCTAGACATTTGAAACTTTCAGAATAGTTCAGAACACGGTGAAAATGCATTTTTTTAATACCTTTAGCCAAATTTAGGGTTCCTGCTGCCTTCGGCAGCGTTATCAGTACAAGGCTTCCAATCGATTTTTCACTAACTTTCCGACTAGCTAGACATTTGAAACTTTCAGGCTAGCTAAAAACATACGATGACAAAACATTTGTTTAATACTTTTAGTGAACTGTTTCAGGTCATTACCCGTTTATTTGATTCAACAGAAAATTTATTTAACGAACTTCCCGACTAGCTAGACATTTGAAACTTTCAGAATAGTTCAGAACACGGTGAAAATGCATATTTTAAATATTTTTAACCAACTGCTACGGGTTCCTGCTGCCTTCGACAGCGTTACCAGTACGAAGCTTCCAATCAATTTTTCACTAACTTCCCGACTAGCTAGACATTTGAAACTTTCAGGATAGCTCAGAACACGGTGACAATACTTTTTTTAATACTTTTAGTCAACTGCTTCAGGTCCCTACTGCCTTCGGCAGCGTTTATATGATTCAACAGAAAATTTATTTAACTAACTTCCTGACTAGCTCGACATTTGAAACTTTCACAATAGTTCAGAACACAGTGAAAATACATTTTTTAAATACTTTTAGCCAACTGTTTCGGGTTCCTGCAGCCTTCAGCAGCGTTACCAGTACAAAGCTTGCAATCGATTTTTCACTAACTTCCCGACTAGCTAGATATTTGAAACTTTCAGGATAGCTCAGAACATGGTGACAATACATTTTTTTTTATACTTTTAGTCAACTGTTTCAAGTCACTACTGTATTCGGCATCGTTTATATGATTCAACAGAAAATTTATTTAACTAACTTCCCGAGTAGCTAGACATTTGAAACTTTCAGAATAGTTCAGAATACGGTGAAAATGCATTTAAAAATTTTTTTTAATCAATTGCTTCGGGACCCTGCTGTCTTCGGCAGCGTTACCAGTACAAAGCTTGCAATCAACTTTTAACTAACTTCCCGGCTAGATAGCCATCTGAAACTTTTATAATAGCTCAAAACACGATAGCAAGGACTTTTTTAAATACTTTTTTCCAATTGCTCCGGATTTCCGCTGCGCTCAGTAGCGTTTATATGATTCAACAGAAAATTTAAAAACATGGTATATAAAAGTTCTTTTTATCTTGTAATTATTTTTATTAACTTCGATTCTTGTTTGTTTGTTTGTCCAGTACAAATCTTGCAATCGATTTTTAACTAACCTCCCGACTAGCTAAACATTTGAAACTTTCAGGATAGCTCAGAACACGGTGACGATACATTTTTTTTTATCACTTTTAGTCAATTGTTTCAGGTCCCTACTGCCTTCGGCAGCGCTTATATGATTCGACAGAAAATTTATTTAACTAACTTCCCGACAAGCTAGACATTTGAAACTTACAGAATAGTTCCGAACACGATGAAAATGCATTTTTTAAATACATTTAGTCAACTGTTTCTGGTTCCTGCTACATTCGACAGCGTTATCAGTACAAAGCATGCGATCGATTTTTAACTAACTTCCCGACTAGCACATTTGAAACTTTTATAAAAGCTCAGAACACGGTGACAACACATTTTTTTAATACTTTTAGTCAACGGTTTCAGGTCCCTACTGCCTTCGGCTGTGTTTATATGATTCGACAGAATTTTTTTTAACTAACTTCCCGTCTAGCTAGACATTTGAAACGTTCAGAATAGATCAGAACACGGTGAAAATGCATTTTTTAATTCTTTTAGCCAACTGTTCCTGGTTCCTGCTGCCTTCGGCAGCGTTACCAGTACAAAACTTGCAATCGCTATTTAACTAAATTAACGACTAGCTAGGCATTTGAAAATATTACCTATTTTTATTTGAATTTAGGCATTTTCATTAAAAATAAATATCTATAACTTCAATCATGGACTATATCCTGCTTCCTTCTTTACCAAATACTTAAACACGCACAAATATCAGCTACCTTTGAATAAATTAAATAGTATTAAAATATTAAAAAATATTAAAATATAAAAAAATATATATATAAATAGAAAAAAAGAAAGAAAACAAGATACACAGTAAGTATACAATTATAAACTTGAACCTGCCTCATTATTTACCAAATATTTCGATACACACAAATATTGCCTGAATCGATTACATTCTCTCGACCTAAATTTAAACAAAATAACAAATGAAGTCATGAACTGGAAGCCGAATCCTTTTTTACCATATATTTTGACAGCGAACGCCAATTTTTCTGTATAAATCCAAACTTTTTGCACCTCCGAAAACACTTAACCCCAAACATTCATCAAAATCGATACATCCGTTTCCGAGTAACCCGAATTTGGGCGATATGTTGCAATTTGTCGATAAAGGTTTAACTGATCACTCCATTTTTTTCAAAAGATGAGAATGAGTCTAAACGTTTTTGCATCCCTAAAAACACTAACCACAAACTTTACTTGAAATCACTATACCCATTTCCGATTAAGCCTATTTCTAAAACTTGATGCAACTGGTCGATATATGGTAAACTGCGAACAATTTTTTCTGAAGATGAGGATATGTCCACTTTAACGTACACAAACATCAAACCGTCTCAATTATATATATATTAAAAGCAAACACGTTTTATTTATGAGACAAAAAATTTTTAAGTTAAAATACATTTAAAAAACAAAAATTACGTATAAAAACAATTAAAATCAGACGTTTCGCAACCCGTCCGGGTTTCCTCATCAGTAATTACAACACAATATGCAAACAGGACATGAACACTCAAGGAATTTAAAGGAATACAGCAGTAATATTTATACTGCTTTCCGGCCAATTAAACAATTAAAAAAACGTCCTTTTCAACTTTAAACCCATAAACCTTTCTCTGGATTTAACTGGTGTAATATATTTAATTCCTTGTAAAAATTGCAAATCTGTTTATATAGGTGAAACTGGCCGTACAGCAAAAATTAGACTACAAGAACACACACGATCTTTTAAAAATTGCAACCAAAATTCTAAAATTGTAATCCATTCAATAGAAACCGATCATATTCCTGACTTCGATAATATAAAAATTTTAAATTCTGGTGTTCATAATTATAAATCGCGTATTTTCCTTGAGAGCTGGCACACTGCCAAGCATCTCCACACTATCAATGAAGCATGCGCACTGGCTCCTCAATATTCTGTACTCCTTTAAATTCCTTGAGTGTTCATGTCCTGTTTGCATATTCTGTTGTAATTACTGATGAGGAAACCCGGACGGGTTTCGAAACGTCTGATTTTAATTGTTTTTATACGTAATTTTTGTTTTTTAAATGTATTTTAACTTAAAAAAATTTTGTCTCATAAATAAAACGTGTTTGCTTTTAATATGTCCACTTGTTTAAGCACCCAGAAAGTTTTTAACCCCAAACTATCATCAAAATCCCTATATAAATTTCTAAATAAACCCAACTTCTGCTATAATTTGCAACTGGCCGATAAAATGTAAATTGAGAACGCGATTTTTTCTGAAGATAAGGATAAGTCCGATCATTTTTTCTCATCAAAAAGCCGTAACTCCAAACTTTCATAAAAATCGCTTTGCTCATTTCCGAATAAACTCAATTTCTACCGTATGTTGTAATGTGTCGATAAAGAGTTAACAACGAATGTGATTGTTTCTAAAGATGAGGATATTTCCAAAAGTCTTTTCTCATCAAAAAGTCCTAACTCCAAGCTTTTATGAAATTCGCTATGTCTATTTCTGTGTAAACCGTATTTTTGGCAAACGTCGCAATGGTCCTTTAAAGGTTTAACAAAGAACAAGAAATTTTCTGAAGAATAAAATAATTCTAATCAATTATGCAACCTCAAATTTTCATCATAATCCTTATACCTATTTACAAGTAGACCCAATTTTTGTCATATGTTGCAATTGGCCGATAGAGGGTTAATTGAGAACGTTAATTTTTTTTTTCTGAAGATGAGGGAATACCATTCGTTTTAGCAGTCCCCGAACAAACTTAGTCCGAAATATTCAGCAAAATCGCTATATCCATTTCCAGGTAAACTCAATTTCTGCTATGTGTTGCAGTTGGTCAGTAAAGGGTTAACTGTGAACGCTAATTTGTCTGAAGAAGAGATCAAATCGTCTTTTCTCATCAAAATGTCGTCGTCTTTTCTCATCGTCATCTCTCGTCTTTTCCCCCTAACTGCAACCTTTCAGAAAAAACGTTTTCTCCATTTCCGTATAAAGACAATTTCTGACATACGTTGCATTTGGCCTTTAAAGGATTAACAACGACAAGAAATATTTATGACAATGAGGATAATTTCTTCACCTAAGCAACCCCGTAAGCACTTAATGCAAAACTTTCATCAAAATCCTTATATCAGTTTCCAAATAAACCAAATTTATTTCATTTGTTGCCATTGGCCGATAAGGGGTTAACAGCCAACGCAAATTTTTCTGAAGATGGTGGTAAGTCTAATATTCCGGAAAAACTTAACCCCAAACTTTCATCAAAATCCCTAGAATCCTTTTCGAGTAAACCCAACTTCTGCTATGTATTGCAATTGGCCGGTAAAGGGTTAACTATAAACGCTAATTTATCTGAAGATGAAATCCAATTGTTTTTTCTCATGAAAAAGCCCTGACTTCAAATTTTCATAAAAATCGTTTAGTCCATATCCGTGTAAAGCCGATTTTTGACATACGTTGCAATGGCCTTTAAAGGGTTAACATAGACAGCAAATTTTTTTCACGATGGGGATAATTCCATTCGTTTAAGCATCCTCAAAATCACTTAACGCAAAACTTTCATGATATCCTTACATCAGTTTCCGAATAAACCCAATTTATTTTATTTGTTGCCATTGGCCGATAAGGGGTTAACAGCCAACGCAAATAATTCTGTAGATGGTGGTAAGTCTAATATTCCGAAAACACTTAACCCCAAACTTTCATCAAAATCTCTAGAATCATTTTTGAATAAACCCAACTTTTGCTATGTATTGCAATTGGCCGGTAAAGGGTTAACTGTAAACGCTAATTTATCTGAAGATGAAATCCAATTGTTTTTTCTCATGAAAAAGCCCTAACTTCAAACTTTCGTAAAAATCGCTTAGTCCATATCCGTGGAATGCCGATTTCTGACATACGTTGCAATTGTCCTTTAAAGGGTTAACAGCGACAACGAATTTTTATGACGATGGAGATAATTCCATTTGTTTAAGCATACTCAAAGGCACTTAACGCAAAACTTTCATCAAAATCCTTATATCAGTTTCCGAATAAACTCAATTTATTTCATTTGTTGCCATTGGCCGATAAGGGGTTAACAGCCAACGCAAATTTTTCTGAAGATGGTGGTAAGTCTAATATCCCGAAAACACTTAACCCCAAACTTGCATCAAAATCCCTGTTATCACTTTCGAGTAAACCCAACTTCTGTACACAGACACACTTCAGTAAACTAGATACGCGTTGGTTTATAGTCTGATACCTAGGGGAAAAAAAGCATAACAGAAATCCAATTTCAATAAAAATTTTCTGAAAATGCGATAATATAACATCAATTTTGAATTCCGGTGCCCCTCCCCTCCCCCTTCACACACACAGGTGTTATCAGACCCTCCTGTGTTAACCTTTTTGGACAGAATATTTTTTATAGTTCGAAATTTCCACATTTATATGCTCATTGAAATTATATTCCTTTTGATGTATTTAGAGATTTGTAGATGAATGAAACGCGTTGAATAATAGAAGAGAGCTCTAATAAATTCGTTGAATCTGACCTAAATGAAAAAAAATAAACTTGGAGATAACCCCCTAAAGAAAAACCTTAAATATCTCAGGAACTAATGTTGATATCTTCGTGCAAATTTATATCTAGGCTATTTTGATGCTCTAGAATCGATTTCTGTCGTCAAATTAGTGGGTTAACATTCAAATTTTCAAAGTTGGACCCATTTTTAATATGTAGACGACCCCCAATGTCATTTTTTCCTACATACAATAAAAGTAGACATAAATTCCTGACGATTGGTGCCTACTGCATGTTTCTGCGATAATTAGGTAATGAAATAGGTGGGGGTGTTTCGTTTTTTTTTTGACCGACTGTACCTCTTAACAAAAACCATAATGCCGTATTCACATTTCGTCTTGTAGATCTTCAATTCAAAATTATTAAGAATATATATAGAGATAGATAGATAGATAGATAGATAGATAGATAGATATATGAATTAAAACGTATCATACCAATAATAAAATAGCACCACAGTACTGGAGTTTTAAAGTAATAGTTACGAAACTTTGAATAAACATCATAAAAGGCAATAAACTTGCAGCAATTATTTCGGGTCGAAAGAACACACGGCCCTTTGTCAGACGAACAAAGTAGGCACGAGTGCTTATTCAAAGTTTCTTAATTATTATGTCATACCATTTCGATCAGCAACTCTGCAGTTACTCTTTTTTGGATTAACATGCATAAAAATAACTTAAAAAAATATATAAATAAATACTAGGCCTAATTTCAGTAACATCAATGTAAACTTGTGTCTAGAAAGCTTATTATACATCATAAAATAAAATTTCAAAAGATGCTATTATTTTGTTTGATGAAATATAAACATCGATATGACCAAGATTTCTTTAAATATACCAAAATATTCGATTTGAATTCCACCTTAAAATACAAGGTATATTTCAATGAAACAAAAAAAAAAAAAAAAAATGAAGTATGCTATGGACACCATAGAACTTTCTTCTATATCATGCTATATAACAGCGTCATCTGTTGATTAATATAAAACCAAAATTTAATCAAATTATCTTTTATTTCTGAAATTCTGTTCCATTTTCACTGATAGATGCTAAGATATATGCTTCTGAAAAATTGCCGAAAGTAATAACAAAGGCACCTGTAGCCCGATATACACCAAAACTGAGTTTTCGTATTTTTCAATAATATATGTTTCGCATACAAAATTTTATGCATTTGTATGATAAAGAAGCTCAGATAAGACTTCTTGTTACTAAAAAATATTAGTACATAGCAGCGCCACCATACCGTCTGTTACGCATCAAAATTGAATCAACATAGTTTTACATAACATCCATATCAAATACAAAAATGGGTACATTTGTATACATTGCTGTGATAGTACAGTCACCCAAAAAAAAAAACGCCACCCCCCCACCCAATTTCGCCGTAAATTATCGTAGAAACATGCGGCTGGTACCTATCGATTTGTAATAACGTCTAGTTTTTAATGGTGTAGTTATATTTTGCTTAAGGGGTCATCTACATATTAAAACACGTATAAACTTCATTTTTTTCAATGACGACCCCTATTTTTGACCTCATATTCAGATTTCTGAGATCAAGGCAGTTCGGAAAACTTACCTATTTATAGACTTTAAATCAATTTTAAACAGAGTTACACGTGAAAATGTGTTAGGGGACCGTCTATACATTTAGAAAAAATAAATCGTGATCAACTACCCAATAATCATTATTTATAAAATTTCACACCGGAAAAAAAGTTCAGGAATGTTTATTATAAAATAAAAAACGATTCAAATTCGCAGAACTTTCTTTATTAGCTTATGAATTAAAAGATTTTTATTGGTTTCAATTTATTAAACATTATTATTGAAAGTTAAATACATCACTTCGTACGAAGAAAAATGATAGCTTGAATGATATGAACCCTACAATATTGAATTACAAAAATCTAAATACCAAGGTAAAAGAACAGTAGTAATCTATATTAATAAAATCAGAGTTTTGTCTGTAAATTTGTCGGAATCGAAAAATTTTGCGATATCTTCACGTTTCACACCCCATGAAAGCCGAAAATGACTTCAGAAAATTTTGCCTGTGTGTGTGTGTGTGTGTGTCTGTGTGTTTGTCATCGTGTCCGAATGTCGCTTTTTTTGTCCGGGCATCACTCGAGAACGGCTGGACGGAATTCAACGACGCTTGGCAGGAATTTAGGTGTTCACCCAACTTGAAATTATATCTATCAACTTTTCGGAAATTCCCCCCCGTTCCCCCCCTAGGGGGTAAAACACTAAAACACGTTTGTCCGGGCATCACTTGAGAACGGCTGGACGGAATTCAACGACGCTTGGCAGGAATTTAGGTCTTCACCCAACTTAAAATTATATCTATCAACTTTTCGGAAATTCCCCCCCGTTCCCCCCTAGGGGGTAAAAGACTAAAACACGTTTGTCCGGGCATCACTCGAGAATGGCTGGACGGAATTCAACGGCGCTTGGCAGAAACTTAAGTCTTCACCCAACCTAAAATTATATCTATAGAAATTTTCAAAATTCTGATTAGTGTTTAAATTGTGGGTAAAAAACGCCTGCGCATGCGCCATAAATATTTTTTCACTAAAACGCTTTGAATGGAAAAATAAAATGCAAAAATAAATTTTTAAGATAAAGACTTTTTTCATTCGCGTGAATCGCACTACAAATTATGAAAAGATTTAAATGAAGTTTTGCCATCTGAGTTTCATACTTTAGTTAATTTTAAAACATCTAATTGTCGTATCGAAAAACTGTTTACACCCCAGGATTCAGAAAAATCATCTCTTTAATTTGGTACTGAATTTGTAACGATAGGTCTGATACTTCTAATTTATTTTCCCCTTTTTCCGTTTTCAACCCAGATTCGATATGGAACAGCTTTAGTATTGGATCCCTTTGGCAAAATTTGAAATTGGGCACCGAAGTAGCTCGGACGTTTCTCGCCAAGATCTTTAATTGCACAATTGAGATAGCCAATTCAGTTCATCGCAAAAATGGCTTAAAATAGTTAAAGTCACCAAAGGGTTCCGATACTTAAGCTGTGCTTTTTGTATTTATTAGTGCTAGAGGCCTATTTCAGTCGGTACAGTTGTCGAATTTTTATAGGTCACTCTTAATTAGTGCTAGAGGCCTATTTCAGTCGGTTTATTGAATGGGGATTTATTGAATGAAGGCCCCCCAAGGCACAACTTTGACATGAGTCCCCCCCCCACAGGCCCAACTTTGACATGACTCCCCCCCAAGGTACCCCTATTTCAGTCGGTACAGCGTTGTCGAATTTTTATAATACACTCTTAATAGTGCTAAGGGCCTATTTCAGTCGGTTTATTGAATGGGGATTTATTGAATGAAGTCCCGCCAAGGCACAACTTTGACATGAGTCCCCCCCCCCAAGGTACCCCTATTTCAGTCGGTACAGCGTTGTCGAATTTTTATAATACACTCTTAATAGTGCTAAGGGCCTATTTCAGTCGGTTTATTGAATGGGGATTTATTGAATGAAGTCCCCTCCAAGGCCCAACTTTGACATGAGTCCCCCCCAGGCCCAACTTTGACATGAGTCCCCCCCAAGGTACAACTTTGACATGAGTCCCCCCAAGGCCCAACTTTGACATGAGTCCCCCCCAGGCCCAACTTTGACATGAGTCCCCCCCAAGGTACAACTTTGACATGAGTCCCCCGAAGGCCCAACTTTGACATGAGTCCCCCCAGGCCCAACTTTGACATGAGTCCCCCCAAGGCCCAACTTTGACATGAGACCCCCCAAGGTACAACTTTGACATGAGTCCCCCCAAGGCCCAACTTTGACATGAGTTCCCCCCCAGGCCCAACTTTGACATGAGTCCCCCCAAGGCCCAACTTTGACATGAGTCCCCCACAAGGTACAACTTTGACATGAGTTCCCCCCGCAAGGCACACCTTTGACATGAGTCCCCCCAAGGCACCCCCCCCCTCATTTGGAAAAAGAGAAAAAACGTTGTTTTGCGGCTATAAGACAGTTTGGACTTCCAACGTTATTTGTTACAATATCTGCAGCTGTACAATATCTGTAGGCCTCTGGCACTAAATTAAAATCTGTCAATGTCAGATTTTCATGTTTTAAATAATGAAATAATGTCGTGTCTGTATAATTTTTATTTTTTATTTATTTTTTTTTATTTATAATACTGTCTATTAAAGACTTCTGTGGTCACGAAATTTGGTGCGTAAATTGTTTGTATGCATCCGGCACTTATTGTAACTGCATTTCACGAAATTCGAAATCCCCCCCCCCCTTCTCGGAGTCGGATGGCAATAAACATGTGTAAAAACATGTTTTTCCGTTTGAATTAGCTTTGAATTATCTTAGAATGGCGAATTTTGGTGTGTGGATATTGATTAAGTGCACGCATTATGTACATTAGTGGGATTTTGCAAAACTTCGAACTCACCCGCTGAGGGTGGGGAAGTAAGAAGTGGGTAAGTTGTGCCGAAGACAGTGGAGACCCAGACTCCTCACTTTGCGAGCGAGAAAACCTCTACCACTCACAGCGAGAACTTAGGTTATTAATAAAGATATAGCATTTTGACAAATCATTTAAGTTTAACGTCCAGCGAAGCGGGCAAAGCCTGCTAGTAATGATAATAATATTAATAGCAGTTAAAAAAAAAGGTGTTTAATATTTAAGAAAAAGAATTATCTACTTCTGAAAAGCAAAAACTGTTTTATTTAAGAGACAAAAATTTAAGTTAAAATACATTTAAAAAACAAAAAATATATATAAAAAACAATTAAAATCTACTAACTAACAATTATTATCTACTTCTTGTTGGGTATATTTTTATTTTATACAGTAAGCCTCGCATGAAAGTGTTACTATAAAGTTTTACATTTAATTTTAGGCGTACAAACCAACAATAGATAATATACAAAAATATACATAACAAGATTTAAACTAAAATCTGAGAAAGGATTCGCAACTGCTGATGTAGTTTCACGTCATTTGGAAATCTGTAACTCCTCCAGTGGGTTTTTCTTTCACAATTTGTGTGTTACGATATTTCTTAAGAATATTCCTTATATTCATATTTATATAAACAAAATAGTATGAAACAAATTTTTTCACTAGAAAGAGTGTATATTCATATCATTGTGTATATTCATATGAAAATAAACATGGATATGGAAAAAACGGTTTCCTATTGCCTAGAACGAATATTCCCCGTTCTGCAGTCGTCTACTGTACTTGAATTCTTAATTATAAATGTGTAAAATCTATATCTTTAAAAGTAATAAGACATATTACTTTGTTTTAAATTCTTTTTCCGTAATAAATGTGACGACAGTTTTACGCCGTGATTAGAATAATAGAAAATAAATAATATTGCACTTTGTTTCAATAATAGATTTTAAAACTTAAAGAAAAAAAAAAACACTTTATTATTCAGTATTAAAAATAGAAGTTTTATATTTTATTATGTTACGTCATGCGATAAAATTTAAATAGCATAAACGGTAGAGTAAGCAAATGCGAAAATTTCACAAGATTAAAACAGAAAATTTGTTTTAAAAATTCTGATAAAAATTAATAAAAATCAATTATATTAATTTTAGAAAAGGAAAAAACAAAAGTATTGTTCACTGCGTATTGCTCTTTCAAATAATATTCCTCGTCTTACCGCGTTTTTTTACTGTCATGATACTTAATTGAGGTGCACGAATCCTAGAATATTCAAGTTAAAAACAAAAGACAAAAGGGATAAAATAGAATTTTAGCAGTGAGAAGCTAGAAAAAGTTATATAATATTTAAGAACAAGGACTTAACATTTCAGAATCGAGTAAACTCCCTTCTGCAACGAAAGCCACGCCTTTACAGAATTTTTCTAAAACTTTACATTATAAAACAAAATTATTTTACATACTTCCAATTAAATCATTTAAATTTTGTCTTCAGCATTCAATGTAGTAAATGCCATTGACATTTATGCATACCAGCGTCACATATAGTGTCATATACGAGTATGCAAACTAGGTTTTTTAATACTGTTTCCGCAATATAGAGGCGGGGCTACATTTCTTTTGGAATTCTTTCCCAATCTCTTGCCTGCATTGCGATAATTTTATAAAAAATAAGCCAATTTGTATAATAAACATCGAAATGTTCCTTAGAAAAAAATTATAATAACATAAAGGTAAATTAAAATAGTTTTTAGTCAAAATGTATAGAAATATTGACTCACAGATGATACAAATTATAACAAGTGACGCCCCCCTAACAGCAGTAAAAAATGAAATATCACTGTAACTCAAAAAATAATGTTAGGAACGAGCTGTAAATTTGGAAACCCATGTTTTTGATGATGCCCGTTCTATTCGTGTAAAAATTAACAGAGGTCATAATTCATAATTTTTTCAAATATGAATTTATTAAAAATTTTCATAATTCAAAAAATGTTTTTTTAGCAAAAATTTGCATGGAATATGTTTGGGTCACTTCATTCTAACGAATAAAAAAAACAGAATTTAAATATCATAATTATTTCGGAAGATATGATTTAATGTTTGTCACATTCATTTAACATTAGCATCCCCAAATTTTGACAGCTTATAACTCTATGAAAAATTGAGCGAAATATATAAACTATACCATTTTCCGTGATGATTTGATCCAAAGAATTCAAAAATATTATAAAAAAGGGGGGTTACCATTGAAAAGAATGAAGTTGATGTCAGTTTTAATATGTAGACGACCCCCTAAGTAAAATCTAACTATAACATTATAAACTAGACGTTATTACAAAGTGATCGGTACCAGTCGCATGTTTCTACGGTAATTTACGGCGAAATTAGGTGGGGGGGTGGCGTTTTTTTTTTTGGGTGACTGTACCTTCCCTTACACAAGATTTAATTTTAGAACATTTGTGTCACCTTTGACACAATTTGCACCCATCTAGAGTAAGCATAAATTTATATAACATACATCTCGCATGCAAAGTTTGATGCTTTTATAAACTGTAAAATCTAACCTATATCCTCCTTTTAAATGGGGAGCAGCGCAGCAGCGAGAGCTTTTGGGAAATATGTACCACAGTCTAATCATCCTCGTTTTAAGTCGACTCAATTACATTTTAAGTTTGGTTAAATTCCATAAATAAATTCGTCAGATACCGCATCCACAAAATATTTCGAGCACACAACCCTATGACACATAGACGAACATATAGAGAGGTATTTTCTAAAAATGGTCGAGCCATGAACAATTATTTGCAAAGTAATAGCCGCCATTTTTTTTATTATTATTATTATTCTATAGTGTTGTTAATATTCAACCCTTTTTCCCACAACTTTTTCTGTAGATTAATTTACTTATTATTTAATTGTAATTATATAGTAGAGAAAAATGCCGAAAAGAAAGTGGTGTGAAAAAATTATAGATATTAATAACACTACGAAATAAATTTAAATGTTGCAACTATAAATTTGCATTTGATTTTTTTTTCTTGTTATTTATTTACTCGCGTAAAAAAATCGAAAAAAGAAATGAAAGATATGAAATGCCTCAATGATTAGTAATATAAAAAGAAAATATTGAAAAAGCTAAACTTATATTTACAAGAAAAAAAAATATTAAACTTCAATTTTAAATTTATAAACTCGGTAGAAATCTCTGTAAGATTGCTTAAAAATGTCTTATTAAGAAACGTACATATATTTATTTATTTACATTTATTTATTTAAATTTTTTCAGGTTAATCTTGCATTAGAAAGGACTAAGAAAACATTGAAAGTTTGTATAAACACACTTATATATACGTATATATATATATATATCAGTACAAAAAACCCTTAACGGGTTAAAAGTTTGTGACGCCGCTACTTTATGGCTATAAGAATTAGAAATATGAGTCTTAAAAATAATGATATCAAATTTTAAGTGACGCTTTGCAATGAGTTAAAATATACATAAATTTTCTTATTTGATCATTTACTTTCTACTTTTATTTATATTTATAATGCAAACGTAATATTTTTAGCTTCAAGATCAGACAGATATATAAAATACACTCACTGATACTTTTTCATTCACATTTCAAATTCAAAATAACAGTTTTAAAAGGAATGATATAAAAATTCCAGTGGCGCCTCGGTGTTATTTTAAAAGATTTGTTTTTAGATTCCATTAAAATTACTTTTGTTTTGTCTAATAAAGTATATTTACATACTGAAACAGTGCTTTTAATTTTCAAATATACTGTCAAATAATTATACTTTCACTGAGTTTGCATTATAAATTAAAATTATTTATTTCAATAAATTGATTTATCTTTTGCATCACGCTATCCAAAACATAGTATCATTATCATAGTATCCAGCTGAGTGAAAATTTGCGCAAAGAGGTAGTGTAACGTAAAGAAAATATTTACACAGATTTTACTTGCAGTTTTGGATAGCGTGACGCAAAAGATAAATTAATTTATTGAAATAAATAATTTTAATTTATAATGCAAACTCAGTGAAAGTATAATTATTTGACAGTATATTTGAAAATTAAAAGCACTGTTTCAATATGTAAATATACTTTATTAGACAAAACAAAAGTAATTTTAATGGAATCTAAAAACAAATCTTTTAAAATAACACCGAGGCGCCACTGGAATTTTTATATCATTCCTTTTAAAACTGTTATTTTGAATTTGAAATGTGAATGAAAAAGCATCAGTGAGTGTATTTTATATATCGGTCTGATCTTGAAGCTAAAAATATTACGTTTGCATTATAAATATAAATAAAAGTAGAAAGTAAATGATCAAATAAGAAAATCTATGCATATTTTAACTAATTGCAAAGCGTCACTTAAAATTTGATATCATTATTTTTAAGACTCATATTTCTAATTCTTATAGCCATAAAGTAGCGGCGTCACAAACTTTTAACCCGTTAAGGGTTTTTTGTACTGATATCATTACTTTTTAGGGGTTATTGATCAAAAAATTAAAACAAGTCCTTCTGGCTCCTAGAAAGGGTAAGCTTTTATTATGAAGTTGCCACCATTTTTTTTTTTTTTTTTCAAAATTCTACAATTCTACAATTTATTAATGGACTTGGTGGATTTATTAATGAAGTCTTGTATTTATGGAGTTTTAACATAGAACCTTTCTAATGTAAATTTGAAATTTTCAGTTGGCTGGCACAGGGAAACAAGAGAGTAGATTAAGTTGGCAAATGGGCATAACAAATACATTTATGAGATAAATACAAACTACAAATTTAGTTTGAATTAATTTAATATTTCAAACGTTATCATGCCGACAAATTTTCAAGTAGCCTGCCACTTGGAAACAAAATGGAGAAGCTTCACACTAGAAAAAAATATTGAGTGGGATTCTCAAACTCTTTAAAATAATAGTAATAATAATAATAATAATAATAATAATAATAATAAGTGGGAAATTTCAAATTTAAGTTTTAGAATTATGTAATTTACATTTTGCAAGTTTCTTTTTAGAGAATTACAAATGCAAATTAAACAATTAAAAAAAAAACAAGTTAATGTTAAAAATGGAAAATTATTTATTTTCTTTCCCCTTTTGAGGCTAAGCTCCAATATTCACAATTTTAATTTTCTTAAAAAATGCAGGTAAAAATTATTTCATAAAAATATTTGGTGGAAAGAAAATAGACAAAATATAAATTAAGCTCTACATTTCTATAATTTTAAAAATAAGATAAAATCATTTGGAGAAAAAAATTATGGAAAATACAAGTTAAGCTAAAGTTAATACAAGTTAATTAAAATACAAGTTAAGCTTAAGTTTTATGGAAAATACAAGTTATATATATATTTCTTTTTAAAAATTAAAAATCTCTTTTTAAAATACAGTTAGAGTTTATTCATATATTTACTTTTCAGCCTTTAAAATGATACATATTTTAAATATTAACATAAACTAATTTTTTTATTAGTATTTAAAGCAACAATGGCTAGGGGATGAAAGAGGGGATAAACACGCTATATATATATGAAAATAGAATTAAAATTCATGAAAAATGTGTCAAATAGCAATTATTGAAAAACGCGTCAAAATAAATAAATAACATCTTTACTTTGAAACCCATAATAATTTATTTAAAAAGTATAATTCTCTCTTTCTTTTTTTTAAATTAATTAATTTATGCATGAAAAATTCCATTTCATAAATATATTTACAACTACAATAAGCAAAAAAAAACCCCTCCTTTAATTGTAAATAATTATTTCTACATTTTTCTAAGCAATTAAAAGTGTCTTTTTTTTTAAAGAAAAGTAAATTTAATATAGGAATGTATATGGTTTCAATACAAGCTACGAGATGGCGCCACTAGATGGCCAAATTATTACCTTTATGATAAAACCATATACTTTCCGATATTTAAGCTATTTTTCTTTAAAAAAAAAAAAAAAAACACTTTTAATTGCTTAGAAACATGTAGAAATGGATATTTAAAATTAAAGGAGGGTGTTTATTGTAGTTTTAAATATAGTTATGAAATGGAATTTTTCATGCAGAAATTAATTAATTAAAAAAAAAAAAAAAAAAAAAAAATGAAAAGAAAGAGAGAATTATATTTTTTAAATAAATTATGGGGTTCAAAGTAAAGATTTTATTTATTTATTTTGACGTGTTTTTCAATAATTGCTATTTGACACATTTTTCATGAATTTTAATTCTATTTTCATGTTTTTTTTTTTTTTTTTTTTTTTTTTTTTTTAATATACAGTGTCATGAATATCCCTTCTTTCATTTCCTAGTCATTATAGCTTTAAATAATAATAAAAATATTAGTTTTATTATGCTAATATTTATCATTTTAAAGTCAGAAAAGTAAATATATGAATAAACTAACTGTATTTTAAAAAGAGATTTTTAATTTTTAAAAAAAATATATATATGTATATATATATTTGCAAAAGTGTATTTTTTAATTTAAATTAAAGACAAAAGATGGCGCCGAAACACCATTTACTGTTTTTTCCCAACTCTGCGCGGAATGATACATGAATAGGAATCGCAAATCATTGAGCTACTATAAAATCTATGTTTATGAATGATTAAAAATTTTTTGCTTTAAAAAATTGTAAATTCATCATTATTATGATAAAATGGAATATCTAAAATTACAAAATACTTCCTTATTTAAAATATTATCGAAATAATTTTTTCACGAAATGCGAAATTTTGAAATCTTAAATATTTCCTTTATAACAAAAAAAAATATATATTTAAGTGAAATTTTATTTCGTATATATACAATAAATATTTAAAAGAAACAATAAAGTTTCTTTCTTGCATTAAAAAACAAAATCTTAATTTTTTATTGACTGCATTCAGATTGAACCAACCAACCAACTACAAGACCAAACCGAATAACACCTGTTCATAATTCTGAGAATTTTCAATAGAAATCTTTGCATCGCGTAGTAAAAATAGTTCGATTTTTAAATTGAGTTATAAAAAAAAACAAGAGTTTTCCTAGGGAAAAGGGAGATGTCAGGCACATCAGATAAAAGCGATTAATATCATATATAAATTAAACTAAATTCGCTCGAGCCATATTCGAGAAATATTCTTACACATTATGCCGCCCATTTATAGCTTAAATGAGCCAATTCATATCTCGAAATATATTGCACGCAGAAATGTAGCGATTTCAGGGTAGGATCAGACAGAAGGTGAAAGACTATTTTGAAATTATCAGAACATAACCTCCCATATTTCCTGAGATATTAAGTGTCGGCTTTCAGCGGTTTCTTTGATCTTTAAATTGGTGTATATATAAGTGTCGCAGTTTCGTTCGTTTTTCCGTTTCCGCTGAGTGTCGTGGCGTTCGTTTTTTTTTGCGCTTGCGTCACTTGAGACTCTGCCGAGTCTCTTGATATATATGTATATGTGTATGTGTGTGTGTGTGTGTGTGTGTGTATGTATGCATGTATATATATTAGAAAATAACTAATTAACCTCTTAAATAACAAAACAACAAAATAAATATAATTTAATTCGTATTTTCCTCTTAACTAAAATTTATCTTTACATAAGTTTCAGTTATTCCCTTTTTCTGAATTCTCTTTGCCACATTTTCTTACCATTTTTTTTATATTTTTTTGTTTGGTAATACAATTATATATGATATGAAGTGCTGTTAAAATTTGTCCTTTGTATTTATGTGTCATAAAATTGCAGTTCACAGTTTCTGCGAAATTTGTGAATTTATGCATGTAAAGATAATTTTGAAAATGAGTGTATATAGTATATATTTCCCCATAACAATGTATGGTAACCTGGAAGCAAATCCTAATAAATATGTCGCTAAACCAGTGGCCCTGAAAGTTATCTATAATCACAACATTATTTTAAAAGATAGGTACATAAATGGTAAAAGAAAAAAAAAAATGGAATACTAAAGAAATCCTTAAGAATGTACAAATTGATATTGCGCAAAATATCTAAATGTATAACAAAATAGTGCATGTATATTGCCAAATATTAGCACATACTATTTAAATAACGTAAATAAGATCAACGTGCAAAATTAACGTTATAATAATAAATTTCGTGTTATAAAAGAGTTAAAAGTTTCAATATGAGAATAATACACAATGAATAATTCACACAGAGAAAAGAAAAAAAATACCTCCAAATTAATAGAACATTAGCAGTATATCATATTCGAAAGTTATAATGTAATATTTCACCACAACAATACACAGAATTCAGGAAGCAAATTATGATAAATACACTCTATAACAAAAAAAAAAAAAAAAAAAACGACGCACCAAGAAGGCGTACAGCAAACTGGACACAAATTGACATGCATACAGGTTTCAGTGGAAAATACAACATTTTAAAGTTTGGCTGCCATCGAAGAATCATGTGGCGCTGCAGCGCATCTTAACTGCTCGATTGACAGAATATTAAAAATGAGAAGTTTTGATTCCAGGTCATAAATTATTCGAGAATTTCATTCCGTCTACTCAGATAGACAATAACTATGCCTCGCATACAGGTGCGCAAATAATATGCGCAGATGACAGCATTTGAGAGAGGTGTGTAGTTGGGCTCAAATAATCCAGTTGGTTTAATCTGTGAATTGTTTGACAAATGGATAGGAGCGATGCCTTTATTAGATCATATTGATGAATGGGTGGACTATGGCCGAACACAGTGTCAGAGAGGAAGCGGTCGTCTTAGAGAGACTAGAGAACGTGAGAACCGATCAATCGTCAGAGCGGTACACAAAGCCCCAATTCATCATTATCATCGATCCTACGTGCGACTGGTACTTCAGTGACTTCAAAGGCAATTAATAGGCGGTTAAGAGAAATGGAGTTGAGCTCACGGAGCCCCTTGTGCGGACTATTATTTGTGTACCGACAAGCACGTTTGCAGTGATGTCAGGATCGTTCGAACTGGAATGTCACTGAATAGAGTAGAATTTTCTTCATAGATGAGTACCACTCCGATTTGATCCCCTATGACCAGCGAAGACGCGTCTGCTGATGCCCCGAAAAAAGGGGGGATTCCAACCCAACTGTCACCAGCTATACGGCCTGACAACTAGGAATGATTGTCTGGAATGTCATTTCCTTTCATAGCAGGACTCCTTTGGTTGTCATCCGTGGCATATTTACAGCACAGCTGTACGTTGACGACATTCGACATCCCGTTGTGTTTCCCTTCATAACACGCAGTCCTGACCGTATATTTCAGCATGATAATGCCCGCCCGGGCACAGAGATAGTTTTTACTGTTTGTTTTCCCGCTTGCCTAACATAATTTTGACCAGTAAAGTCGCCGGATTTCTCTCCTACTGAGGACGTTTGGAGCATCATAAGAAGGTTCCTATAACCAGCTCGGGATTTTGCCAATCTAATGCACCAATTGGACAGTATTTGGCATGATATCTTGCCGGAGCATATCTGCCAAATTTATCAAATTCCAAGCCAAATAACTGCTTATATAAGGGTCAGAAGTGGACCAATGCGTTAATGACTTGTTGACATTTGTGAAGCCGTTTCTCTTGATTAAACCATTTAAATTTTCTGAAACTATAACGATTTGTTTTTCTTCGCATGTACACCACATCAACCAATTTTCGTCTCATTTGGATAAATCTTTCTTGGTGCGTCGATTTTTTTTTGTTTTAGAGTAAATATATAGAAACAAGGGGCCCAGAAAATTTTCAGAATCAGCCCATTATGTGAGAAGGTTTATATATATATATATAACTGGTAACAAAAAATAAGGCATTATATACATGCATAAATATATACATTTGAGCGGTCAATAGATTTTTCACTACACCATAAATTTAACATAGATAACTGCTAATGAAATACTCAGAACCTGCGAACCGAAATATTTATTTATATATATATAATTTGAAAGATTTTAAAAGTAAAGTATACAAAATTTTAAAATTACATAAATATCGCAAAACAATTTGTTACAATTAGACTTGTACGAATTCTTCATGTTTATTTATTGCATTTGTATGTTCAAATAATGAAATGCGGGAACTAAAGCAAACTAAACAAACAAATTTTTAAAGCTTAAAATGGGCAAGGAGGTGGATGTGCTTTTTTCAGCACAATAAAAATCAGCGACTTCCATCTATTTAAATGTAAAATAACAAATGGTTTCATGTGGCAACAAACTTGCTGGTGACAAACTCACAAGGAAACAATCAAAAAGTGTCGTCTTCAAAAAATATTGAAAAAAATATATGTGATTCTACTCTTCATAAAACATAGGAAAGTGAAAAGTTATCGGCTGAAACGAATTACAGCGACCACAAAAAGTTATCAAAATTAAGCATTTTTGGCGATTTAGCGCTGTTATGTGATAAGTTTGCTATCACCGAGATTGTCGTGTACGAACAGAACCGTGTTTTGCTTCTCCGCCAAGTACTCAAAATCAATCACCTAACAGTGTGAAATCGTCAAATATGCATAATTTTGATATTTTTTTGTGGTCGCTGCAATGCATTTCAGCCGATAATTTTTTTCACTTTCTGGTGTTTTATGAAGAGTAGAATCACATATATATATATATTTTTTTTTTTTTTCAATATTTTTTGAAGACGACACCTCTTGAATGTTTCCTTGTCAGATAGCTCAGTACTGCACTCGAAGTAATATCTAAATTCAGAATTATAACCTAAACTGACCCCGAGTACTGATTTAACATGTGTTTTATACACTGGAGTATCAGTATGCATCAATACACAACTTACTTTCCAACATACATATTTAAAATTAAATAACTTTTAAATTTCGTGAAATCCCAAAGATTTCTTTCAAACTCGTAAATACTGGCTATCCTTCGTATGGTACCTTTCCAAAGCAGAGTTGAGGCTTCTAATTAAACTCGTCTTCTTAAAAACTCCCAATTTCGAATTTCTTATGGAAATTCTGTGAGGCCTCACAAATTATGGGATATTTATTTTGTATTTAGTTAAATATCCATTTTTTATTTTTTTTAATAAAATTAAATCTTCTTTTACTAAATAAGGCCTTTCTGAATTGAATTAAAAACAATATTTTAAGAAAAGTTTTTTATGTATTTCAGAGATATATTTCCTGAAATCTTAGAGGTTATGCACAAATTTTTGAATATAAAATATTCAAAGCATTAAACATGAAGAGAGATTTTATGAATAACTTCAGAATTCGCATCGCCACATGCATTGCTATTCATGACTTCGAATCGCAGAAAAAAAGTACTTATTATATGCATGCGAAAGCTATTGTTAGTTTACTCAATTTTATGGTTTATTTATTCTGTTAAATGCATTTCAGATAGTGAGGTTCAGATTTGCGATTGTGTATTACTTTCATCAAAAAAGTGAAAGAATAACCTGAAGAGAAGAACATATAAAAGGAAATAAATATTTTGTTATCATAAATCTTTTTTATTTAAAATTTCAGTTTGGGATACACTGTCATGATTCTACATAATAAATGACCTTAGGTAATGAAATTCTCTGGTACTATTAGAAGGTCATAGGTACTAAAAAATTCCATCATAATTTTTGCTGTAAAATGACTTTTAAAATATTTTTTCAAGGAAATCAAATGATCTATACAAGGAAAAGTAGAATGCTATTACTTTTCAAAATGCATTTTTTTTTTTTAAATCAAGGAATTGTAATTAATCTGTAATTTTACTGCAAATAATTGACGTTTAGGAAAATCGCTTAACGTAAAAACTACTTCAGTGTGATAAGAAACATCTTTTTATCTAGAATTTGAATTTGGGATACGTTATATGAAATTCAATAATTTTAGATAACTCTTTTTTTTCAGTAATATGATATTTATAATAATTAAAAAATATTTGTAAAATATTTATATTAAATTAATATATATATATATATATTTGCTACAATCATTCTGTACTGATTAATTTTTAATGAAAAACATATTACCGAAATTTTACTGAAAAACATATAAACACTTATGCTATTTTTAAAATGGCTACATAATAGTCTAAACTTATAAATATATCGATATATATACATGTATGTATATAGGGTAAGTGCTCCAGTAACTGACACGCTCCTCTTGAAATTTAATTGGTGCATTATACTAAAATAATTCTTCTACTCTAAAACTTGTAAGTTTCTCAGAGTTTTTCAAAATTTAACAAGTACATTGCGACTGTTTATTTGCAAACATTTTAAATAAATTAACCCAGGTTTTAGATGTTTGATGTTAAAGAGGAGCCGAAGCTCTCTGGGATATGCATAATAATTTTCTTTGAAGCAATTTCTTAGATTCTACTAATTATTTAAAATACACACTTCTGGCAGTTTCTGTTAACCAATGTTAAAATTACTTTATTAACTCACTGTCTAATAACAGAAGCTACTACAAGTTGAATAGAAACAACTGTTAACTAATCACTCAAAAATTAAATTAATAAGTTAATAAAAATGTTTAGCAGTTTCCTCTCCCAAATAAAATCAATTTAATATTACATGGCCCCAGCTGTAACTTCAGAAACAACATAAATAAATTATTTTTTATCAAATTAAGAAAACCACCTCAACAAGAGAACTTCACCTCTCACGTGAAGTGGAACTCAACCTAATATTTACAAATAAATCTTAGACACAAGTTATTAAATGTTACAGCTGCTACCTAAACTGCCAGAAAATATAAACAATTACTAGAAAAGTCAATCAAATAACATAACCCACAAAGAAAAATCAATAAAAAGAAAAAAAAAAAAAGACAATAAAACCATCAGCATTTTATATCTCACATAGGATTTTAATAGAAAGTACTAATTCCATTACAAATTATTAAACACAGATTAGGCTGTTAAGTTCTTTCAACTACCAAACTGGTTACTTATAATACTTTATACATTGAACAAATTATAAAAAGATAAAAATAAAGAATTGGTATGACGTAATTTTAAACTACTTTTAAATGTCTATGATTTTAGTCCTACATGAATTAGTTTCACAACACAATTTTATTGATAAACAGTCATACCATATTGCTAAATAGCTCAAGACATAAAATTATGCTAGTATGTAATTTACACCTGAACAACAACAACGGCAAAAAAAAAAAATAAATAAATAAATAAATAAATAAAATAAAGGGATACTAATTTGAAATACATAGCTGCATAGGTGTAGTAGTACAAACTCTGGGTCACTTGGATGGACTCGTCATCCTGGATAGACAGATTTTATTTATCTGTACCTTTTAGGTCTGTCCGTGAATCCAAATGACGGGTGCACAATTTTACCAGACCAGTTGTTCGACTTTATTTTGCCTTTACAGAGTCACGCCGCATGAAAAACTGGATCAATACACAACCAAATAAGACTGCTAGACTTTGCTTCATCGTATTTCAGTTTTCTTGACCACCGAAATAAACAGAATCCGATATCTTATCAGCACACAAAGAAAACAAACACCTTTACGTCAGTCAAGCTTAAGAAGACCCTTCAGGCATTTCAACATTCGGTTCCAAACTCGTGTGACTGTGAGAAGAAACTTTATAAACCACACACCCGAAAACGATTTTTATGGACATTTTACACTCGTGAACGCTCCAGCTAAAATTTTCATCACACATTTTCTAAAATTTTCTATATCATAAGAAACACAGTAGTTCTGCCGAATATTTTCCATGTTAAAAGTAAAATTAATCCCATTATCATGATGAAAGAAGTCCCAGTACTACACAATTCAAAACCTCACTCTAGTCAACATCTTCTTTTCTTTTGGGAAATATACTTCAGGAGATATTATACAGTACATCCTGGCTAAGATTCTTGCAACCGGACCACGATAATATGGTTACACGAGGCCACTAAATAATAAAAAATAAATTAAATATAAATATAAATATAAATATAAGAAAAAAGAAAATAATAATAAAAGAAAAGGACTATTTTAGTATTATTTATAATGTGTAGTTTAATTTACAATAGCGAAAAATATTGTATTAACTGTCATATAATGATTACGCAAAAGTTAATATTATCGTAA
Source organism: Salticus scenicus (assembly GCA_963930645.1). NCBI lineage: Eukaryota > Metazoa > Arthropoda > Arachnida > Araneae > Salticidae > Salticus > Salticus scenicus. Next base: position 135,439,283 of record OZ005652.1, on the reverse strand, counting down.
AGTAGTAACATGCAGGTCCACCGCAGCGAAGAATGAAGTAAAAAAAAAAAAAAAAAAAATCATCTAATACTCCTGAAGGACATTTAATCAATACAGTAGCTAGGAAAATTATAAACTATTAATCTCAGAAAAATCAAGAATAAATGAAGTTACATTATTTATTTATTATTATTTATCTATTTATTTATTATTAAATAATAAATTAAGTTCTATTCGTGTTGCAAAAAACATCTTCTATAACTTTGCTAGAAAATAAACATTGAACAAAAAGAAAAAAAAAAGTGTGGGGGGGGGGGGCACTTAAATAAGACAAAATGTGTAAATAATAGGTTTAAAAAAAAATAAAAAATAATAAAATATTTTTCGATACTGTCCGTTTCGATACTGATTATCATTGATTTTTTTTTTCTTTTCTTCAAAAATATTAAGAATAAGAATGAAAGAAAAGAAACTATTTTAATGAAATTCTGGCAAAAGTAGAATTAATTTAGTACGGAGGATTTAGTTTTTTTCCCCCAAATTAAAACATCGCTTTCAAATTATTCAATTATATTTTCGATAAGTTTTCGATTTCGATAAATGTCCAACTATTATAAAACTGGTATCGTAAAAACCCGTAGAAGGTTTCGATTATGTAATTACAAACAATTCGAATTAAATAAAACGTTGCACATTTGCGTAATACATGTAAAAAAAAATTTTTTACATTAATTGTATTACAACACTTTTTTTTTTTTTTTTTATTATTATTCAATGTTCAATTGCTCATTTGTTCACTCTAAAATTAGCCTACTTAAATATGAACGTTTTTCTCTTTGTTTGAAGCGAGTAACTAAACTGGTAGACTTAATTCAACTTTAAATAATATCATTCCTTGAAAATGCTACGTTGTCCATGCATCAGTATGGATAATAACACATCTAATCTACCTGACTACCACAGAAGCAGCGCGGTTGGCTATCTTTTTCCGTGTAGCTACAATGCATGATTGCTTATATGCACATCTTTACAGACTCTAAATAGTTGATAATCCTGTCTGTCCCCTTTGCTTCAATAGTGCAGCGATAAACGCTGAGCATATTCTCGTTTGTTCAGAGCTTTTTCAGACCAGTGTTTTTTCCAGATACTGACAGGTTAGGGGCAGTTTATGATGTCCTTTGGCTTTTTATATACTTTGTTTATTATCTTTATATTTGTAGTTTGTATATTTTTATTTTAGATCACTGCAAGGCGTAAGGATAATTGTCCTTATCTGTAGTGTTGAAATCTCGTTAAAATAAAAAATAAATAAAATAAATCTTCCCCACAAACTGTGGGTGCAGATTTTAAAACTGATTTATCTCATCTCTGTATAAATTGAAAAGATATGGCTGTGTACATGTGTTGTGAAATCGTATTCGCAATATTATACCTGGAAGTTCTATCAGATCATAACTTTTTAAAAGCCGGTGGTTATGTAGCTTGAATATAAAAAGAGTGCTAGGGTCAGTTTAGTTTAACGCCCTGAGATTCAATTTCAAATTATTGAAATTATTTTATATCTTTCTCTTTTGTTGCTCTCGGACTCAAAAATTCGAAAAATGATTTTTTTTTTTTTTTTTGTCCTGTGGCATTACCTAAAGAATGTTTTCAGTGTTGTTAAGGAACCCGTTTTACAAAGTAATTGCCTCTGTCTCCCACAGAATGTCTTCACTGAGATAACTAGATAGCTTAATATTATGCACCATAAGTGTATAATTAAGCTATCTATATTTGAATAATAGTGCTGCCTCTACCGTAAATTAAGTAGTCGCATATACGGTATGTTTATGCCATGGAGAATTAGAAACAACAGGAAAAGCTCTGGTTCATGAACGAACAGAATTCCGAATGCGGGAAAAATTTCAAAATTTACAAAACTCAGCCTGATGCTGTTTGCGTGCCAATAGATCAAAGTTTGTTAACGAAACCGTTTTTAATTTCATAAAATCAATGAAGCTAGTGTAGATCTCATCACTACAAAGATATCCGAACAGAAATAAATGTAGATTTCAGACCAATTTTTTATGGTACAAAGAACTAATAAAGACTTTATTTAACCAAATTTATCCAAACAAAAGTTTAGTCGAAACGTTTATATGATGCCACATGCATCACACAAATTCTTAATTTTTACATTCTTTTAAAGCGAGCATATGATCATATTTTTACACAAAGATCAAAACATTAAATTAATTTAACCATTTTTTTTTTTTTTTTACTTTTTGTTCAGCATGTGATCTGTTACTCGGTGCGTAAACGCACAGAGTCCAAGGAAACCTTTTAGCCTTTATATATATAGATTAAGTAGAAAATTAGAGATAATTATGCATTTAATAAATATTAAAATACACTTTTTTTTTTTTACATTTTGGTGCAATACCATACATTCAAAATATAGTTCAAAAACTTTATTTAAATATTTTCCTTTTTACAGTTCACAAAATTTTGTTTCTGTTGAATTTTGAGATCATTTTTTTTTTCCACTGAATCCTAATACACACTTTCTAGACTATATCCAAGATTGTATATTTTATCGAAGACATGCTACAAACAAAATTGCCTAAATTTAATAAACACGAAATTTTAAGCGATTCTCTTTAAACAAAATTATATTAAAATTTGCTGACATAAAGCATTTCTCAGTGCTAATAATTTTCTTAACACATTGAGTGAGTGCCATGACAGCTATCGGTAGCTGACACTGAACTTTCCGTTTAGGCCGCGTCAACCACCGGTGACTGAGAGTGTAATATCTCATATAAAACTGAAAAACGTGCATTGTTTTAAGTAACTACTGAAAATGTATTTAAATTTACTTATTTTTTGTCTAATATATATACACAGCTGAATCGAACAATGTTTTTACAATTTAAAATTATTAGAGCGTAAGCCTAATAGTTAAAATTATAAATTACTACTCTCTAGCATTTATTTACACGTTTCTATGACTGCATCATACTATATTTAACATATTTTTCTTTCTGTAATATTAATCTATCTTACTTTGTTCATTAAAAAAACAGTAAAATTAAAAATACGAAAATAATTCAGTGCGACAACATATCTTATTGAAACGTTCGTATAATATGTATTTAGGCAAATTGAATTTATGTATTATTGATATAGATATTTTACGTTAATGATTTAAAAGTATTCTTATATGACCTTTTATATATATATATAAACCTTTTTAAAGGATGTTAGAATTACCAAAAAGAACAAAATAAAATAATACCTATACAATCAAGTTAACAATTGAATTTTTCATAAATAAAACAGAGTAAATACCACCACTGGCTTTTTCATGAAAGTATTCCAAATTATTGCGTTCTATGAGAGGTGTTTCTGCAAACATAATTTTAAAAACTTTACTTTGCACAAAGCTTAATGAAATTGAAAAATGTTATTCATATGCAAAAAAGAATGCTTTCTATAGAATAAATTAGGATCAGCATTAGATTTACAGCGCCAAACAAAAATAATCAGTTAAATTAAGAGCCATTAACTCTCTGACAACCGTGCTTGAATTTTCCTAGGGACGTGAAAAGACCGGAATTTCCCATCATCTTGGAGAAAATTTCACCCCCACTTTTGGGGTAGACGTGAGCCTTGTGATTTGTACTCGCTACTTTGAAGATTTCCGCCCGTTCTTTAAGGGGGAAAAAAGGGGGATTTGTTTCATTGGGGAAAAGATGGAGGGAAAATATAAGAAAACATTATTTATGTAATGAGATAGTATAAAGTGATTATTTATTTATTTATTTTTAAGCACAAAACTTCACACTTTTAAAAAAGAGTATGAGAGGACAAGCATGTATATGTAAGTGTAATGCATATCAGTACTCAATAAAACATTTTAATTTCATACACAATTTAAAATAAACACTTACGAAATGACTAAAATCTGCAAAAAAACATTCTTTATTCATACTTTTTTTTTAAGTAAATAATTGCACGGTTAATAATATTTTTTCTTTGTGTATGTATATATACATAATATAAAATAAAAAAGATATTTTTAAATAGTTAATGAAAAATATTAAGTTTTCCTCCTATAATTTTCTTTTTATAGATTACTGAATGCGGATGATTTAATAACAATTTTTGATAGTCATTATTCAATATGCTTAATACTTTGGAAAAGTTTTTCGTCCCATGATGTTAATAATGAATGAATTTAATACTTATATTAACTGTTCGCTTTTAACTATACCTGTAAATTTGTTTTTCACTCTCTAACTTATATAAAAACAATTAGAAAAAAATTAATATTTGTACGACTTAATTAATGCTCCAACATAAGAGTATTTTCATATTATTATTACGTTGATTTATCAAATTATGTTTCCATTTTAAATAATTCACTCTTAAAAATATTTGTTCTATATATTGCATTATTATTTCTTAAAAGGCATTTAATAGTTTCATTCGAATTAAGCTGTTAATGACTTTTCATATTGTTTCAAAAGCATATAATAATAGTTAACAGCAATAAACAGTAATAAATAAATAGCTAACAGTAATAAACAGCAATAAATATTTCCATTCTCTAATTATGTGAAATATAAAATTTTATTTATTTTCAGAATAAATCTATTTTAATTCTCTAACAAAAACGGTAGTAGCTCCATTCCAGAAATAACTAAGTATGAGGTAGATCGCACATGTGACTAATATAGAATGTTTAAATTATTATATTAAATTATTTTTTATGCAATTATTTTTCATAGTTGTATGGTATCTGCAAGTTTATTGTAAGAGAGCAATAGACAATGAATGAATTGTTATGGCATTCTGTAATTGGGATTTTAGGGCAACAATGATAACACAATAATAATAATATATATTTCGCAAATTTTACTAAACATTTGTCTCTCTGCGCATCTGTCTGTTTGACTAGCGGAAAAAAATTACCGAAAAAAGAAGTCACCAGAGAAAAACGAAAAAATAAGTAAATAAATAAAATAAAATAAATAGCTTTACTGTATAAAAGGCAATTGGCTGAACAAAAATCACCAGGATAACGTCATCAGGCAAACAGCCCCGGAAAAAAAGTCACCAGGAAAAATAGTCATCGGAAAAAAAATCTAATTAAAAATAATAATAAGTGAAACTGCTTTTTCATTTTTGAAATGCTTTTTAACAGCTTCTAAAAATGATTTCGAGTGAGTATACCTTCATTTCGTCTTTCTTATTGTTTGCCTGTTTCATTTATTTATTTTTAATTTAAAATTATAATTTATTTTTATATATAATAATAAAAAAATTTCAGTACTCAAAAATAGTTTATTAAAATTAATTTCTTAGTGCATAAGGAGTTTTAATTTCTTTAAAAATATTTATTTTAATAAATATTTCTTTAAAAATATTTATCACATTTTATTTATTTAATTTTCAGTGTAAACTATCACGACACTTTTGAATGCTTTCTTTATCTATAGAAAAAAACTTTTTGATGTGCGTGGATACATTTTATTTATTTATTTGACTAATTAAAATGCAAATAAAATTATTTATTACTAGTTTATAAGTCTGACTTTGCTAATGCTATAGAACTTTGCCTGCTATGTACAACTAAACCCTTGAATTATTTTGCTTGTGACTCCAAATGCATCATCCTGTGAGTAATGTTTGTTTTTTATGGTTGTTTTCTATTTGATTATCTGATTCTTTAAACTAAATAGTTTATTCCATTTTATTCTTCATTTTTAACTTCAGTAAAAGTGTTGTACGATGGGGTTAGGGTGCCTGTTAACAATTTGCTATTATAGCTGCAAACGAAAGAAATCGTACATTGGTGCTCAACTGGGAAAAAGATCACCCCTGACAAGTTCTTTTCACAGTTCTGAGCTTTACCTAATTGAAAAAATAATAGGCAATTGATGTCATTTGTCATATGGGAAAATTGGGCACTAATGTATTTTATTTTTATCTTTATGCTTACAGAAAGGAAGAAATTTATCCATATTTGCAAAACAATAATTCGACTTTTCATTCTGATGAAGGGTTCATTATTGTTAAATTTTTAATGTTATTTTTTCACTTGGATTTTGTTCTTCTTTTCTTTTCTTTGCTAACAGAACTTATACTTCTTACTTAATTTAGTAACATAATAGTGGAGTTTTCGTTTTTTTCTGTGATATATTTGTAAAAGTTTCATTTATTTATTTGTATTTATAATAATATTTCTTTCGCAAGACACTCTAAATTAATGAATAATTTAAAATACAAATGTTTTTTTTTTTTTTTTTTTTTTTTTGTACATAGACATACAAAAGTAATTCGAATATATTACCGTGTATAAGAAAATTAAATACCTGGGGGAGGGGGGGGGGAACTATTCTATCTAATGCCACACAAGTTATAAACTAAATAAATAAATAGAAAATTATATAGTGTAATTATTTTTTTATCGCTTTATATGATATTCCAGTTTATTATATAACATTAGAAAGCAGTAGCAAAACGATTCTACAGTTTACTTTTTTTTATAATTATGTATATATAATTCTAAATCAAATAATTCTGCACTCAAAGCTGGTAGATAGAACGTGCCAGATTCGATCCCAGTTCGCGCTCACTGATCTAGTCGTTCGGAGTTTTCTGCAGTTTTCTTCAAATATACTGCGAGAAAATATGGGTAGGATCCCTCAGAAAGAACCCCGATGAAGGGCATTCCACCTATACGCTTAGGACCTAATCCAATCAAGAAGCCCTTAAGCCACACAACAACACAATCTAAATTAAATAAATTTTGTTTTCATACATACTAATTTGTACATTGATATTATATTGATATTTACTTACATTAAATTTCATGTATCTTGTGCAATTTAAGAATTGCAAAAAATCATTAAAATATACATAAATTATCTATATTTCATGGTATATCATTTTCTTTATCGTTATAAAAATGTACAGTTTCAAAGGTATTTCAAATAGATTCAATGAATTTTTAGTAGCGCGAATGAATTGCCTTATAGTATTTCAGTCTTACTTTTAATATATCTGGAAGAACGTTTTCCTGAATAATAACGAATTTTCTAAAATTCTAAAGTTATTCGTAGGAACTTTCTAAGACAAAACAACAACTGTTGACAATTTCCTACTTTCATAATTTTCAATAGCAATTTTTTAAAAATAAACAAATAAATAAATACAAATAATAAATAAAGTAAACTAAAAATTAATATTATGTAAATATTTATGAACACATTGTTAATAAAGCGTTTTACATCTTTATTAAAATAGTTAGTCTCTTCGAATTAAAATTTCAAATAATCTAATCGGATTTTTTTTCCCCAGGTTCATGTTTTTATCATTCTGAGATTTTCCTAGAACGTAACCATATCTAGTGTATTGTGATTGTGTTACTGTACGCCATTGTGTCTACTCACATATCAGTTATCTGGAAAAAGTCATTAGGTAAATCAATGGGGGGCGACTTCTTGTGTGGGAATTCGATTCGAAGACATAAAAGGCGGTTGCCCAAAGCAACTATGAACGGTTAAAATACTCGCCATCGTATGTGAAAAGATCTCACGCAAAAAACGTCTGAAGGTTGTTTCTTCAATAAGATAAAAATAAGTATATATATATATATATATATATATATATATATATATATGTGTGTGTGTGTGTATGTATGTATGTATTGTGTGTATGTATATATATTTAAATATATTTTCATTTAGAGTCTACAGAAAATATTTTTTTTTAAAGATGAAATTCGTAATTTGACGATTTAATGAAAATAAGTCATAAGATATTTAAAATAAAGACATTAATTTAAAATTAATTAATTAATTAATAAAATAAATAAATAAAATAATAATAATAATCAAATTATTATTATTATTATTACTATTATTATTATTTTGTGTGTTTTCGTTTATAAAATCGAATAGTTTATATATAGAGAGAAATAGATAAATAGATAGATGCGATATATGTATTTACCTTGAGTTATATAGTATACTAAGCACTTAGAATATCGACAAAACCATAATACATTGAAAAATGATGCTTCATTTTGTGTCTTATATTACATGAGACAGTACAATAGTTAAATCGTTATATATAATTCTTTTAAGAGAATTCGACTTCCAGTTTTCAATATATTTACTGCTTTTGAGAGGACCGAAATATGATTCGAACATTTTTAAACATGAAATACTGCTGTCGAAGCTGATTAACAGGAAGTGCTGGGTTCGATACTAAGACGCATGTGTTGACCCATCCGTTCCGAGTTTTCAGTGGTTTTCTCCAAAATTCGAGTAAATATGGCCTAAAACCACTTAAAAAGTGCAACCTACTGTGAGCCTATTGTACCCTAGTACAATAAATCGGCTTTAACCTCTACTCTAGTGCCTGCGCGTTGTAAAAAGATTGCGGAACTATAAATACAGAGCTAATAATTTCATGACGATTTCATGCATATTTATATATACAGTTGCACCTTCAAAAAATTATTGTATATCAAATTTTTGTGCATATCACTCACCAAGTGACTCTGCAAGTTTTTATACGTATATATAATCTTTAATATGACCGCTTAGGACAAAATTTCATTGAATATTTGATTTTATGTACACAAGGAGGATTTTTTTAAACTAATCATTGGAAAAATAAAAATCATTATTTATAATAAAAAAAAAAAAAAAAAAAAGCCAAAGATTTATTTATGATATGGCTCCGATCCCCAGAGGTATAATTTGGATGAGAATATGGAGGACATTGCGGTCACGACAGATTTCACGCGCACCAGCCGCTATTAGTGCACACGACGGTATCTAAGTTCTTTGGCTGTCACGCGTATCGAACCCGCAATCTTCCAATTACGAGGACGGTGCTCTACCGACTGGACTACCACGGAACGCTATTTACCGTAAGGTGTTTTATATTTATAAATCTGGTAAGAAAGTCTGGATAGTCATTTAGTCTTACGGGTAAATGTAACGGCATAACTTCATAATTTCTTTCTTTCCTTAATAATAATAATAATAATAATAATAATAATAATAATTTTTCAAAATTAATTTGTAAAATTTCTTAGAATTATCTTAAATTTTTATAACTAAAGGAAAAAGAATTATGTGTTGTATAATTTTATTTATTTATTTATTTATTTATTTATTTATTTATTTTAATTATTATTTGCGTAAGACATTATTGCACAATAGATGCTGTGATACAAATGTTAAGCAATTTTTTACAAAGTTCTTCGAAATAAAAAAAATATTAATGATAATAATAATAATAATTAACGCGAAAAAGAAATAATACACATTGTATAAATCTTACAGAAGAAACATTAATTATTTATATTTTTATATATATAAGTTAAATTTTAAATTTAACAGAAATTTTAAAAGTAGGTTTTCAATAAAAATGTCTTCATTTTTTAGAACAAAACATTTTTATTAATAGTTATATTTAATTAATATCCATTTTACAATACATTTTAAATACAATAATGTAAATTTTTTTATGACAGTAAATAAATAAATAAAAATAAAGTATTTGTTATTCCTTATGTATAAAATGTATATTAAAAAAAGAAAAATAAGAAAGAAAAAAAAAAAAAAAAAGAAAGAAAAAAAAAATCAGAGCACATAGTTAAAAGCAGTACTTTGAAAAAAAAAATAAATAAATAACAGATCGTTTTCTGCCAAATTCATAGAATATCCCTGTTCTGTTCTAAACTAGGGAAATTTTACGAAGCAGACTAATAGCTTTTACTTGGGAATAGGGAGGAGGGACCGACTGTCATCTTAACAATTGCTGAAGTGATTGAATACCTCGACACCCTTCTCTTTCTGGGGGATAGCAACTTTCCTTCTTTTCGGGCGCCGCCCGTGGTCGTTTGCATGTACGGCCGTTTCAGGCGCTTTGGTAGCCAGAGAGTTAATAAAAATTTGCTAGAATTGCACTTCTGTTTACATTAAGCGTTTTTAACACTTCCTAACAATTTTAAAGTGTGAATAGGATTTTTTATTTGTGTATATGTCTGTCTGTTCGTCTGTTCATCTGTCTGTGTTTCCGTGCTCTGAATCCCGTATATATTCATGGAATACCTTGACACTAATATATGTTATTTACGCTCACTATCGGATGTTTCATATATAAAATAGAGTAAATACCATCACTGTTTTGTGTACAGGGACATTGGAAAGTATTCCAAAGCATTGCGTTCTATGAAAGGTATTTCTATAAACCAAATTTAATTAACTTTACTTTGCACAAAGCTTCTTGAAATTAAAATTTATTATTCATATGCACAAAAGAATTATTTCTATAAAATATGGTATTATCAGCATTCGATTCACAGGACCACACAAAAATATTCAGTTACATTAAGAACTATTAATAAAAATTTGCTAAAATTGCACTTTCGCTTTCATAAAGCGTTTTTAATACTTGCTGACAATTTTTAGTTGTGAGTATGATTTCAATTTGTGTATCGGTCTGTCTGCCTGTCTGTCCGTGCTCTAATTCACGTAAATATTTGTGGAATATCTTGAAACTAGTTTATGTTATTCAAGTTCACAATTGGATGTCTTCTATTGAAAATGGAGTTAATATCTCTACTGTTTTGTGTATAGGGACACCCGAAAGTATTCTAAAGGAATGTGTTCCATTACAGGTATTTCTATAAACCATATTTTAATACATTTACTGTACACAAATATTAATGAAATTGAAATATGTTATTATAAACCATATTTGTGGAATATCTTGAAACTGGTTTATGTTATTCAAGTTCACAATTGGATGTCTTCTATTGAAAATGGAGTTAATATCTCTACTGTTTTGTGTATAGGGACACCCGAAAGTATTCTAAAGGAATGTGTTCCATTACAGGTATTTCTATAAACCATATTTTAATACATTTACTGTACACAAATATTAATGAAATTGAAATATGTTATTTAAGTTCACTATCGGATGTTTCATATATATGAAATTGAGTAAATACCATCACTGATTTGTGTACAGGAACACTCGAAAGTATTCCAAAGCATTGAGTTCTATGAGAGATATTTCTATAAACCAAATTTAAATAACTTTACTTTGCACAAAGCTTAATAAAATTGAAATGTATTATTCAAACGTACAAAACAGTTCTTTCTACAGAATAATTTACGATCAGCATTAGATTTACAGAGACACACAAAAATATTTATTTACATTAAGAGTCATTAGTAAAAATTTACTAGAATTGCACTTTCGTTTACATACAGCGTTTTTAATACTTGCTAACAATTTTCAGTTGTGAATATAATTTCAATTTGTGTATCTGTCTGTCTGTTCGCCTGTCTGTCTGTGCTCTAACTCTAGTAAATATTCATGGAATATCTTGACACTGGTATATGTTATTCAAGTTCACTATCAAATGTTTCACATTTTAAATGGAGTAAATACCACTACTGGTTTGTGTACAGGGAAATTGAAAGTATTCCAAAGCATGGCGTTCTATGAGAGGCATTTCTATAAACAATATTTTGATGACATTATGTTGCACAAAGCTTAATGAAATTGGAATATGTTATTCATATGCGCAAAAAATGCTTTCTATAGAATATAATATTATGAGCATTAAATTTACAGGGCTACACAAAAATATTCAGTTACATTAAGAGTCATTGATAAAAATTGCTAGAATTGCACTTTCGTTTACGTTCAGCGTTTTTATCACTTTCTAACAAATTTTAGTTGTGACTATGATTTCAATTTATGTATCGGTCTGTCTGTTCATCTGCCTGCCTGTCTGTCCGTGCTATAACTGCCGTAAATATTTGTGAATATCTTGAAACTGATATATGTAATTCAAGATCACTATCGGATGTCCCCTTTTAATATCTCTACTGGTTTGCGTACAAGGACACCCGAAATTATTCCAAGGCATTGTGTTCTATGATAGGTATTTCTATAAATCATATTTAAATAAATTTACTGTACATACATCTTAATGAAATTGAAATATGTTATTCAAGTTCACCAGCGGATGTTTCATCCGTCAAATGGAGTAAATCCTATCACTGGTTTATGTACAGGGATACTTGAAAATATTCTAAAGCGTTGCGTTCTATGAGAGGTGTTTCTACAAACCAAATTTTAATAACTACACGTTGCACAAAGCTCAATGAAATTGGAATGTATTATCCATATGCCCAAAAGAATGGTTTATGTAGAACATAGTATAATTAATAATAGTCTTAGAGGGCCACATAAGAATAGTGAGTTGCATTCAGAGCTATTAATAAAAATTTTCTGAAATTGCATTTTCGTTTACATTAAGTGTTTTTTTCTTTTTTTAATTTCTAACATTTTTTAAGTGTGAATATGATTGCAATTTGTTTATGTGTCTGTCCGATTGTCTATATTTCTATCTGTCTCTTTCCTGCTCCTAGAGTACGTAAATATATATTAATGAAATTCACAGTGGAATGTTTCCTATTTAAAATGGCATTAATAAATCTCCTACAATTAGTTTGTGTACAGGAATAACCCCCCAAAAAAGTCAATGCTTTGCATTTTAGGAGAGACATTTTTAAAAATAACTTTTAAATAACTTTCTTCGGTAAAAATCATAAAGATATTGATATGTATTGTTAATATACTAAAATGATATTTTGTATAGCATATGATAAGATTAAGCGTCAGATTTGCATGGCTACACTAAAGTATAAAGATACCTTATTGACTGCAATTGTAATTTAATTGCTGAATTTTCTTTTGTGTTAAGCTTTTTAACACTTTTTAAAAATGTCTAAGAGTGGTTTTATATTCAGTTAGTCATTTTGTATACTTTTCAGTCCCTCTGTCTCTCTGCTGTGTGATAAAATAGGCAAAGAATATTTAAAGCTATACAAGAAGTGCATACAGTTGGAAAGTGTTAATAATGAATACGTACTGCATGATTTTTCTTTCTTGTTTTTCATTTACAGTTTCAGGATTTTTAAAGTATGATCACAACAAGTTCTGATTATATCTCCCAGAATCAATTTAAAGCACCTAATTAGCTATACTGAATAAATTATCAACTCAGTAAACGAGCAAAATTGAAAAATAAATAAATAAATACCACATAAAAATGACAAAATTTTTAAAACGCGCAAATTCCTTAAATGTTTGATGATTTTTTATACTAATAGTTTTCACACTGAGGCATCAATCCTATAGTTAATTGTACAGCAGGTGAAACACAAACATAAGTTTTACAACTTTATTTATTACGAGTACATATTTATTATGAATACAATATAAGTACATTATAAGTAAAGTTTGCGGACATAGTGAATGGACAGGAAGGAATACAATGGGCGCTCTGAAACTCAAGGTAGTTCTACAATATCGATAGCGGGATACCCAATTAAATATGCAAGTTCATGGCTTGAAAAGTCTAAGAATAAACGTGGTTATTTTGTTTCGTTTTCAAAAATGTTTGCTTAAATTTTCAAAAATTTTTCTAGAAATTTTTATGGAATGGTAGTATTACAAAATATTCTTAATTTAAACGATTTCCCATGGACTCGTTTATAAATTTTACTTGTGGCAGGTGTTTGCATGAAAGTTGCATCATTTATAACAACGAGTGGAACGATTACAGACAACGACAGATTAGGTCAGCAAACAAGAAAACATTCAAAGTGAAAAGGAACTTTATTAATTTTAAGTTAAATATATTATCTAGTAATCAAATGTTACTTTTATTTATCTAGTCTTTTTTTTTATCTACTTCTTTCTTTCTTTATTTTTTTTAATAATAATGTTTAATCCTTTTTATTTTATTTTTTATTTTATTTTATTTTTTTATTTTTCGTTTATTATTATTATTATTATTATTATTATTATTATTATTATTATTATTAAACTGAAATGCCTACATGTAATTCAAAAATATTTGTTTACAAAAACCTTATACCAATTTCATTTAAATGCAATTATCATTGTTAACAATTTATTTGTAGTTAAAATTGAAAGAAATCTCTTCCACCCATATGCACAATTACTCCTACCCCATAAGGAGAGATTGCGGAAAATAGCTCTTTTGTTTTTAATACAGATGTTGCTTTAAATCATAGTATAACAACAAACTAGTAATGGAAATCCGTAGAAGAAGGATCACTTCAAAGCTAAGCGCCAACAATTTAGCAAAAAAATTAAAATTTAGATTTTGTATAACGTTTGGTTGAATTTTACACAAACTCTCCTAGCATTACCTTATAATACAAATACAATTATTAAACGTCTTACATTGAATTTTTTAATATGTTAAAAACGTTATAGCAAATTAGTTATTGACTAGTGATATAAGGATAAATAATCAACATTGATGCAAATTAATTAAAAAGTTCTTTTATTTATTCTGATTATTTTATATAAATTTTTAAATTATTCTTTAGCCAATAGCAAATATATTTTAAAGGATACTAAAAATGATTGCTTAGCAACTGAACTTAGATCAATAATCAGATAAATAATCAATATCATCAATATTGCTTAAAGCGAAATCGAAAATTCTAAATGATATGACTTTCAGTTATCGAGACACACGTCATTAACGTTTTATCTATGACATATCTAGGTCAGACGTAGTTGATATAAAAAAGGTGTATTAGAAATAACATTTGAATATATATGCATTGTATTTCCTATTATAGTTAAGTGGGTTTAGTCTTTCATTTAATTACGCAATTATTAAAGTATTATTCCAGGAAAACAATTTTAACCAATTTTTTTTTCAATTTAATCAATGGAAGTATAAATGTAAATCTAAGATGAATTAAAGAGAACTCAATATAAACACGGTTAACTGAAAAGTCACTTTAGTTGTATATTGACAACTAAAGTTGAAAGTTTGGTTGTATGTTTTCAAACAATAATAAAAAATAAATAAATAAATAAAACATGCTTCACTGCACCACGCATTGTGATTAAATTAATTGCCAACTCTTCAATCAGTAAATTTTTGGCGTGTCATGGTTATAGCGTGTTTTTGATTTTAAAAAACTCTGTGAAAAAAGAAATAATAATAATAAAAAATAATTAAAAATATATCCCGTGAAATTTTACAGCACAATGTGCAGTAAATTTGTTTAAAAAACACGCCTAATTATTAAGACAGATATAATTGTCCGAATGTGGGTTGATACAGTGCCATCCAGCAAACGCTATCAAAAGACTACTAGTCTACTGTCACTATTGTTACTTAGCAGTTCACTGAAATTTATGAAGACCGTTAAATATTTAATGAAAGGGATCAGTAAGAAAACCGTATAACACGTGGATTGGTAGCCTACTGATAACATTCTCGCTTCCTACGCGGTTATTCCTCTTTTCATTCCCGACTTGTCGAACTTAAATATTTTATTTAATAAGTATGCTTTTTGAATAAATTTACAGCATTTTATGATGTAAAATTGCACGGTGTTTACTTATTTATTTATTTATGTTTCCATTGTTTCTTAAAAAAAAAAAAAAAAAAAAAAAATCAAACCCGCTTTATTTTACGACATGCTTGAAATTTACGTCACCAAGAGTTGTGATTTAGTCTAGCATTTTTATTTTATTTTATGTATTTATTTATTTTTTTTCAGTGAACTTTTTCATTAATATGTATTAAGCCGCGGATACCAATGACATTTTTATAATGTACCAATGTACAAACTGAATTTTATGTGTAATATTTACATATAATTATTTAATAAAATGTAAAATGCTACACTTAAAATAAACAACAAGGAAAAAAAAATAAACTGATTTTATTCTTATTTACTAGCATGGAATTTTTCAGAAAATTAAATATATAATTACTTTAAATATTGCTTTTTGAAATTGAAAATTAAAGGCCTGTTCCCTATAATGAAATAAAATTCTAAAATTTACTAAAAGAAGTTAAAAAAAAAAAAAAAAAAAAAAAAAAAAAGTTGATCATTAAGACATACACGCTAAAGAATGGAAATTACAAAAAGAGAACTCAAAACATCATTTTTTAGTGAGATATCCTTATAATATGAAGCTTTAAAAAATCCCATAGTATTGCATGCAGAAGACGAAAGGATGAATCTGACTAATGAGCAGCTTTAAAAATGGGAACAACTATAGTATATCAACACAACTGGATTTTGCGATTTATTTTGGTGATCATGGCGAAATCATAAATCTAAAAATCGTAAAGCATTAATTATAAAGCCTAAGCTAAATCATAAATCTAAAATAAACAGCATGCATGCTGTCATATTACATTGCAAAGAATCCAGAACGACATCGTTGTCGTTCAAAACAGCATTAAAGAAAAATCGCCAAATCTAGTTGTGGGGAGATACTATACTGTACAGTCGGCAGCAAAAGTATCCGAGCATTAGCAATAATCCCTGTCTAAAAAATGTGCACTTAATACTGCTTTGTTAAATAAATCCTTGTCGAATCATATTCTTAGTCAGTCAAATAACAGGATCCGTCTAGGATATATTTAACAAAACAGTATTAAATGTACTTTTTTGATATCGGAATTATTGGCTAGTACTCGGATACTTTTGCTGCCGACTGTAGTTATACCTAACATTTCATACCATTTACATTATAACATACTATTTCGTAACGACAATATGGAGGCCATTGGTCATATCACATGAGTACTACACAAACTTTGTTTGCCAGACCTTTATTAATGCCGTTCATTAACACCTTTATTAATGTTTCTAAAACCAATCGCAATTAGCTAAAGTATTTTTTTTTCTTTTCTTTTTTATAAATATCCTTATAAAATAATATATTATCAATAATAAATTCTATTTTCTTTTAGATTAATAAAACTATATCAAGAATTAAATAATCATTGGTATCATACAATGATTTCTATAAAAAGAAATACAGAATATTTTATTTGAAATGAAAAAATAAAATAAAATAAAATAAAATAAAATATCAAGCATGTCCAACCCAGTGAAAAATGTTCAATAAAACACGTTTCTTTGAATCTACAATTATTCCTTTTCTGTGACCACAAGAGAAAGTACCACGTTATCATTACTTCTAAAAGTGTTCTGATGATTCTTTAATATTTCATAGGTTTCCTGATTTATAAAAAGATCTTGAAAATACGGACTGAGATTTCCTACTTATTTTAACGTTGAGAATAAATTTACTCCATTCATATGCTGATGGCATATCCGAAAGGAGAAGTACTTAAACATGAATAGAAAACGTTTCAATGTTCAGATATTTCTTTCTTTCAACTCACAGAGCCTTCTTATCATGTCGTATTCAATGAATTCGGGTAACGAACATAAATACCATTCATTCATGAATATTTTCAGATTTTACAACGTTATTTCTTCCTTCAGAAAAAGGACTTGCTGGGATACAAAAATAGTTTTTCAAAAAGATTGTGGTGAACTCGGTTTCTTAGAGAAATATTGTGCTAATTAACGGAAAAGTACTTATAAAGTTTAAAAATATTTTCCGTCATTACAATTCATAGCAGGAATATAAAGAAGGAATGCCGGAAAAATCAATAATATACAATAAAGGGTGGACAATAAATAAATAAATAAACAAATAAATAAATAAATATAAAAACCGTAACGGGGTGCTTGAAATATAATTTTCAAAATTTTGTAATTATCTGAAATATATTTTCTTTCATTCTTTATATTTAAACTAACTGATTTATGTGAAATATCGATAAATTTTTAATTTCTGCTTATCACAAGCCAGTGTTACCTTATTGTTATTTAAACAACATGTAAATAAATAAAATGAATTTCAAAACATTCAATTATTAGAGCGTTGTTTTAACAACAAAGGAAATAATTCTAATAATACGAAAAATTGACAAAAAAAATGTTTGGGCAAAATTAAATACATTTAATCCTTATTGTTTGCATTCAAATGTTTATTTAAATTGTTTGAAATGGTCTTAAATATCTGAAATTGTACTTTTACTGCATATTCAAAAATAATTATAAATCATTTTATTTCTTTTTTAGTAGATATTATGTTTATTACTGGTAAAAACTACATTGAAAAAGCCTTAAAATGTAAAATTTTAATAAATCAAAAAATAGATAAATAAACATATAAGTATATGAATAAATTTATACACATATTTTTAAATGACGGTATAATAGTTATATATGAATTATCAAAAATTATTTCATGATTATAAAAAGAATATTATATGATATAGTAAACATACAGCTCCTATTGAGTATATTGTACATATATATATACATATACACACAATTTTAAATCAGTGCTTGATTTACCATATTTTGAAAATGCATTTTTACCGATTCATAATTAATAATATTTACTGTAGGATGATTAAAAAACAGATAATTAAAAATAAAGTAATTTTTTTCAACTTTTGGAAACACAAATTTTTATTTATTTTATTACTTTTTAAAGATTCGGGTTTATTACTAATAATGTTACAAAATTGTAAATAATTGTGTTTATTTTTGTATAGATTCTTTCAAAGAGGCTTAGTAAGTTGATAAAGTGTTAATTCTGTGCATTTCTAGTCGTTTTAGCGTTAAAATAGCCTCATTTTCCATTTAAAACGCATTAAAAAACTCCAATGAGGTAGGTAATGGATTTGGCGCCAAATTTGGCGATTTTTCTCCACCATGGCGATTTTTTGGCGACCTTGGCGACAAAATACTTATTAGGGATATACCAAATAGGGAAGCTCTAATCTCATTGGCTGATGAGATACGGAAATTTCTGGATCTTTCCACACTTTTCTACGGGGGTATACAAGGGCTGTTTTTTTCGCCAAGGCAACTCAGCCAGCTTCCGCTAATACTTGCATTGTTTTGAGCCTCTTTGAAAAAGACTTGCTTTATGTGTTATTGCAAAGCTTTACAGATTAAGCTCGTTCACATAATGTTAACAAATGTCGCAAAGTAAACTCGACGTTAGCGCTTCTCCTCGTGCAGTGGCTGCGGTACCCAAATAAGAGCTGTGAAAAACCCGCCCCTATTGTGCTTTCTTTAAAAATGTTATCTCTTATGGTTTTAATATAAACAAGAAATTATTCTAGCCCTAAATGAACATTATAGATGTGATTATTTACTTGAAGTTATTAGCGTACATTTGACTTTAAATACAAAATATGTTAGATGTTAGCTAATAAACAATCACATTGTTGTTAGTTAACATCTAACATATTTTGTATTTATAGTCAAATGTTCGCTAATAACTTCAAGTAAATTATCACATCTATAGCACTTAGAGCTAGAATTAATTAGTGTAAAATATAATTTTTTAAATCGATCTTCTAATGTTGTAAATTGTATTGTAAATACGAAAAAAATCATGTATTAGTAATTTAAGAAGAAATGTTAGCGTGTGCAATTTTCAAAATTAAAATTTTGGTAAAAAAATCATTTAAATTTTGGAAAAGAAATCTCTTATAAAAGATGACTTTATCATTATCTCTTTTATTAAATAAGCAATATGTCATGTTCCATAAACCACTCAGACGCAGACGAAACCATTCGCAAATATTTTATCTTCTGAACAAAATATATTTGTAATCGCTTTGTAAGCAAATCTATAACTAAAATAACATTTAGTAATGATAAAATAACATTTAGGAATGAACAAATATAATCATAACTAACTTCTTTTAACCTCATAACAAATAAAACAAACGAATTCAAAATTCCATAGATTATCTCTTGATCCGTAATGAATGAAAATTCAAGAGATTAAGATTTCAACAATTTTATAAATTGCAAGAAGTATTAAAAAATAATTTTTAAGAATTGATTTAAAATGTATTACTTATCTTAAAATATGGGAAAACATGCGAAATATGAATATTCTAAAAATACATGAATTTTTTCGTTTAGATGTGCATTCGTTCAAACACAGTTCCATTTAAATTTTAAATATGGAGCATCACGAGAGTAAACAAATTCTATTCGAGCATGCGCAGTTTCAGCCTGAGTAGTTCAGGTACAGTCGGTAACAAATGTCTCCGAACACTAGCAAAAATTCCTATATAAAAAAGGTGCACTTAATACAGTTTTGTTAAATAAATCCTTATCGAATCCTGTTTTTCGACTGACTAAGAACAGGATTCGACAAAGATTTATTTTTCAGAACCGTATGAAGTGCATTTTTTTTACATAGGAATTTTTGCTAGTGTTCGGACGCTTTTGTTACCGACTGTACCTCCAACACGAGATGGCTTTGTCATCGACGTAACTATGACGTAACTATGACGTAACCATGACGCAACCATGACATAGTACGCTACCCATTGCTCCATTGTAATGAATAAGCTTACTTTGTAAGGCTTTGTGTTATTGCTATACAGTTTGCACTGTGAATTTGCTATTGACAGCTGTTGTTTAAGCTGTGCTCACTGGTTGAATTGAAGCTGATAATTGATTTATAGACCTATATTTTTCTGGAACTTTCTGTGAATAAATTACTGAATTTCTGTAAGTTTTGCCTTTCATTCTCGGACAACTCACGAACTCCCAAGTACGCAACAATAAATAGATTAAGGGGACAATATATGTTTGACAGTTGCAGAAATTACAAAATTATAAAAGTTTAATTCTTTTTTCACTATTTAAAGAAATAACTCTAGAAGCATGTCATTTTCAATATGAAAATGACATAGTTAACTTTATCAAAACATGTCATATTTGTAAATAATAGGAACAAAAAATTGCAAGAAACATAACTTCAATTAACAAAAATATTCTGCAGTTCGAACCATAGAATAATTTGGTAAACTAACACTTTAGAAAATACACAAATATTTAAAAATAAAACTCGATATACATATACTGGTTTGTATATATGTTTATATTACTTTTAAATACAAGTTTATAGATAGATGCATGTGTTCCAGTAAATCTAAAAAAAAAATCATTACATATAAACTTCAGATAATTTACATTTACTATTCAAAATAAATTCAAAAATTGTTTATTGTTTAGCCAAAAATACTTTCCCGTTTTCTGCGTTAGATATCTTAAATTATGTTTAAATAAATACAAATCTCTATGGAGAAATAAATTTATTTACTAAACTAAAACGTAAAATAAGCTATTAGAATTCTTAGAAATATTAAACAGCAATTAGAATTGCAAATCTCACATAAGATTTTAAAGTGATATTTTTGTTTGTTTTGCCAATTTAGATAATAAATTGTTATTATACAAATTTTTTATGAAAATATTATTTCAAACTCAAATTTTATGCATTGCATGTTTGCAAATATGACAGACTAGAAAAATAAATTTAAATTTATCGTTTAAGTCTTCTTACGCTTGGTAAAAATTTTAGGAATGTTATTTTCTTCAAAAACTTTCAAATTTGTAAATTGAAATATATATATATATATATATATAATTTGAATAATTTAATACCTTTGTAACACTCAGCAAACAAAAGATGGATGAAAATATCAACATATAATTAAATTTTAATTGAGGTTTAATTCGAATAAAATTATTGTCACGGTGATAATTTAATTTGAGTACCAATGATTAGTAAAAACAAATTAAAGTACTTACGCAGAAGAGAAATGACACAAGCATAAGCCTAACGATGAGATAATAGTTTGCAAAAAACAATAAAGTAATAGAAACAGTCAACATTTTATAAAAAAGAGTAAAGTATAAAATTACCAAAGAGATCCGATAAAAGGAAAAAAAAAAAAAAAAAAGAAAAAAAGAAAAAAAAGAGAATTCATGAATTGAAAATTGGAATTTTAAATGCTGAAAAATAGAAACGTTCACTCATCAGAAAACTTGCATTTCTATCAGCAGAGTGCAAGATTTCGGAAAACTGTATAGCTAATGCAAGCCAATATACAGCTCAAGTCTCCATCTTGCAACAAGTTAAAAAAGGAAGTTAGATTAATTAATAACACAAACCAAAATTGATGTAAGGAATAAGTATTTTTAAGAAATCCACATGTTAAACGATACTTAGGGAGTTAGTAGAAATAAACAGGTTACCAAACGAACATTAGTAAAAATAAAAGATTAAAGTTAAAGAAACGATTAATCAATTTAGGTGCTACTGAAATGCAATAATTTAATGCATTAAGTGATAGTTATTAATGTTTAAAAGCTACTAACTACATTAAAAGGTGGTTTTTAAAAGGGTTATTTAATGTTAACGTTAATCATTTTTAAATTTCAGTTTATATTTAACTTTCAACGTAACGTGAGCAAGCGCCATATTTCGTGAAAAGAGAGATTTACTATTAAGTAAATACCGAAAATGTACGATTTAACTAATCTTTGCTGTAGTTTAGTTTAATGTTTATTCTTAAGCATATGTATATGTATATATGTATATATGTATATGTGTATATGTATATATATATATATATATATATATATATATATATATTCTGACAAGAAAACTCTCCAACTTTTAAAAAATAACTGCTTGTTTATATATATATATATATACATGTGTGTGTGTGTGTGTGTGTCTTTGTTCTAGAAACGGATTACTCTTTTATTTATTTTATTCATAGTTTTAAAAATTAAAATTGTAATTTTATATATATATATATATATGTATAATTTACTTAAATGTATGTAAATAATTTTACGTAAACAACTGTCTTAAAAATTAAGCTATGCACGAATGTTTAGTAATCTTAGTTCAAGTTTCTTCCCTCACTAGATATTTCTTTTTATTTTCTTTCTTTCTTTCCTTTATTATAATTATTATTATTATTTTATGATAAAACCACAAGTGTAGGCCTTCTATGGAGATTTCGTTTCGCAGAGCAGATAATGTATACCTTCTTATCTGTGCCACCAATATCTTAATACATCCAAAGTCTCAATCCATCTACCACTGCCATAAACAACACATTAAATATGATGAAACATGATAAAACTTGATATGATTAACAGATTAAATATTATAAAATCGATACTATCTCTTAAGTCATTAAAGATGTATCAGAGAATATCTCGGTGTATCATGGTGGTGCGGCTATTACTCAAGGAGTAAGTTTTTTGGACAGATTATCATCTTCATCCTATGACAAAAGGTGGCAGCACCAGACAATCATCCCTGCTGAACAAATTTTAATTAACTAAAGACAAACTAATAAATAAATAAATAATCGAGCTTCAATGTCATCATAATAGGTCAAAGTTGACCTCCTTCCAAAATTTTGTAGCACAGAAATCAACCGTTTCCCTATAAAGCTACCAACACACCTCTCAGTTTAACTTTGTTTTCTGTAACTTTCTCTTCATCCTTATTGTTTAAGATACTTTAGGAACACTGAAAGATTTTCTTTTATTATTTGGCATCTTTTCTGCAAATTTTCTGGAAAAAGCTATAATTTGGACCTAAAAATCCCTTTAGTTTTGCGTTTCTGTCTCTATCGACAATCATTTCAGAAGTTCATAGATTTTAATTAATATACACTGAGAAAAAATTCTGAAACTGACATCTAGAATCTAAAATGTGGCACTAGAAAAAATAGTTCCATGTTATTCTCATAAATTCTAGTCCCCTTCGAAAGCGAGTTTTAGAAACCCCAATTAGAATTCTAGAGCATTTGCCTATATTATCGAGGGAAAAGTTATTTAAAAATCTCTGCAAATTAATGCGAATACAAGAGGCGGGTTTCAGCAATTATAATATTGGTTTATGACCCAATTCTGTAAAATCAAGCGAGAATTTCTTGCAATACAAAAGATTCAGAATATCTAGAATATCGTTTCACCACCTAGAAATAT
Organism: Salticus scenicus; assembly: GCA_963930645.1. Classification (NCBI taxonomy): domain Eukaryota; kingdom Metazoa; phylum Arthropoda; class Arachnida; order Araneae; family Salticidae; genus Salticus; species Salticus scenicus. The sequence continues at coordinate 135,415,506 of OZ005652.1, read as the reverse complement.
GTAGACTATACATTCTCGATCATTTCGTCTATTCAGTTTATTGGTGTGCCTTATGCGCATAGCTCGAAAATCTATATTTCTAGTTTAGGGATTTAGAAAATGACCATTTATTCATTCTAGATGAAGGCGGTATATATATATATATATGTATGTATATATATCTGTATGAGGGAAATAAAGTGTTCAAACAAGTTTTCGGAATCCCAATGGGGGGGGGAGTTGTAGCTCTATACTAGCTGATATCTACTTACATATTTATGAAAAGAACAATAGTTTAAATAGAGAAACTTTATGTTGTAGATATATCGAATGACCTAGTTTTGATAAAGTTGAATGGTGAAAATACAGATATTGAGTTTCAGTACTACCCTAAGAATTTAAAACTAGAACCCTCCTCAATGAATTGTAAAAATATAAATTATTTAGACGTAAATATAAAATTAGAGAATGATAATTTGGTAACTAGAATTTATGACAAAAGAAAAGACTTTAATTTTAAAACAATAAAGCTAATGCATTTTACATCTAACGTACATATTTCAGTTAAAAAGAATGAATTTAGAAATGGTTTAATACGTATTGCTAGATTAAATTCAGACTTGGAAGAGATGTTTGAGGATATGGTAGAATGGTGTCGTCAGAGCATAGCTCAGGGTTTCCATAGAGATTTGGTGAAAAATATGACGTACCAATTCGTGAATCAGTATAAAAGGAGTACTGAGCTGAAAATGTTGTTTGAAAGGAAGGATGGGTTAGAGAATTGGTTTCATGAGTTTTTTTCATTTGGTCTTGACGGGTGAGGGGAACGTCGCATGCGCAAAACTAGTTTAACCCTGCAGTGCATGTTGTAAGCCATGCCGCCTGTCTCCATATTAATTTTAATTTTGCTCTGTTTCATTTTTTAGTTTTGGTTTATGTTAAAGATATTTTTCGTACTCTATTTGGTTTTAGTTTGTTTATTAATTTCGTTAACTTTTTGTTGACTTGTTTTATTTTGAATTTTATGTTTAAATACGAGTTCGGTTTTGCTTTTCAATGGGATATTTATATATGTATATATATATATATCTATCTCTCTCTCTCTCTCTCTCTCTCTCTATATATATATATATATATATATATATATATATATATATATCATATACCCTCAATGTAAAAGTAGTAAAAAAACAAATGATGAAAACTTCGGAAGTCGGGATTCGGATGCCTCAGGAGAGATCAATCAGCCGTTTGATTACAACGCGACGGACACATACACATACGCTTCCTTTTATTACATGTAGACATATGCACTGTTTAGATTGTGCATTAGAATATCCGTTTCGTCATTGAATTGGCTATATTTAGCTGTATCTAAAGAATTATTTATTTAGCTTTAAACATTCTATGTATATTTAAAATGTCATTTCAGCGAAAGATCTTAAACCATTGCTTGTTTTAATCGATAATATCAATAACGCTTAATCTTAAATACGATATTCTAAATTTGCATATTTTTAAAGAGAACCAATTAATAGTTTGCACGCAACATATATGTGTACGAATCTGCATGTAAAAGTTTTAGATTTCAGCAGTTCATATAACAGAATTTTTAACTACATCACGTTTCACACACTTGAATGTATGGATTGGTAATTAAAATATTTAATATAAAGTTAAAATTTGTGTTTTTACTTTTTACCTTTTTAGTTTACTTTTATTTTTATTTATTTTTATTAGAAACAGTGTTTCCACTCTTTAAATTTCAATTTCATACCAATGATGTATATATATATATATATATTTTTATCTGTATTTTTATTGTTTTGATTATAAAATATATTTCTCTAGTGATAATGCAAATATGTCTTTAAAAGAATCATATGTCTTTGATATATTTTTATTTTATAATTTTATAATGAAAAAAAATATAATATCAAATCATTTACCATCATAAAAATTAATTTTAAAATTCGCTATATAATATACCATGAGACATTGATAGTTTATTTTATATCTCTGAAATTTTATCGTGATGGAATTTCGATTGATTATTATTTTTTTTCCCTCCCTACAATTAAAATTAATAACAGTACAACATTTAGATTCAATTTTAGCCCGTTAAAAGATTACTGGTTTATTGAATTTTCGAAATAAGACTGTATTTCTTCTCTTAACCCTTTCCGACCCAGGCAGCACGATCCTGCGGGTTAGACATCCACATATATTTTTTTTTGCATCTGGAACATCCATATTTTAAAAAAAACCGGACATAAACGATCGTTCTAGTTCCCTGCAAGTGTAAAGTACCTTTTTCAATCAACAGATGGTGATTGTAGTCCATGTTTTTCTTTCAACCGGCAAGTTTAGCTTTGTTTACATATACAAGGAATACAATTCTGCTTTTTATTTATCGCAAGAAGGTAATTATCAATATATTTCTAATAGCTTGGATACAAATTTTTAGTTCAATGTGTAAATAACTATAAAATAATAAATAAAATTAATTATACGCAATTTATGTTGTTCGTAGGGCTTAAATTATCCTCACCCGCACGATCATGCAGCTTGGGCGTTACATGATAACAAAAAAATCCCCCCAAAAATAAAATGGATCTTTTAAAATTCAAATTAGAGGTAGCAGAAGCTTTAGTATCATCTCCACATTCTAACAGAAGCATTATAAATGATGGTAATGTTGGTGATGTTGTAATTCCTCCGGTAAAAGGATCCAAATACTGTAATTCACCTGCCAAAACGTGTCATGCCAGGACAAAAAATACGATATTTATGGACATTTCCCACTTGTTGATGATATTTTGAAACCTTGAAAATGCCGATTTGAAAACTTCAAAAACAATTGAAAAACATGATGTGAAAAATGCAAAGTGTACTTGCGTTTATCAAAAATGATAACAAGTTTTAAAGATTTTCCTTTCAAGTAAATATCAGTCAACAAAATAATAGTACGTCAATGAATTTCCTTATTTGTAACAATTTGAGTTCAATATACAGGATGTTTATAAAGTCCCGGACCCATTTTGATGTTTAATAACTCATAAAATAATGAAGATATAAACAAACTTATGGCATTTATTGATGGAATAACTCATATATTTTCTTTTCAGGTTTGAATATCTTTACTTTTGTAAATATCGTCTGCGCGTGTGGTTAATTTCAGATAATATCATTTTCCAGTCTAAATATCTGTACTTTTCTAAATATCGTCTGCTTATTAATTGCATTTCTCTCTCGTTTTTTTTTTTTTTTTTTTTTTTTTTGGGGGGGGGAACTATTGCAATGTTATGTTTACTTTTGATGTGTTTGTTCTATGTAGTACTTTTGTATGTTCGAGCGGCAGTCGAATAATTACATAAAAGTCAGAATTACAACCGCAATAGAGTGCTGCCATTTTGAGGTAAATTTCCCTCAAAGTGGGAAATTTTGATGCGATTTTAGATATTGAGGGAAAAAGGGAAATTTCTTCTCAAAAAGGGAAATTTTACTTTGTCAGTTTTTAAAGCATTTTTAAAGTTTTTTTCCTCCAACTCAAACTGTCCGATTTAATTCTCTATATGCTGAGATCTTAAAAGCTAATCAGTGCATTTTTTTCATCTTCTGTAATAATAATCTAAAATATTCTGAATATATATATATATATATTGATTTACTTGTATTCGTCCGAGTCATTGGAAGCATTCCCTGATTTTCTCAGAAATACGGACGAATATTGACTAGGATTCTTTAGAAAGATACTTATGAAGGGTATTTTACCCAGGCCTAGGTCCAACGCATATAGGACTTTTAGAGATCTCTCAATTGAAAAACATACATTTTTAATATTGAACTTTAGTAATATTTTGCTGTCATTTTTTTCGATCGAATAATATGAAGTTTACGATTAAAAAAGAGTGGTATTTAATTAAAAGACCGGTAGACGCCCTGAAATTGTGGATAATTTACCTCAACGTCAATACCATATTCAGTACAAGTTATTTTACTCTGAATAGCTTCAAAATCTTGCATGTTGAACAATTGAGGGAAATTTTTCAGCGAAATGTGGGAAATTTTTCAGAGAAATGTGGGGAATTTTAAAATTTCGATCTGGCAGCACTGCCGCAATATCCTCTGTGGATGCCGACATGCTTGCCGCTACCTGGCGTGAAATTGACTATCGACTTGATATTCTCCGTGCCACGAAGAAGGCACACGTGGAAGTTCATTGACAAGGGTCATGAAACTTTTTGAGTCTATCTAACCATTTATGTTATTAATTTTAATCTATCTTTATTATTTTATAAGTTATTAAACATCAAAATGGGTCCGGGACTTTATAAACACCCTGTAGTTTACTTCTTTTATCAGTGTAGAGCCAGTAAATGTATAATTCTTTAAATTTTACAGGTGATAATTTCACAGAAAAAAACGAACTCACACGGTCGTGCGGATACCCTCTACGTTCTAGAGGAAAAACACTTTTTTTTTTTTTTTTTTCAGGGTCATAGGGACCAGTATAGAGTAAAAATACAGAAAAATACAACATTTTAAGGTAAAAATATTTTGAGTTGAAAAGGGTTAAGATGAGGTTCATAATAAGAAGAAGCGTGTTCAGTTCTATAGCAGAAAGTATAGTTAACAAAACCAAAATTTGATTGAGAGTTAATCAGAGTTAAGTGTTACTGAAAATAATAGTAATTCAGCATGAACAGACTTACTACGCAAATCCAAAATGTATTATGTATAGCCTGTTTAGAAGGAAGAAGAATTCGTTTAACTCCATCATTATGAATAAAAATGTAATTTAATTTAATAAGGTTAGTATTAAGCCTTTTGATTTTGCAATCAAAAAAGTAACGCAAATGATTTAAAAATCTGTTTTTTTTTTTTTTTTTTTTTTTTTTTTTTTTACATGAATTACAAAATCCGTCAAGTAGTGACTCAATAATTCCGTTGTTGCTCATAATTCCCAAAGTATTTAATTTTCCGCACACATTTATTTATTTATTTTATTTATTTTATTTATTTTTATTTATTTATTTATTTATTTATTGCTTGCACTGTGCGAAGAGTCTCAAACAGCAGTTCAAAACATTTTAAAATTTTAATAAAAAGCTTTTTAAGGTAACTTTTCTGAATGGATTTCACATACGTATTCTCCGGTTTTGTAGCCAGACACTTTAACTTACGAGGAGACGGCAAGAGTGTGGGGTATTCAAATCAAAGTAAGGTTAAGTGTGTAATCAGTACTCAGTAAGAAAACTCATATGACCAAGTCGTAGCGCGCACTACTTAGTTATTATTGATAAGAAAAAAAAAAAAAGTCGAAAAAAAAAAATTTTTTTTTTCGCTTATACTAGCAGGCTACGCCCGCTTCGCTAGTCACTATATTTAAATGAATTTTCGAAAGAATTGAATTTATATTTATTTTTTTACACCGCATTATAGACAAGAAAAAAAAAAAAAAAAAAAAGAAAAAAAAGAAAGAAAAGAAATGAAAAGAAACTGAAATTGCTCTAAACCTCATTTCGGGTACCCGCTGTCTACGGCAGCTCTTTTCCCGCCCGCATTGCATCAGGTCTGGGTTTTTCATGCCTGCAGGAAGATCTTTCCCGGGCACTTCAATCTGGATATTTATCGACGACAGTTTAGGATCTGCTACTATTTAAGATCTACGATTTAAAGATGGCTGTGTCTCAGCATCTATTAAATATTTTAGTTTTGAATCATGTATTTTATAGCCCATGCTATTTACACTATATTACGATTTGATTCCGACCAATGTAACAAAATAAAATAAAATAAAAAGTAGATTAAATATATCTATAAACAAATAAATTTTATTCAATTTCATCCTTTTTACTATGTATATACTACCATTTTTCCCGATAAATACTGTAAATAAAATATAAAATAAAAATGAATAAATAAAAGTTTTTTCTTTTAAAGGAATTAACTAAAAAAATGAAAAATAAGAAGTTGTTCTACTATAAAAAATTAAACATAACTGTTATAAATACGTTTTTTAATTTAAAACTAATTATACTTAATTTTTTCTACTGCATTACGATTTTATTTTCAATAAATATAACAAATAAAAAAAAAATAAAAAATCACCTTCAAATGAATGAATTAAATAAAAATAAGTTGCGTAATAGCCGTTGCTAAGATACGCAGACGACTGAAGCAAAAGGATGAAATTTATGAAAAACGAAGCATTAAAGGCAATATTTAAAATCGAAAAAACATTAATTTAAAAAATTCAAATTCGAAATTCGAAAAAATCTCGATGCGGTGCACACCTGCAGGGTCCCAGGTACCTATATGCCAAATTTGGAAGCTCTGCGATCAATAGTGTGAGCACCAGAGCGCAGACACACACACAGATACACAGACACTTCTCTTTATTTATATAGATGATATTTTGTTATGATCAGTTTTTTTAGTGCACATTTTTAAGTTGATGAAGGACAAATTTAATGATTGATTATTTTTTAATAATCAAAATTTATAAAAGACAAAGAAATTTAAGTAAAACACATATGAAATACAAAGTTATAATTATTGATTTAATCAATTCACCTTTTGTAATACAAGAACCTGGATGATAGTTATAAAAACAAGAAAAACACCAGTTGTGTCGGCAACTTGCACAACACATAAATGCAGCTTTTCTTACAAGAGCAAGGTGTCTTTAGAATTTCTTCTGGAAAACAAACTTCAATTATATGCATAAATATTTATCGATGTTCAGATAGTTTTGACGCATACCAGGTATACTTGATCATTTTTGAAAAAATTGGAGAAGCGAGCTGATGACGAACGATTGATTGAATTTTAATACTATCCTCACGGGAACTAATTTTCCGATTTTCTTCAATCAATCGCGAATAATTTTGTATTTTTTTTAATCAAATTTTTAACTTGTCTGTAAAAGTAAACATCACAAGGTTGTACTAACGGGGTACACTTTGGAAGTATTATTTTAACAGTACACGTAGGCATTTCTTCATCATCTTAAAAATTTCATCATAATAATGACTTAATAATGGCATCATCTTAATAACGACTCAGCAGTGCGCGCTACGGCTTGGTCATATGAGTTTTCTCACTGAGTACTGATTATACACATAACCTTACTGTGATTTGAATACCTCACACCCTTGCCGTCTCCTTGTTAGCACCACGCCGTATATCGTCAAAAGTCACAACGATATACTTTTCACGTTGTCGCATATGTGTCCTTAAAATATATATTTAGGCGTGAAATATACAAATAAGTAATAGATAAATGTAAGAAAAAAAAATCATTTTAAATACTGACTGAATAATAAGTATATTTATTTTAAAGAAAACTATAAAAATGTCCTACTGGCATAGAAAAAGAAGAGTTGATTTCCTTTTCCTTAAACAGATATATCAAACAAAGAGTTTTAAAAAAATGTGCATTTATATATAAAAATAAATAACTTTACTGAACTAAACCATAAGAAAATATACAAAACTTTAGAAAAGAGTTTAATGTGCAGCTGTTAGAAATCCGTTTTCCGTACCGAAATGTGAATGGTATTTTGTGAAGGTTTCTTTTTTTGTATATGTCGGTTTCTAAAAAGAAGTTTGTTATTGAATTCATGAAAACGGAATCAAGCTTACAAACAATACTGATAGTTTATTCATTTATTTTTTGCAGATTTTTTTTTCCATTATTTTACTTATAAACTATATGTTTGTTTTGATTAATAAAGTATTTTAATTGATGGTATTGCATAATGCAAGATTTGAAAGTGATATTTTCGTCTTAAACTTTATTAAAACAAATTCCTTAAAAAGGTTGCTCCAACAGATGTGACATATTTATATTTTTTCATACTTTTCTGTTACATAAATACAAGTGATGAGTACATTGTATGCAATTACGATTAAGTATTAGCAAAACAATGAAACATATATGAGTTATTTTAGTAAGTTTTAAACAGTTTAACATTTATTAAAACGAGCTTCAAGTATTGGAGGATCCTGCCTGCAATGTTTAGGAGTTCTATTTTGCCCCCCCCCCCCCAAAAAAAAAAAAATAATAATAATAATAATAATTTCTCACTCTCCTGAAAATTTATATATAATTCTTCGATGACGAATTTTAACATGCATACCCAATTTAATATTCCTCAAATGAAGATTTTTATATGCATATCTAAAAGTCAACAGAAATTATAAATTGTAATAACAATTGTCTGAAGCTTCCCAAAATATGTATTTCTAACAAGTAAACCTTCTCTCCTTTGATACCGGTTTTCCGGAAACCTATATATTTTCTGAAAGCTTATGTCACAAGTAGAAAAACTGTGAAATCTTAGGGGCAGAGGGACAAGCGTTTAGGAGCTGTAGGACCCACAAAAAATCAGTAAAGTGTGTTCAGATGGACATATTCCTGCAATGACGTCTCTATTTTTTGTATGTTCCCGTATGTTGCATCAAGTACTAACGTATTGTATGCTTTTTCTTACATTTTCGATGGGTTCTAAAGTCGTTGGTGGCTGCCTTGGTCTCCCGATTCAGAACAAGCAATCGGTCTCCGAACATCCAGGAATCGGAGATGATAAAACACACAACTACTCTCCTGGAAAATGATATGGAGATTGTGGAAGAGATACGGATATTAGGATTTGCTGGAGGCCACAGAGAAGAATGGGAGGAGAAAATGAACTTCGAAGATGATGGTGTCGATAAGGAACAGCAAGGCTCGTCGCAACAGTCGCAGTCCTCCACTTCTATTGTGACGTATTTTGGCCAAGAATGCCTGATGACAGGAAGAAAATTCTGATTTTAGCGGATTCCTGGTGTTCTAACAAAGATCCTGCATCATCTGTTTCCGAAGTACCTGATGGTGAAGTCCTACAAAAAGAACTGGTACCTGAAGGATGTACGGGTAAGATCCAGCCTCTGGATATTAATTTTTTCAGACACTACAGATCTTTTGTTCGTTGCATAATGGACACAATCATTATCGAAACACAGGAGAACATCTGGAATCGCGATAGTTTTCTGGCCCAGACGTCCTTTTTCCCTATATCAATTCAACACTCCTCGTTTCAAGAACTTGATTAAGTATTCTTAAGGGCGGATACTTGGACAATGAACCTGCAATGTGGATTGCGCCAATGGATTACTGCTTTGATTCATTGACAAATGATGAGTGTGCAATATGTTCGGCTATCGCTTTTGTAAAATGTGCACATTGTGTACCGTCTTTCTGCTCGTCTAACTGTTTATTTGATGAATTGAACATTGATTGTCTCTTGTAATAGATTTTGTTTGAAGTCTATAACAAGTCACAATTTCAACATCCCAACGCATATTGTTTCTGTTTAACGAGTTGTTTCTTCCTTTAAACTGTGGTCTCCACCTCCTTATCATATTATTAGTTCATATAAACACGGGAAACGAGCATTTTAGCGACTTTTGGTGTCATGTTTCCAACACTTTACTGACACTTTGTATCTCCTATAGCTCCTAAACGCTTATCCCTCTGCCCCTAAGATTTCACAGTTTTTCTACTTGTAACATAAGCTTTCAGAAAATATATGGGTTTCCGGAAAACCGGTATCAAAGGAGAGAAGGTTTACTTGTAAGTATGGTATTTGGAATAGATTCACATAGGTGCCAAGTCTCCCGTTTTTTAAGGGAGACTTCAAACCGGAAATTTTTTATATTTATTTTCGATAATCTTAATCGTCGAAAACATATATAAACTATTCCATTTAAAAATACTGGTGTCAATTCTGATTTAAATGTTAAAAATGTTGGCAGCTCCGTATTCATAATAATGAGTCGCTTAAAAAAATCGTTAAATTTACTTGTCTTAAAGATTATTTAAGAGGAACAACGCTATGTATAGTATTGAAGGTTTTTCGTCGCTGTTTCTATGAACGATGCATATTGATTTACTAAAAGAAATATTTGGGAAAACAGAGTTATGAATGCAAACTCACGTGAATCATGTTTTAGATATTAGACCGCTGAAATCGTCGGATAACATACATACTTTTCGGAAAATTTAATATGAACTGTCTATCAAATTATGTAGTTTTTAGTGTCTTGGATTTTCGTTAGAAAATGCTTCTAAGTTATTATATGCTTCATTTGTGAATGTTTTACTTCAGTATATATTAATAGCATTTTTACTTTCTCTTACCCATAAGGTCGAGAAAGTATTGTTTTAGGGTCAAATTTTCGAACGTGACTTTTTGTTATATTTACATGTTCTGAGGTACCCTGAATACGAAAATCATGCTTTTAGCGAATGGTCTGTGTGTGTATGTGTGTCTGTCTGTGTGCCTGTCTGTATGTGTGTCTGTTATCAGCATATCTCAAGAACAAATACTAGCAGAAATTCCAAACTCGGTATTCTATGTGTGTATCATATAGGGATGCTACCCTAAGCTTATCGTTGAGATGAAGCAAATGGTTCGTGTACAGGGACACTCAAAAGTAATCAAATACATTACGTCTATGGGGGAAATTGCAGGTAATTGGAGTTTAACATCTATAGACTGCACTAAACCAATTGAAACAAATATATATTTTATGTAATAGAGATAGTCAACTGGGAAAACAACTTTGTGTATGTAGGAGCCTCGCGGGGAGTAAATTTTCAAGATGGTATATTTCAAAAGAGCTCGCCAATACCTTTAAAACGACTGGTTGAACCATCGATCTGCGATAATTTAAAATAAAGTTATCGATTTTTTTCATTTTTAAATTTTTTTTTCATTTTTTATGTAATATTGAGAATAAATTCAACTTTTTTATGGATATTTAGTGTTATACTACTTCTCTAATATGGAAACCGTGTGCATTATCATGGAAGATAATTTTTTTAAGTAATAATTTTAATAAATTATTTTTACTGAGTGAATTTGTGTAGGAAAATATAGAAGAAAATCGTGTGGTGGCCACAACACACTAGTTATTTGTTGTTGGTGGATGTGCTTTGCTAAGAATATTTTACCTTTTCCAGGAAAGCTGTTCGGGAATTGAATTAAATTCCTCATAGAGATGTGGTAAATAATGTATGTTTTAAGCTAAATATTCATCGCTTATTTTTTGTACAATAATGAAACGGCCGGTTGAGTGGGGGGGGGGCGGTACCCCCTCACACAGAACTAATTATCATATAAAACTCTTCGAAGCCTAATTTGAATTGTTTAACACAGGTTTACATGACAGTACTCGTTATCTTACCTCTTAATCTCCAGCCTGTATTTGTAGTATTAAATTTCAGGGTAAGAGAATGTAGTGTGAGTGACACACCAGATTATTTATGTTGGAAAATAAAAAGTAATTTTTTCGATATAAAAGAATCAACGAATTTCCTATCGCGTTATCTAAATGCTTCTGAGAAAGCAATACATTCCTGTCATGAATTTTCAAGCAAATGCCACTCTTTTATTCAATCGGTTGATAAAAAGTCTGAAGCACAATATCCATAATAAAATAATTTCCAACTACCCAATTAATATATACTCAACTAAACACGACTTAAAAAGCAAAGCAAACAAAAATTGCTTTTTTTGCGAATCTAGTTCGTATTTAAATTTAGATTGTAAATTCCCTTATAATTTAACGCTAAAATGAAGAAAAAATATTGTGCTAAAAAGTCAGTTGTTTCTATTGTCTGAAAGCCATGTTACATGTGCCACATATTGTGACTGTAGAGTGACCTGTTCACGCTGTTTAAGTAAACTTTCTAGTACAATATATATTGTAAAAGATAAACAGTATTAGAAAAAATAATCTCCTACTGAATATTCGTTAATATAAAATACATCTTTGACAAATCAGTTTACTTTAAATAAAATTTTCCTGACGCAACTTGTAGTTGGTATTAATGATAACGGAAGGAAACAAAAATTAAGAGCCACCATAGATACAGGGTAGCGAAAAGTTACATCACAAAATTTTTTACTCGAAAATTAAAATTAAAGTATCTGTGAAGGTTAAATATAGCTAATGGACCTTTCTGCTATTAGGGAAAAAAAAGTACTATACCCATAACAATTATAACATTGTTTAAAACAATACAGACCGAAGGAATGTCTAATTAGAAATAATGGACCGGTAAAATATATGTGCAGCTTTGTCTTAACTAGACAGTCCAAATTATAGATAAAACAAAAAACATAATTTAAAATTACTGTTCATCTTTAAAAAGGAAAAAAAGGCTTAAAATGTATGTTTCTCTGATGCATCAGATATCATTGTTAGGAACGTTGTAGACATTGTTAGAACGTTACCACAGTTAGAAACTAGGTCTTTATGCTACGTTTAACTAGTTAAGGGCACACATTCATGTAGGTAATAAAGCGTTGTAGAAAGAGTATTGTTTTTGTGTCGAATTCTGGAAATTGAATTTTTGCTGCATTTACATAATTTGAGGCAAAATGAGTCTAAAAATTAGCGTTTTAATGATTTGTCTTCGTATCTAATTGTAGTCGGTTAAATCAAAAACAAGAATTGGCAGTAAATCCAAACATTGTATGTACTAAATGTGTATCATACGGAATGCTCCTACAATGATGCTTTACAGTATATTCAAGAAAAGCCAACTACATTGTGTCCATGGTCGAATGATTTATCCTTTGCGTCACGCTATCCAAAACTGCAAGTAAAATTTGTGTAAATGTTTTCGTTACGTCACACTACCTCTTTGAGCAAATTTTCACTTAGTTGGTCACTATGATACTATGTTTTGGATAGCGTGATGCAAAAGATAAATCAATTTATTGAAATAAATAATTTTACTTTATAATGCTAACTCAGTGAAAGTATAATTATTTGACAGTATATTTGAAAATAAAAAGCAGTGTTTAAATGTGTAAATATATTTTATTAGCAAAACAAAAGTAATTTTAATGGAATCTAAAAACAAATCTTTTAAAATAACACCGAGGCGCCACTGGAATTTTTATATCATTCCTTTTAAAACTGCTATTTTGAATTTGAAATGCGAATGAAAAAGCATCAGTGAGTGTATTTTAAATATCTGTCTGATCTTGAAGTTAAAAATATTACGTTTGCATTATAAATATAAATAAAAGATAAAAGTGAATGATCAAATAAGAAAATCTATGTATATTTTAACTAATTGCAAAGCGTCACTTAAAATTTAATATCATTATTTTTAAGACTCATATTTCAAATTCTTATAGCCACAAAGTAGCGGCGTCACAAACTTTTAAGCCGTTAAGGGTTTTTTGTACTGATAGCATAACACTTTTATTCTGCACTAAACAAAATGAAATTAACATTTTTTTAATGCATAAATGCATGATTTTCTTCAGCTTGAAAGCTTCATCTGATGAAAATGGCGTTAGAAGTGATTTATCATAAGGTATGTAAAAAAAAAAAATAAAAAAAAATAAAAACTAGTATGTTGTGATTACGTTATGACTCTTTTCTGTATTTTCCTATGCAAATTCACTCAGTAAAAATAATTTATTAAAATTATTATTTAATAAAATTTTCTTCCATGATAATACTGTACGATTTCGATATTAGAGAAGTAGTATAACACTAAATAAGTTCATTTTATTTTCTATATTACATTGAAAAAAAAAAGGAAAAAAAATCGATAACTTTATTTTAAATTATCGCAGATCGATGGATCAACCATTGATTTTAAAGGTATTGGCGAGATCTTTTGAAAGACATCCATCATGAAAATTTATTCCCCACGAGGGGGGACTTCCCCCGGGGGCGGCTGCGATGCTCCTACATATACAATTTTTTTTTCCAAGTTGACTATCTCTATTATAAATAATTCTTGTAAATTTCATAATGATTATTAAAAAATTATTCTCTATGCACATTTATACAAAATTTTGTCCTATACCACCACGTTAAAAATTAAGAAGAAGCGGGATACCAATATTTCTACATACCAATGTCTACATAGCAATGTCTATCTACTAATTTGTATGAAATTCTGTGAGGATTCCTGAGATACAGTTGCCACAAAATTTTGTCACACACAGACAGACAGATGTTTTCTAAAAATGGTCAAATCGTGTTCTACAGCTCTCAAAACATGTAGATCCATCAATAACCCGAGGCCGAAAATTTTTACGAATCCAATTCCTTCTTCTATTGAATATAGACGACAGAAAAAAAAAGAAGGTTAGTTCGCAAATTTTATTAATTTCTTTTAATCTAATTTCTGAAAGGTTTAATATATTTTCTCAAAATTTGTATTTTTTTTTTTTTTTTCTTACGAAAGTATAATACAACTCCTGCCAAAGTTTGAACTATATCCGACAAATATTTTTTGAGTTATCCTGGAAGAAAATGTTAACTATTCATCATATCTATAGATGTCACCAAGATAAAAACTCTGCGTATAGATGAGACCAACATAAAAACTCTTAGTCATTAGCTATTCTCAGACAGTAAGTGGTGAGCTTTATAGTGGCATGTTATTTAATATCAACTTTGATGAATAAAATTTTCGTTAGTAACTACTTGATTATACTAAGTAGTAAGTATCATAACACTTAAATAACATAAATAATGAACATCGTAACTTTTTCATGTGACTAAATAAGTGAGGCAGAATTTATATCATTTTGAATCAAAGAAACTCAATAAAAAATATTGCGAAAAACCGACTGCCTTATTTACTGTTATTTTCCCTTAAGAATTTATACTAGTAACTTTAATGATGCTACGTCTACGTAAATTTAATATTATCTCTCCTTAACTAAACGTTTTTATTTATATTTATTTCAATTAATTAATCGAAAAGAAATTTAAAATGTTTCTTTAACTACAAATTATAACTATTTACAAAGTTTATATTTAAAATAACATTTGCCTTAAATGCAAAATCCTCTACTTATTTAACACAAATTCTGTAAACTAAATTCATTTTGAATATGAATTATCAAAAGAAAGCAATAAAATTTCGTGTAAAACCACAAACTTTTCAGTGTTATTGATTTCCATATGAAAACAGCTGCGCTTAACGAGTGTGTTTCACACGAAAAGTCTAAAGATGGTCTTTATTACATTAGAATATATCGCAGTTCAATTTTAATTGCATTGTAAATCAAAATAAGTTTCGATGCATAAGACTTATCTTGGATATCATAAATACAAATCATTTAAATACAGTTTTTGTTTTGGTAATATATTTCCTTTCAAAAATGGCAAATTTAAAAAATAGATGTACTATACACATTTTTAAAAATGTATTTTAATGTCACGTTACCTGTAAAAATTGTGTTAATCTTTCTGAATTTTTTTATCGGTATTTTCCTATGGAATATTTTAGTATTCAACTTCATAACTTAAATAAATCTAATTTCTTGCACGTAAATGCTTGAAATATTTTTATAAGTGTAAACTTGCAAAATACGACATTTTGAAATTTTTCTTTTTTCTTTTTTCTTTTCCTTTCTTTTTCTTTTTCTCTTTTACATTTCTGTATAAAATGTAAAATAATGCCTGTCGAACACATGTACGTATAAAGGGATTAGGGGAGAGTAATAATAAACAAGTCAGTTTATGGTTTATTATTTTTCTATTTTTTATTTTCTTATCAGTTACTTTGCATAAAATAATATTTTTCTTACTTCATTTTTTTTTTTGGTTATATTAAAAAATAATAAAAATTAGACTAGAAAATATATAGAAATAATAATCACGAAAAAACCCAAAAATAAATGACCCCTTCAAGCCTACGGGTGTGTTTAAATGGGTTATTGAAGTTTATTAATTAGTTACAAAATGAAATTAAGGGCGAAAATGAAAAAAAAAATACTTAAAAAAAAAAAAAAAAAAGTTGTCATTATATTGAAACAGCAATGAAAGAAAAGAATGGTACATGAAATATAAAAGAAGTATAGTAAGTATAATGAGATTAGCAAAGTTTTTATGTATCATAGTTCATATTAATTTAAATTGCATCATCAGGTAAATCACACATATTTATGTGTAAGATAACTTTCTATTCATATCTTCAAAGTTCCCAATATTCTTATCTGTTGGGTCTCAGAAGAAAACTGTAAGACTATTCTCTTTTCACTAAGTAAACTAATTCTTCATCTTCATCTTCTTTTTTTTTTTTTTTTTTTTCCCTTCAACTCTATTTAAATTTGTCCAAACTAATGAAGTATATTTTTATTTATTTTTTTTTTTTTTCTGAAGCACTAAAACAAAATCGTTAATTTTTAAACCTTGTATAATAAAGAAAGATATATATCAAAATTTTTTCTTCAGTTTCACCGCCAGTTACAAACTCATTTCAGAAACAATTCAAAATCAGTTTCCCACACAGTTTTCAATGAGTTTCATAAGTAATTGCTTTGTACAATTTGTACAAATTGTAATAACCACGGATTGACTACATATCTTATCCAATCTTTTACGACTGTGAGTAATGATAAATCGTATACCATATATTGCTTCATGAATACATCGTGTTCTTCAGAATTGTAACTGACTTTAATCAGCTGGTATAACTCTTGGGACCATTTTTAAGGATTATACTAATGCTCTTCAAGACTTAAAAGTACCTTGCAAATTAACTGCTACCCGTCACAATTTTTAACTGTGACTTTTCAGAGTTTTCCTATCTCGGTTTGTTCTACTTCCTCATTCAAGGGCGATATTGAAGTACCGACGAGTAGCCCCGTCGGCCGAAGATAGTTTGTGGTCCATATGAAGGGTTGTATTTTTATTTCATTTTATACTTTCTTGTTTACCTTCAGTAATTCTCTTTTGTATTGTATTTTTTTTTTTTTTAAATGAATTGATGTAATTTTGTAACTTTTACAATTTGATAATTTTATAAAATATTTTTAGTAGTTTTATACATTATATGTATGTTTGATTTCTCTTCAGTTATTGGTGGTTTTCTGTTTGGTGAGAAGTTGGGGGCTAAGGATAGTTATTAGCTTATAGCTACTGTCCTTTCAGAAACTTCTCGTTCACCCCTACACTAAAGGGGGCCTCCCTGATGAAGATCTCAGTGTTTTTTGGGGTATAATTTCATTCATTTGTTTATATATTTCTACATTTAATTTCATTCATTCGTTTATATATTTCTGCATTTATATATTACTATATATATATATATATATATATTTGTAGTTGCAGCACATTAATATAAATAAGTTCCTATAAGTTTTCGATGAAAATCTCCTAAAATGTAGCGTTGCCAATCAGTTTTTTTTTCATATTTTTTAATCTGCTAGTATACTGCGATACTCAGCCCGCCTGCATTCCAGCATCCATAAGTTTTTCAGAATTTCTTATAACTTGTATGCGTTATTAAAATTTACTATGTCATGTTTCCTATTTAAAAGCATATAAATAGCACAATTGGTTGGTGTACAAGAGCGTTTTATGAGAGGATTGATTTAAAAATCGTGTTTAATTAATTTTGTTTTACGCAAGTCGTAAAGCATATGGATAATAAATGTAATGGATTTTATATTTATTTTCCATATACTAACAGTGTGTTTTGTAGAATATGTATGCTTAGCGTTAAGATTTGCAGAGCTACACTGAAATATTCAAATACATTAAACGCTACAATTAGAAATTGTTGTAATTGCATTTCTGCTAAGATTAAGGGTTTCCAACCCTTTGCAACAATGTTTAAGAATGATTACGAATTCAATTAATTTGTCTGTCTGTCTTTCTGTCATTGTGTTTGACTATTGTATGATTACGTAGGCAAAGTACGTTGAAGTTTAAAGGATGCGAAGAGTTCGTACAGTTGAAGAGTCCTAATAACCTATGCAAAAGCATGTTTTTTTTTTTTTTTTTTTTTTTTTTTTTTTTATTCTAGTTTAGTTGTAAAAAGACAATGAGCAAAATCTTTGGTTCTCTATAAAGCTGTAATACGTAAAATACGATACCACAATCTTTTAATGACAGAAATTAATCAAAGCGATGGATGATTATTAATATAGTCAATACGATGGACGTAAGTAACCGAAAGGAATGTATATAGCAACATGTTTCTAGAAAGAAAAAGCTGTTTCTGAACACTCCAACCACTTACGTCAAATATTATTTTATGGCTTTGCGTTATAAAATAAAATATAATGAAAAAAAAAAAAAAAAAAAAAAAAACTATTTTTGGAGCAAGATTTTTTAATGCTTTCCCTAAAATTTTACCCTAAATCAATTATTCTTTGTTATAAAATAGTAAAAAAAAAAAAAAAACTTCAGAAGTGTGTTAAAACAAAATTCACTTATACTATGGATTCATACTTATAGCTTCAGCACTTTTGTCGAGTGAAACCACCTTCATTAATTTTTTGACGATCCAGAAAGTATGGGATCTTACACATAGATATGTATCATCGAGTTGTTCAGGCGGACGGAAAAAAATTATATGTGGAAATGTCCCATCCAACGTATTAAGGATGTTTTTGTCAATCCAGAACTCCAAGGGGCTCATTTTTCCCCTTTGTTACACTAAATTACATTAACGTATTATCCATATGATTGTACTTGCGTGGTCATTGGTCCACCAGTGAACACTGGGGGGGGGGGGGACACAGATGCGAACACTATTGGTTGTTTTATATTATTTTCATGAAAAATGTCTTAAATTCATGAATAATTTTTTGTCTTGATGTATCACATTATTTCAAATTGGTTTTTGATTATCAATATAGTCAATACTTTTTATTATTGTTATTATTGTTGTACAGTCATTTGAAAAAAATTAAGACCACCCATAGAAAAATTAAATTTAATGGAATTCCGCAAAAATAACATACATGTTTTACACATAAAAGAACAAAATAGACTATACCTGGTTATTTACTGTAATTAAAGTCAGTATTTTGTAAGAGCTCCTTTGTTTTTAATAACAAGAATCCTCTTAGATATGATATAAATAAGAGACTTGCAGTCAGCTTTAGAAATGTCTCTGCACTAGGCATGCTTTATTGCTTCAGCAAGTGCCGTAGCAGTAGATGGTTGCTTTTCGGTGACTTCATTTTTCACAATACACCACAGATTCTCTATTGGATTGAAATCTGGTCTGTTACCTCGCCAGTCAAGCACTTTGATTTTCTGTGCCCTCAGATATTTCTTGGCAATCTTCTCCCTGTGACACGGAGCCCCATCATGCATGCAAATTGAACATTTATGAACACGCATGTGAAGCTTCAACTTCTCACGCAAGAAATTAAGGTACCATCATCCGTTCATAGGGGTTTTAGATAGCACAAAATACAGACTAGCAGTACCAGACATAGACATTTTACCCCATATAATTTGGCAGGGAGGACGTTTCACAGTTTGAATCGTATATCTCTCATATATATATATATATATATATATATATATATATATATATATATATATATATATATATATATATATATTATATTTTTTTTTTTAACTTGGGTGGCGAACACTTGTAACACGTACAGAAAATTGCTGCACACTTGATTCATTCGAAAATTTGACCCTACTCCTCTGCTGTGCTGTCAAATTCTGATATTGTTTGGTGAAAGTCAGTCGTTTCTATTTCATACTTGTAATAAATCGAAGTTTCCTTGCAAGTTTATGGGATGATAAAACAAAATCTTTAGCCAAACGTTTTGAAATAGTACTCAAACTGATGTTGGTGCTTTTTTCACCCAGAGAATGTCTAATCGTATTGCAGGAGATTTTTAGATCTCGTACGACCATCTTTCATGTCACATGATCATCACGTATACTCGTTTATCTAGGGCGACCGCTGCTCTTAAGGTCCACACATTTTCCCAAAATTTTAAATTTACTAATAGCTGGAGGCGCAGCTGTCTTGCTCACATTTACCCTCGAACTTTTCTGACGTTCAGAAAATCCAATTTTATGCAGGGTCAATATTTTTTACCTTTTTGTAAAAGTGGGTGAAGGATTTCTACCCATTACAATAATTACACAATAGCACTGTCTACGACAAAATATAATAAACAACTGTCGATAAACGTGACGGTCACCTTTATTTATAGCAGTAGAATGCGTCCGATGCAATCAGCACATGAGATGATGCAATAATCTGCCCAAATGATTCAATGTGTTAAAATACTGAAAATCGGCTACTGGTCTTAAAATTTTGCGAATGACTGTATATTAGTATATATAATTTTATTAGCATATTCTTAGAGTTTTCTGCAACAGTATTATAATAATTCTAATGAAAAAATGTCAACGAAAGTTTAGACATTTTTTCTAAAGGAAAAATGTCTAACTATATTATCGTTATTTGCGAAGCACACATACATACCTAGAGAAATAAAGGCAAAAATTAGTTAAATCTTGAATATCTCTAAAACAAAAAAGCATAAAATATCCAAATCAGGACGTGCGTGATTGGATTGTATAATTCTTTTAAATTGAAAGGAAGTTTACATTCTATATTTAACCGTTTTAATTTTTTTACATACAATATCTTTTTTCACAATTAAAATATTTGAC
Source organism: Salticus scenicus (assembly GCA_963930645.1). Taxonomy (NCBI): domain Eukaryota; kingdom Metazoa; phylum Arthropoda; class Arachnida; order Araneae; family Salticidae; genus Salticus; species Salticus scenicus. The sequence goes on along the minus strand of OZ005652.1, from coordinate 135,395,043 downwards.
TTCGAAGAACTATATAAAAAGGAAATGTAATCCACATAACTATTCAATTATGAAAAATAAATATAGTATGTATTTTAATTTTTGTTTTTGTTATTACTTGTTCTTAAAACACATTCACAATATTTAGTCTAATTTAATACAAATAATTCTGTTTTATTATTTACGATATTTACAACGCACTTACTGTAATTCAATCATTAATGAGAAATGATTTTTTGTGACTAGCTTAATAACTGATTCTACAGCTATAAGCAAATTTAAATTTATTTTTTGGATGTTTAAAACAAATTAATACTTTTAAACAAAATTAAGTAAGTAAATAAATAAATAAATAAATAAAATAAATAAATAAATGAAATTTTCAATTTAAAAATCTCTTATACATTTGCAACGAGATTTAATGATTCTAACCTTTTTATAATCATAACAAAAGTTCTCTTAGTAAAAGTATAAGCACCATTAACCCATTACGGAATTTTCATACAACATAAAATTTTGCATCGACGATAAAATTCTTAAACTTTTCTTCTTAAGTAAACTTTTCTTCTTAACTATTTCTTCTTAAATATTGAATGTTTGTGCAAAGAATTCAAACATTCTGTTCGTCGCCTTTGATTCAAATGTTTTTACATGAATGTTTTTGCTTGTCGCGAATCATCAAATCTCGTATGGACTCACAATGATCATCTTGTCGTCAATAACGTTTACATAAAAGTAATGGGCAGTCACATTTTATTCAAAGAAAACATGTGTTGGGCAAAATAAATATATTCCTTTGAATTTTTCAATGAAATGGTGTTATTTTTAAGATTTTATAAATATTTGAGACTGACTCAGTAGCTTCTGATCTTCTTTTGAAAATACCAATTCTTCCAATATGTCATTTCCAGTTTTCTATGGAAAATCAACAGTACATTTTTTATTGTCAATTTCTGGCAGTGCATTTATTTGTTTTTCCTGCTTGTGAATGTATGAACTATTTTTTCTGTGTTATTTTCGACCTTTCCACCTTTTTTCTCATGCCAACCAAGTATAAAGTTTGTAGATTTTTATGCATTGTTTTAAGTTAAAAAAAAAAAAAAAAAAAAAATCATAGTACATAATTCATGCACATAAATAATACATAATTCTTTTCTAGAAATGTTCCAGAAATTTTTAAAATATTAAATATATTGAAAACCGGGTGTCGAAATTTTCTCTAATCCAGTACTTTATTCTCATTTACAAAATACAAAAATGTAAAAATGTATAACTTATACTGTTAAAGCATAAAAATTTATTCTTATCTGTACAATGCATTTACGCATAAAACATACTACGTAGAAAACTGTATTTTACAATTATTTAGATCTCTAAATGCGGAATCGATATTTTCCAGTATATCTGGTACTTCTAAAGTGCTTTCAATGGTTGCTTAAATAAAATATTTTTTCACTCATATTCATCATTTTAAAGTTTTCACCCGTGCAATATTCTAAGATTTTCCAACCACGAACAATTTTATTAAAATATATAATGTTCTCCTGTCAAGTAGAAAATAATGTTGACTCAAGACGAGTATTACTGATAACTAAAAAAAGTATGTTAAAATGATTGTATTTTTAATACTGAGTTCTATATTCTAGAAAAGACATTTAAGGAAAATGTTTAAGAAGAAGAAGGGGAATAAAAAGACTGAATAATAGTATTATATCAAATGTTTATTTATATCATCTTGAAATTGTTACATTAAACAACATACTATCTGTTGTTATATTCAAAGTAAACCATTGTCTATTTTAAGTGTTATATAAAAATTTGACTCTATATGTAGACCTTAATTTTATAAAAAAGAGCACTCATCAAGTATAGTTAAGTTTTAAAAAGCATAGTAACACTGCTCTGAATGAAAATCGGCCTCAGAACTATTTTTAAAAATTCTTATGTAAAATGACCGCCTGAAACCGAATATGACGCCCATTTTGTCCAATCACCCACCGTTTTTTAGGGACGCCCCTCTACTTTTATCACTTTTCGTTAGTTTTGTGGCTATAAATTTGACTTTTAGGGGGGAGGGATTATTTTAACTGCCAAATATCTTTTGTAGGGCTAAAGAGTTGGAAAATTCTAAAATATGAATATTTGATGCAAGGGAAAAATTTCGGGAGGATTTGTCACAGAAATTATATATAATATTTATTATATTTTATTAATCAAATATTATATTATGTTATTTATTATACATTATATTTATTTTGTTTTTAAGTGTTAAAATATATTTTTTTTCATTCTCAAAATAAAATTATTGGCAATAAAAATACCGAACAGTGATAAAAGTTGGGGGAGGGGGTGGCGTTCCGAGAAAACGGTGGGTGATTGGGTAAAATGGAAATCGTATTCGGATTAGACGTGAACCGAACACAGGTGAAGAGATTAAAAGTAATATTTAAGTAGTTTTAATGCATAATTTTAACTAAAAATTGACTAAAATGACTCATTTTATTTAAATGTAAATTTACACTCTATAAATGAATACAGTGTAAAATATTAGTTGAAGTGCCTCTTCACCTATTTTTGGTCCACGAGCCACCGCTGGATTCAGAATGCCATTTTACATAAGAATGAACAAAAATGGCTTCAAGTCTCGATTTTTTTATTTATTTATTTATTTATTTTTTTCCCAGCGCAGTGTAAATAATTACACAAAAAGCAAACAAGAAACCCTTCTTAACCCACGGTTCGTTATCCCATAAAAATTGAAATTACATAAATCTATTTTACATAACTACTTTTATTTAAATGTAGTCCTTAACGGAATCTTAGAGACTGAGTACCTACATTGATGATCGATTTTTCACTTGGAAACATCATAAAAAGCATTCTCCGAGTAAAAAGCATTGTGTTCGAAATAATTTTAATAAAGAATTGATTGAATGTTTAGTTTCATGAAGATTTTTATGAAGTATATTAGCGTAAAATACAAATTTTATAGTAGTTATCTTTCACTTACATGCAACGAAAACTAAAGAAAAAGTGAGAAACATAGAAGCGAGTATTCATGTAAATAACTCTTTTTATAAAAAAATTCAAACAAGAAAATAAATTATTATTATTATTTTTTTTTTATAATATTGATTAATTTTTTTTCTTTATATTTATTTAATATTTTGTATTTATATTAATAAAATTATGTTTAAATTGTATTCAAAGAGAAATTTAGTGTTTCTTCAATTCATAGAATTATTTTAATAAATCTAATGAATTTCAAAGACCTACTTATTTGTAAAATAATAATAATAATAATAATAATAATAACAAATAAAAATAAAATAAATATTTTAGCTCTTTTATATATAGATATATATATTTGAAACTGTGTGCTTTAAAACTGGAGCCTTTTTATATACTTTTTTAGAAGCACCTCAAAATATATATCTAAATTTTCATTTTTGAAATTTTTGAGACTCTATACTTTAAAACTGGAAGCTTTTTGTATACTTTTTTAGAAGTACCTCAAAATATGTATAAATTTAAAATGTTAAATTAAATAATATACATTATGAAATATTTTTCCCAGCTTCCAAATTCTTTTATAAAAATTCAAAAATATTTCCAAAGGCATTTCATGTTTTAAAATCAGCAACTACAAAATTAAAATATTTATTTTATATTTTCTAACGTATAGTATTTCCTTTATATATACTGAAATGAATTTACTTCAATCAAGAAAATTGTTCCAGTGAGTTTTAGAAAGAAAAGGAAATAACCAATAACAATTGAGCTTACTTTATCTATTTGGATGGAAACTTTATTTTGCACTTACGTTAGGAACTGAACCTTTTTTTTTTCTTTTTATATTTCCAGAGGCATTTACTACAAAATATTTTAGAGCTCAGTTTTACTATTTTCTCTTGTGGCGTATATATATTTTTAACAATTACTGTACTTACAATTATCATTTATTTTTTTCATTTTATTATAAATTTTAGAATCACAAAAAGAAAAAAATAAACCTAAAAATGGGTTGTAATTCTGGGGGTGGGGGTGGGGATATTTTACTATTCAAATACAAATAAAACAGAAAATTGAATTATCATATTTAGAGCATAAAAGTCCTTAGGGCAGGAATAGAACGTTGAACTGTTCTCCTAACGTGGCGATGCTCTACCACTGAATTATTTTGAAGACTTCCATTAATTTTATTTTTTCACCTGAATATCAATTTAATCATCCTGAATACCCTATATATATATATATATATATATATATATATATAATATATATATATATATATATATATATATATATATATATATAATATATATATATTACAATACAAAATTTCTTGATGATTGCATAAGGTAATAATAAGCATCATTCTACCATTTTCAATAATTTCCTCGAATTTCAATCTGTTGCAATAATTTCCTTTTTATGCAGTGCAAATACTTTTAATGTATTAAGTACCTCACGTTTCAAATTTGCTTTTAATTTGATTCGATATGTATCCCAGATAGTCGTTTTCTTAACTAGAAAGATTCGTTAAATCGTATGAAATAGAAACCCATGAAAATCTAACTAATATAAAGTTGAATGGTCTACGATTTCATGTCGTTTATTATGAAGAAAGTCAATATTAGTAGTAACACAACTAAAGTCGAACCTCGTTAACGTGAATACTGTTAAAATGAAATACTTTTAACTTGAACTGTTTCCACAATCCTCGTCAAAATTAAGATTAGTTTAGTTATATGAAAATTAGTTACCGATAGCATTAACTACCGATAACATGAACCAAATTTTTATCCCCTTTGAGATTCACGTTAACGAGGTTCCACTGTAATATAATATGCGCGAACTGTTACTAGTATAATATGCACGAAAAAAATGTAATAATACGTTCTTTCAAACGAGTTAAAAAAAAAAAAAAAAAAAAAAAAAAAGAACGGAAAGGAAAGTGTTCCTTTTATATAAAACCGTTAAAATAAAAATATTAATGTGAAACTTAAATAATGAATTGTATCAATCGTTTTATTTAATTTCATATGAAAGTTTTGAAAGAACATTATTAATTTAATATTCTCTGTCTTTTCAATTTAAAATATTATATTCCTTAGAAAGAATTAAAATTCGTTTAAATTTTATTAAAGTATGTTATAATTTCTTTTCTGTTCCTTTCTTACTTTCTTTTCCTTTTTTTTTTTTTTTTTTTTTTTTTTTGAGATAACTTGAATTGTATTTGTCCCAAAAATATAAAAATTCCATAACTAATAGAATGTTTAAAAATGGCGGAAATTCTACTTTCAGAAAACCTAAGAAAATCAAAGACCAATCAAAGGAAATTAACTTTTAAAAATAAATAAATAAACGACTAAAATAAATAAAAAAAATGAATAAAGCAAAAGAAAAATATCTACAAACTGAAAACTAAAATCTTAAAAATTATTTAAAACGTTGATTAATGAGATAATATTTTAAAAATAAAGGAATAATTAAAAATTCTAAACTAACTTAATATTTTCTGTATCAAACTATATTTGGAAGAAAATAAGAAGAAAAATAATGGCAATAAAGAAATGTAAAACAGTAATTTTTACACCATTTAAATATTTAAGAACATAAATGTAATAAATATTTGAATTTTGAAATATATTTATATTTTATGTGTGTTTTATGTATTGTTACATTGTCTATCTTTATTAATTAGTAGATTCAATTGGCAAGCTTTCAGTTTTTTTTTTTTTTTTTTTTATTAATTTAATATTTTCTATTTATATTTAGAAAATCATACTTAAATTTTTATTAAAATATTCCATTAATATTTCATCTCGTACAATGTTACAAAGTCTAGTGAATTTCAAAAACATATATATTCTTAAATATCAGGGTTTGCGAAATCGCAGGACACTATTTTCAAAGAAATGTTAAAATTGTATTAATCACTACACTTTAAATCAATGTATTAAAAACAATTCTCTACGTGTCTCCGCTGCCTTTGGCAGTGTCTTCCCTGTATTCGCTATATGGGTTCCTTTTTCACGTTTCTTGTATTTGCGCCTTAACTGGACATTTTAATCTAGGCGCTAACTGACACCATAACTGTAAAAATTTTAATTAATAAAAATATCAAATCAAAAATTCGAAATTCGGGAGGATCGAACCCACGATCTTCGCGTTATTAGCATGACGCATGGAACAGAAGAGCTAATGTACAACGGAGGACTTTAAGCATTTACTCTCCTATCTTTTAAGTAAATTAATTAAAAAAAAATATATATATTTTAATTAATTTTAAAAAACTAATAGAAAATTTGGAAATCAGACTTCAAGTTGCATCAGGAGAGAACGAAATTGATCTCCATGCAAAATTCTGTAACTCTGCGATCAAAAGTTTGCCTAAAAGGTGACGGACATACACACAAATTTCTTCTTTCATTATGCGTAAAGAAGAAGCAAAATTATGTATTTGATCTCTTTCTTTCATTCTTTCATTTTTTTCTTTCTTTCTTTTTTTTTTTTTTGTAAAATTTTGAAATAGTGTACATTAAGACTGGAATTGTATTAATTTTTTACATTAAATAATATTAAGATAAATATTATATAATACGAACCATTCTTTAGATCTTTCAAATGCCTTTACATAAATTTTAAAAGTATTTTCAAAGGTATTTCATGTTCCAAAATCAGGAGCTACAAATTTATATTTTCTTACGTATAGTATTTCTTGTATATATATAGATATATATACTTTTGAAATGAATTTGCTTCAATCAAGAAAATTGTTCCAGGGAATTTTGGAAAAGAAAGGAAATAACCAATAACAATTGAGCTTACTTTATCTTCTTAGACAGGAATTTTATTTTGCACTTAAGTGTAGAATTGAAATTCTTTTTTTTTTCTTTTCATATGTACAGAGTCATTTTCTACAAAATATTTTGGGGTTCAACTTTATTATTTTCTAATGTTATGTGTATATATATATATATATATATATATATATATATATATATATTATTTAACAAACATTGTACACAAAAAATGTTTTTTTTTTCTTTATTATTCTTAGAATAATAAAAATGGTTGAATGATTGATTCACAATTCCAGGTAAATATAGAAAGCGGAGCCTTTGACAATATTTCAATTTTAAAGTTTTGGACTCATTTTAAATTATCAATCTTAATTTTCTGAACTTGAATGCAGTATACTTGTATTATTCAATTGTATTTAATGTTAATAATAAATCATTTTATTCAGAGCAAAAATGTCTTGTGTCAAAAATCGAACATGGAACACATGGAACTTTCCTATGATTCCCTGACGATTCCCCACTGACACATTTTCCTGCATGTAAATTTCATCATCGAACTTTGCCTTTCAACTCACTTGAAGAAGCAGAACAAACCTTAACAACAACAACAACAAAAAAAAAAAAAAAAAAAAAAAAAAAAAGGCGTATTCCGATATTTAAATTCAAAAGAAGCTTTTACTTTCAACTTGATTAATTAATTTATTTGAAATTAAAAGTTGAATAATTTTATTGTAAGAGTTCTCGGGATAGTTTTGGGACAAAAATCGAAGCAGAGGTTTACGGCCAAATACTTTAACGTTCAATCCATATTCGCTTTTGAAAATTTCTATGCTAATATTAAAAATATCTTTTAGATAAATAGCTAAATAAAAACATGGATTTTTTTTTTTTTTTTTTTCAAAAAATATTTTTTTGATTTGTCTGTCTTTTTGTTAACTTGGTTAAAGTCGTATAATAATTAGTTTAATGAATAAATAAGCAAATGTAAGTAAACATTATAAATTGGAAAATTCTCGCAACAGTTGTTTAAGGTCAAAATAACGGAACGACTCTTTGTCAGGTGAAGAAACTAGGCACGAGTGCAAAATGGAAACAGCAACCATGCACTTTCGTCAGCAAAAAAATAATAAAATAAATAAATAAATTGACTTCTGGATTTGGCTTCCTCTAAGCATCATTTGTTAAATTTCGGAATTGTACTTTTATCTACCGAACAGAGAAAATATAAAAATTTAAAAAATCGATTAACACAAAGAGCAAACATTCCAATATGTTGCATAAAACATGTTAAATGTTTAGTTTCTGTGCGAAAGCATTGAGTATTAAAGTGTTAATCAGTCGATGATATACAAAATTAGAAGTTCTAGTATGATTTAAATTTTTCGCACCAAAAATTTCTTATCTTAAAACTTTCATCAAAATCCTTAGAACTATTTCCAAGAAACTCAAGACATATATATATATATATATATATATATAATACATATATCTATCTAGATAGATAGACAGATAGATAGATAGATAGATATACATATATCCCTCTCGCGACGGGAGGTGGAAACATGTGCCTACCGCTCAAACCGGCACTCTCTTTCGCGATCGTCAGTCAAGGGCCGGGAGGTATTTTGTTATTAAGCCTTAAACTATGAAATTACAGAATTATGAACGTGTTGTTTAATAATGTTCTGTAAAGTATATAAATGGTAAATGCATTTATATTTTTAATTGCATACTTTATTTACTTAAGATGTTTCTTGTTTAAATACAGTTTTTTACACTTTTGTTTTTCAATATTTACTTACCATTTAATGACTTTTGATATTATTCAATTGAATACTAAATAATTTTCTTAAATTTATTTTTTAGAGTAAAAAAATTGAAAACTAAGATTTATAGAAAATCCTACGACATACTTATTGCAGTTGTTGTACACATAACACATTTGCCGTTTTGGAAGATTTTTGGGACAAACGAAGATGGTATTGTGAACAAGCGAAGCATCGCCTTCTTACTTTCTTAGTCGTTTCTTTTGAACAAATATAAAAGTATATCTATCACTACACTTAGAGTCTGTGTCAGAATCAATATCTGAAATATTTTGCTTCATTTTCGTTATTTCAAGTTTAGTTAGGTATTTCCGACGCTCGACATTGTGATGATAACAACAGAAAATTTTCATGTCTACAAGATCTAATTGTCGATTAAACACCGCACTGCAAACCCAAACAGTGCTCTAGTGAAACTACATCTCCCTTACTTATTATAAATAAAAAGCCTCGTGCTCATTTAAAGATCCGTCATAAAGTATGCAATTTGGAAACATTCACTTCCCCCTATGTTTATAGAATCGAAATACTCATACATGTGAGGTATGTTACTTTAATTTCGAGTCGAAGGTCAAAACAACATGTATCTAAAATATGGACATACAAAGCCATCTATTACCAAAAATTATATTTTTTTAAAACACTCCAGAGCGCTAACACAAATATGTAACGGCCGGGGGTGAGCGAGAAAACGGTTTGGCACGCCGGTGTGTCGGCCGTGGAATGAGTGCGTTTTTTGCTAGCACGTATACGTGACAGTCGGCGCGAAAGGGATATGTATATGACAAGTTACATATTTGACTTGTTTAATAGAAGCAAATAATAACAGTAATGAACTTGAATAAAAGTCTAAAATTGATTAATAAAAATAAATTTAGATTTATATAATCTAATTGAAATGGTTGGTCTCTATAATTTAATTGTCTTTTTCAATACTTCTATGTATTTCTCAGCTAATAAAAGAATTATAATTATATTTATGTTAAATTTGATGTTTTTAACATTTCTCTTTCATTTAATGGAAATCAATATTCTCTTGAATTTGGTTTGAATATTATCTGTAATTTTGAACAAATAAAATTACTTCTAGCATAAAAGATCAAAAATATTAGTTTTGCGCAGGTGCAAAGATTTATACCTGGACAGAATGAGCAAATATAAGCTTAACTCTCTGACAACCGTGCTTGAATTTTCCTAGGGACGTGAAAAGACCGGAATTTCCCATCATCTTGGAGAAAATTTCACCCCCACTTTTGGGGTAGACGTGAGCCTTGTGATTTGTACTCGCTACTTTGAAGATTTCCGCCCGTTCTTTAAGGGGAAAAAAAGGGGGATTTGTTTCATTGGGGAAAAGATGGAGGGAAAATATAAGAAAACATTATTTATGTAATGAGATAGTATAAAGTGATTATTTATTTATTTATTTTTAAGCACAAAACTTCACACTTTTAAAAAAGAGTATGAGAGGACAAGCATGTATATGTAAGTGTAATGCATATCAGTACTCAATAAAACATTTTAATTTCATACACAATTTAAAATAAACACTTACGAAATGACTAAAATCTGCAAAAAAACATTCTTTATTCATACTTTTTTTTTAAGTAAATAATTGCACGGTTAATAATATTTTTTCTTTGTGTATGTATATATACATAATATAAAATAAAAAAGATATTTTTAAATAGTTAATGAAAAATATTAAGTTTTCCTCCTATAATTTTCTTTTTATAGATTACTGAATGCGGATGATTTAATAACAATTTTTGATAGTCATTATTCAATATGCTTAATACTTTGGAAAAGTTTTTCGTCCCATGATGTTAATAATGAATGAATTTAATACTTATATTAACTGTTCGCTTTTAACTATACCTGTAAATTTGTTTTTCACTCTCTAACTTATATAAAAACAATTAGAAAAAAATTAATATTTGTACGACTTAATTAATGCTCCAACATAAGAGTATTTTCATATTATTATTACGTTGATTTATCAAATTATGTTTCCATTTTAAATAATTCACTCTTAAAAATATTTGTTCTATATATTGCATTATTATTTCTTAAAAGGCATTTAATAGTTTCATTCGAATTAAGCTGTTAATGACTTTTCATATTGTTTCAAAAGCATATAATAATAGTTAACAGCAATAAACAGTAATAAATAAATAGCTAACAGTAATAAACAGCAATAAATATTTCCATTCTCTAATTATGTGAAATATAAAATTTTATTTATTTTCAGAATAAATCTATTTTAATTCTCTAACAAAAACGGTAGTAGCTCCATTCCAGAAATAACTAAGTATGAGGTAGATCGCACATGTGACTAATATAGAATGTTTAAATTATTATATTAAATTATTTTTTATGCAATTATTTTTCATAGTTGTATGGTATCTGCAAGTTTATTGTAAGAGAGCAATAGACAATGAATGAATTGTTATGGCATTCTGTAATTGGGATTTTAGGGCAACAATGATAACACAATAATAATAATATATATTTCGCAAATTTTACTAAACATTTGTCTCTCTGCGCATCTGTCTGTTTGACTAGCGGAAAAAAATTACCGAAAAAAGAAGTCACCAGAGAAAAACGAAAAAATAAGTAAATAAATAAAATAAAATAAATAGCTTTACTGTATAAAAGGCAATTGGCTGAACAAAAATCACCAGGATAACGTCATCAGGCAAACAGCCCCGGAAAAAAAGTCACCAGGAAAAATAGTCATCGGAAAAAAAATCTAATTAAAAATAATAATAAGTGAAACTGCTTTTTCATTTTTGAAATGCTTTTTAACAGCTTCTAAAAATGATTTCGAGTGAGTATACCTTCATTTCGTCTTTCTTATTGTTTGCCTGTTTCATTTATTTATTTTTAATTTAAAATTATAATTTATTTTTATATATAATAATAAAAAAATTTCAGTACTCAAAAATAGTTTATTAAAATTAATTTCTTAGTGCATAAGGAGTTTTAATTTCTTTAAAAATATTTATTTTAATAAATATTTCTTTAAAAATATTTATCACATTTTATTTATTTAATTTTCAGTGTAAACTATCACGACACTTTTGAATGCTTTCTTTATCTATAGAAAAAAACTTTTTGATGTGCGTGGATACATTTTATTTATTTATTTGACTAATTAAAATGCAAATAAAATTATTTATTACTAGTTTATAAGTCTGACTTTGCTAATGCTATAGAACTTTGCCTGCTATGTACAACTAAACCCTTGAATTATTTTGCTTGTGACTCCAAATGCATCATCCTGTGAGTAATGTTTGTTTTTTATGGTTGTTTTCTATTTGATTATCTGATTCTTTAAACTAAATAGTTTATTCCATTTTATTCTTCATTTTTAACTTCAGTAAAAGTGTTGTACGATGGGGTTAGGGTGCCTGTTAACAATTTGCTATTATAGCTGCAAACGAAAGAAATCGTACATTGGTGCTCAACTGGGAAAAAGATCACCCCTGACAAGTTCTTTTCACAGTTCTGAGCTTTACCTAATTGAAAAAATAATAGGCAATTGATGTCATTTGTCATATGGGAAAATTGGGCACTAATGTATTTTATTTTTATCTTTATGCTTACAGAAAGGAAGAAATTTATCCATATTTGCAAAACAATAATTCGACTTTTCATTCTGATGAAGGGTTCATTATTGTTAAATTTTTAATGTTATTTTTTCACTTGGATTTTGTTCTTCTTTTCTTTTCTTTGCTAACAGAACTTATACTTCTTACTTAATTTAGTAACATAATAGTGGAGTTTTCGTTTTTTTCTGTGATATATTTGTAAAAGTTTCATTTATTTATTTGTATTTATAATAATATTTCTTTCGCAAGACACTCTAAATTAATGAATAATTTAAAATACAAATGTTTTTTTTTTTTTTTTTTTTTTGTACATAGACATACAAAAGTAATTCGAATATATTACCGTGTATAAGAAAATTAAATACCTGGGGGAGGGGGGGGGGAACTATTCTATCTAATGCCACACAAGTTATAAACTAAATAAATAAATAGAAAATTATATAGTGTAATTATTTTTTTATCGCTTTATATGATATTCCAGTTTATTATATAACATTAGAAAGCAGTAGCAAAACGATTCTACAGTTTACTTTTTTTTATAATTATGTATATATAATTCTAAATCAAATAATTCTGCACTCAAAGCTGGTAGATAGAACGTGCCAGATTCGATCCCAGTTCGCGCTCACTGATCTAGTCGTTCGGAGTTTTCTGCAGTTTTCTTCAAATATACTGCGAGAAAATATGGGTAGGATCCCTCAGAAAGAACCCCGATGAAGGGCATTCCACCTATACGCTTAGGACCTAATCCAATCAAGAAGCCCTTAAGCCACACAACAACACAATCTAAATTAAATAAATTTTGTTTTCATACATACTAATTTGTACATTGATATTATATTGATATTTACTTACATTAAATTTCATGTATCTTGTGCAATTTAAGAATTGCAAAAAATCATTAAAATATACATAAATTATCTATATTTCATGGTATATCATTTTCTTTATCGTTATAAAAATGTACAGTTTCAAAGGTATTTCAAATAGATTCAATGAATTTTTAGTAGCGCGAATGAATTGCCTTATAGTATTTCAGTCTTACTTTTAATATATCTGGAAGAACGTTTTCCTGAATAATAACGAATTTTCTAAAATTCTAAAGTTATTCGTAGGAACTTTCTAAGACAAAACAACAACTGTTGACAATTTCCTACTTTCATAATTTTCAATAGCAATTTTTTAAAAATAAACAAATAAATAAATACAAATAATAAATAAAGTAAACTAAAAATTAATATTATGTAAATATTTATGAACACATTGTTAATAAAGCGTTTTACATCTTTATTAAAATAGTTAGTCTCTTCGAATTAAAATTTCAAATAATCTAATCGGATTTTTTTTCCCCAGGTTCATGTTTTTATCATTCTGAGATTTTCCTAGAACGTAACCATATCTAGTGTATTGTGATTGTGTTACTGTACGCCATTGTGTCTACTCACATATCAGTTATCTGGAAAAAGTCATTAGGTAAATCAATGGGGGGCGACTTCTTGTGTGGGAATTCGATTCGAAGACATAAAAGGCGGTTGCCCAAAGCAACTATGAACGGTTAAAATACTCGCCATCGTATGTGAAAAGATCTCACGCAAAAAACGTCTGAAGGTTGTTTCTTCAATAAGATAAAAATAAGTATATATATATATATATATATATATATATATATATATATATATATATGTGTGTGTGTATGTATGTATGTATTGTGTGTATGTATATATATTTAAATATATTTTCATTTAGAGTCTACAGAAAATATTTTTTTTTAAAGATGAAATTCGTAATTTGACGATTTAATGAAAATAAGTCATAAGATATTTAAAATAAAGACATTAATTTAAAATTAATTAATTAATTAATAAAATAAATAAATAAAATAATAATAATAATCAAATTATTATTATTATTATTACTATTATTATTATTTTGTGTGTTTTCGTTTATAAAATCGAATAGTTTATATATAGAGAGAAATAGATAAATAGATAGATGCGATATATGTATTTACCTTGAGTTATATAGTATACTAAGCACTTAGAATATCGACAAAACCATAATACATTGAAAAATGATGCTTCATTTTGTGTCTTATATTACATGAGACAGTACAATAGTTAAATCGTTATATATAATTCTTTTAAGAGAATTCGACTTCCAGTTTTCAATATATTTACTGCTTTTGAGAGGACCGAAATATGATTCGAACATTTTTAAACATGAAATACTGCTGTCGAAGCTGATTAACAGGAAGTGCTGGGTTCGATACTAAGACGCATGTGTTGACCCATCCGTTCCGAGTTTTCAGTGGTTTTCTCCAAAATTCGAGTAAATATGGCCTAAAACCACTTAAAAAGTGCAACCTACTGTGAGCCTATTGTACCCTAGTACAATAAATCGGCTTTAACCTCTACTCTAGTGCCTGCGCGTTGTAAAAAGATTGCGGAACTATAAATACAGAGCTAATAATTTCATGACGATTTCATGCATATTTATATATACAGTTGCACCTTCAAAAAATTATTGTATATCAAATTTTTGTGCATATCACTCACCAAGTGACTCTGCAAGTTTTTATACGTATATATAATCTTTAATATGACCGCTTAGGACAAAATTTCATTGAATATTTGATTTTATGTACACAAGGAGGATTTTTTTAAACTAATCATTGGAAAAATAAAAATCATTATTTATAATAAAAAAAAAAAAAAAAAAAAGCCAAAGATTTATTTATGATATGGCTCCGATCCCCAGAGGTATAATTTGGATGAGAATATGGAGGACATTGCGGTCACGACAGATTTCACGCGCACCAGCCGCTATTAGTGCACACGACGGTATCTAAGTTCTTTGGCTGTCACGCGTATCGAACCCGCAATCTTCCAATTACGAGGACGGTGCTCTACCGACTGGACTACCACGGAACGCTATTTACCGTAAGGTGTTTTATATTTATAAATCTGGTAAGAAAGTCTGGATAGTCATTTAGTCTTACGGGTAAATGTAACGGCATAACTTCATAATTTCTTTCTTTCCTTAATAATAATAATAATAATAATAATAATAATAATAATTTTTCAAAATTAATTTGTAAAATTTCTTAGAATTATCTTAAATTTTTATAACTAAAGGAAAAAGAATTATGTGTTGTATAATTTTATTTATTTATTTATTTATTTATTTATTTTAATTATTATTTGCGTAAGACATTATTGCACAATAGATGCTGTGATACAAATGTTAAGCAATTTTTTACAAAGTTCTTCGAAATAAAAAAAATATTAATGATAATAATAATAATAATTAACGCGAAAAAGAAATAATACACATTGTATAAATCTTACAGAAGAAACATTAATTATTTATATTTTTATATATATAAGTTAAATTTTAAATTTAACAGAAATTTTAAAAGTAGGTTTTCAATAAAAATGTCTTCATTTTTTAGAACAAAACATTTTTATTAATAGTTATATTTAATTAATATCCATTTTACAATACATTTTAAATACAATAATGTAAATTTTTTTATGACAGTAAATAAATAAATAAAAATAAAGTATTTGTTATTCCTTATGTATAAAATGTATATTAAAAAAAGAAAAATAAGAAAGAAAAAAAAAAAAAAAAAGAAAGAAAAAAAAAATCAGAGCACATAGTTAAAAGCAGTACTTTGAAAAAAAAAATAAATAAATAACAGATCGTTTTCTGCCAAATTCATAGAATATCCCTGTTCTGTTCTAAACTAGGGAAATTTTACGAAGCAGACTAATAGCTTTTACTTGGGAATAGGGAGGAGGGACCGACTGTCATCTTAACAATTGCTGAAGTGATTGAATACCTCGACACCCTTCTCTTTCTGGGGGATAGCAACTTTCCTTCTTTTCGGGCGCCGCCCGTGGTCGTTTGCATGTACGGCCGTTTCAGGCGCTTTGGTAGCCAGAGAGTTAAAGAATGTACTAAAAATGTTTCAAACCAATACAAGTAACCATTCCATAAATACTTCAATGATCGCAGTAACCTCTTGCCGAGTCTCCTTGAAAATTTTAATTAGAATACCAGGTATGAAACGGTTATTATAACACCATTTGTAACTTACAAGATTGCATATCACTCGAACATTGTCTAAAGATAAACATGCTTCCCTTCAGGCGTGTTTAAAATATGGGTTGACAAATTTAGGATGTGAAGGCATTAGGTCAATTTTAAAGTCAACAACATATAGAATTTAATCGAAAAACATCACATATGGATTTCTTCTTGTTTTTCTACTGTGACTACTAATGTGTCTGAGCATGTGTTACTAAATTTCGAAGTCCCATTCACTTGAAAGGGGAATTCAAGTATCTATCACTAACATATAATAAAAACTAATAATACACACGTCACAAGTCCGCAGTTTTACTAAATATGGACCAGAATAATACACGACCTTGGCCGTAATACCTTCTGCCTAATTACCTGAAAGAACATTCTTGTAATTCTAACATAAGTGTTATTGCAAAAGGTGTTGCTTCAACTACTAATCCGTATTCCTGTAGATGTCATTCGACACTTTTAGTTCTAAAACGATGGGCACTAGCCCATAAATGTGAGTATACCTAAAGCACTTTGGTTAATATGTATCCGGAATATTAAAGTGGACCTGTGATCAATTCGATCAACGAATTTTTATTGATCAACGAGAAAAGGATAACTTTTCTGCGGTAAAAAAAAAAAAAAAAAAAAAAAAAAAAACGTTTCTATGATGGAAATCCTATTGTTTCTTGTGAAAAACTTTGTTGTCCGAATGCATGTTACTGTTATTACTATATTGTTATTACCATACATGCCTGTTAATCTGACCATTGAACGGCGAGTACCCTATGCATGATGTATGACGTGTGTTACAGTTTGCGTCCGAAGTTTAGAACAATTGTTGAGATGGATGATTTTTTATAGTTAATGTAGTTTTTAAAAATATATATATATAGATTCAAACTTCTACTATTTTTTCTCATACCGTCTTTATTTGCCTTATTTCTCATATTTTCTGATGCAGCACGCATAGCTCCTAATGCTTTAAAAATTATGTTTACATGTTCTCAATTAGCTGTCTGTTTTAACTCGTCAAGGTATGTATCAGAAGTTTAGGTTTAACTTTTTTGTAAAAAATCATTAAATATTTACAAAAGTTTGGAAGGTAATTAAAGTTCCCTGTTAGAATTTCCAATTTAGAAATAATATATAAAATGACATATCGAAAATATTTAATCTCTACGTTATTTATTTATCTTCTTATTTGAAAATAGAATAAGAAATGGAATTCAATGATTGCATTTTATTCATTTAAATATTAAACATTATTTTGATTAATTACAAAAGGTTGTTCATTGTTAAACTATAAATTCCATACATTTACGTAATTATCATAACTAAATTATCTAATTTTAAAGTGTCTAACGAATAATTTATCCCTTGAAACGCAAAAGGCATTTCATGCATCTTTGGGGAAAAAATAGTTTTATTTATTTATTTATTTTTTATGTTTTTATAATACGATAATAACTTATCTGAAAAAATATACATTTTAAATTTCATATTTCTATTATTAAAATACTGGAGATTTAGATTGCAACGAAATTTAAAGTTTGCTGTTCAAAATAAGTAATGCCCACTGTGGTGCCTGCTTTTTCGCACCTGGTTCTTTTCTTTCGGTAAATTCATTTCGAGACACATCAAGACACTGATCACACTTGGTTTACTTTTAAACGTATATTTACTTACGGCACAAACATAAAATACATAACGAATACAGAAATTAACATCAAGTAAAGTATTTTCTAAAAAACATGTAGAATGGAACGTTAGTCCATCTTGATTCACATACGCACACCCACTGTTGCCACACTTTCGTACCAAACTTTTTAGTTCTTGTTTTTTAATACTCTCGAAATCAGAGGTGCGGCGTTCACACCTTCCCTCCAGTTTCACTTGAGGGACAATGGCCTTCACAGTGAAACTACTAACCAAAATTTGTGGATAATTTATATAACTGTTCATGAAAGTCTAATTGTCCTTTTAAATTGTTAATTATTGTTTCATCTTTAAATAAATGTTCATGAAAGTTTAATTGTCCTTTTAAATTCTTAATTATTGTCTCATCTTTGACCTAATATCCGATGTTCCATCAAGAGCAATAACATTTATATTTCACTTAATATTTAAATATTTTCTATGGTATAAAATAAGTAACATTTAAACACATAATAGAAATAAAATATATATATAATATATATGAATAAACATTTATCCTGACATGGATTTTCTTATGCACTTTAAATAATCTTAATGAATTAATATACTTGAATATAAGAAACAAAATAAACACACACACATATATATATATGTAATAACAAATACAATATTAAACTAACTTATGACTTTATTCATGAATGCGTGATAAAGCATCTGCAATAGTATTACTGCTTCCTGGCTTATGAGCAATAGTCACTTGATAGCGAGATAGAGCCAATGCCCATCTTTGTAATCTGGCGTTCTTAGGAACTGTTTCTGTCAAATATTTTAAAGGGTTATGGTCCGTGTGTAAGATAATAGTGGCTCCATAAGTCCACATTTCGAATTTACCTAATGCCCATATTACAGCATAAGCTTCCCTTTCAATAGTGCTCCACTTTGATTGAGCAGGGGTCAGTTTTTGGCTTGCAAAAGTTATTGGTTTCAGTTTATTCTGCTCATCTCTCTGCATTAGACAGGCTCCAATTCCGGTCACTGAAGCATCAGTATCGATTTCAAAAGGTTTCGACATATCAGGTGTATACAGAGAGGTTATAGAGCACAAACAATTCTTTAACGAATTAAATGCGCTTTCGGCTTCTTCTGACCATGGAAGGTCGTTTGGCACAGTTTTTCGAGTTAAGTCCGTTAAAGGTTTTGCTATATTGGCATACCGAGGCACATAGTGTCTGTAATAGTTAAATAATCCTAGGAGTGACTTCAATGTTTTCTTAGTTTTAGGGGCTTTCAAATCTTTAATAACTGATATCTTGTCCGGATCTGGGCCGTGCTTTCCTGAGCCTACAACATGTCCTAAATATTTTACTTTCGACATCGCAAACGAGCATTTCTTTAAATTTGCCGAAAAATTCAATTTTTTCAGAGTCTCTAAAATGGATTTAATATGATTAAGATGATCTTCCCAGTTTGAAGAAAATATGATAATATCATCAAGAAAACTTTCGGCGTAGTCACTATGAGGTCGTAATACTTGATTCATTATTCTTTGGAATGTTGCTGGTGCTCCAGATAACCCAAATGGCATCACCTTCCACTGATACTGACCCTTTGGAGATACAAAACTGGTTAATTCTCGGCTTTGCTCTGCTAAGGGTATTTCCCAATATCCCTTAAGGATATCTAAAGTTGTCAAGTAACGAGCTCCACCAGCTTTAAATCTAAGATTTTCTGAATTCTGCATAGGAAAAGGTGGAATTTTACTAACTGAGTTCAGCTCTCTGTAGTCCACGCAAAGTCGGACAGTTCCATCTTTCTTGGCTACACATACCAATGGATATGCTATTTCTGCTGAAGAGGGTTCTATCAGGTCTTTTTTCCAATAATTCTGCTATCTGTTTTTCTATATTAGATCTTAATGTTTCTGGAACTTTATAAAGATGAGGTTGTTTCCTCTCTACTCCAGACTTTAACTGGATAACATGTGGCGGAACTTTGGCTTTCCTTAATTCCCCATCAAATATTGTTAGATATTCTTTAATCAGATTCAACAGCTGTTTATATTGCTTTGCTGATATCGAATTTGATTTTATATCAGCTTTTAGTTCTTCATCTGTTACTTGCCGTGATTCTACGGGCGCATGTTGTATATCTCCAAACTCTTCATCTGTTTCGTAAATAATTCCTACAGCTCTGACAGGTTGAATATATTTACGCAATTTATTTTGATGAAGATGTCGAACACTTCCATCAGGTAGTTTGACATAAAAAGAATGTGGAGACTTCTTTTCTACTATTTCTCCTGGTCCTTTCCATTTTGAACAAAGACGATTTGTTGAATCAGGGATTAACACTACAACTTCATCCCCAACAGAAAATTCGGTATCTTTTGACCGTAAATTATGATAATGTACATATTTCTGCTGCTGTTCTTGAGCTATGCTATTCGCATACTGTGCCGCGTCTTCTAAACGGTTCCGGAGTTTCAACAGGTAGTCAGCTACAGATTCTCCAATCCCTTGAGGAAGTACGACTTCATCTTCCCAACTTGATTTGAGGATGGCTAGAGGTCCTACAGGTGGTCGCCCATGAACTAGTAGGAATGGGGCAACACCCGTTGTAGCGTTAGGCACTTCTCTGTATGCCCATAACAAGAATGGCAACTGTTTATCCCAGCCTCGACCTTGTGAATTAATTGCATGATGTAGCATGGATTTCATAGTTCCTATCCATCTTTCAACCAAACCATTCGATTGTGGATAACCTGGAGTGGAAAATTTAGGAACACATCCTAATCGTTTTAAAAACTCTTTTGTCAGCTGTGCGGCAAAATTTCTTCCGTTATCCATTGCAATTACTCGAGGAATTCCAGTTCGTACAAATATTTCTATAAATGCATCACAGGCTGCCTTTGCTGTTAAAGAATTCAGAGGTATTGCTTCCGGCCAACGACTATGCTGGTCCATAACGCACAGTACATACTGATGGCCACGTGATGACTTTGGCTCTATTGGGCCTAAAATATCGGCATTGACCACTTGAAATGGGAGTTCTGGTCTTCCAACAGCTTCGATAGGTGTTCTATCGTTTACTTTTCCTTTCCTGCGCATTTGACAATCATGACACGAAGCACATAATTGCTTGACTTCTTTTGGCATTCCTTCCCACCAGAAAGACATTGCAATTCTGTCTCTGGTCTTCTTAGCTGCCAGATGTCCACCAGTAGCAGTTTCATGAGCTAATTTCAAAATGTCCTTTCTTCTGCTTGCCGGTACGACCAGTTGAATATATTTCTGTCCGCCTACTTTACCCATATGATATAATAAACCTCTTTCAATCCAGTAAACATTTTTATGTTGCCTAGCTTCTTCGAAGCACCTTTTCAATGTAGGACAGGCTAACTGCTCATCCCTAAACACTTGTGCTTGTGGAACAGGGATATTTTCATTTCTTTCATCCTTACTATCGGTTTCGGTCAATGTCTGTTTAACTACTGAGTTATTAAAGACTTTGGTTTCTGGATGATGCAACTCGCTGTTGTTCAGCTTTGCCTTTCGAATAGTCTCGTGACTTTCTCCCTCCATACAGAACATACACTTTTCATTATCTTCTGTGAGTGGGGTACTAATTGCCTCATCCCCAAGATAATTGTCGTTTGAATTATTCTCAGGTACACTGAACAAGGATTGTTCACCGACTTCATTTATTGTGATTACTTCAACCTCTTCTTCTGAAGAATAGTTTCCGGGAGACCTTCCCTCCACTTTGAACAAGGACGGTTCATTGTTTTCTTCTACTGGGGTGATATTAACCTCAACCCCTGAATTTTCAGGATTTCTTCCTTTCACATGGAATAAGGATTGTTCATCGACTTCTTTCTTCGGGATATTCACTTTATCCCCTAAAGAAATGTTTTCGGGAGACCTTCCCTCCACACTGAACAAGGATTGTTCATCGACTTCTTTCTTCGGGATATTCATTCTATCCCCTAAAGAAATGTTTTCGGGAGAGCTTCCCTCCACACTGAACAAGGATTGTTCATTAGCTTCTTTTACTGAAGTGATTCCTGTATCATCTCCCAAATAAGAACGCGTTTGTTCCTTCAACCATTCATATACCCTGGGAGTGATTAAAGCTTCCTCATGCAGCCCTTCTACTACTGCAGCATGCACTTGAACATATGGAATGATTTCTTCATCTGTATGAAGACTTAGCGGAACTGACACAAGTTGTGCTTCCACTGGATTACCTATAGCAGGTCTCAAAAGAATTTTCCCACTTGACTGTAAGTGTTCCTCAGGTACAACTTATTTTCGTAGTACGGTGATTTCTGCACCACTGTCCACGATGCCTTGAAATTTTTGACCTCCGATTTCTAAATCCACTTTCAGAAGCTCGCCATCTTTCTCGTTGACTGGAAATTCCCACTCGAAACAAGCGCTATTTAGATTAACACTGACCTTATTAAGGCCCTTACTTTCTTGACTCTTTTTGTTTGTTTTCACGTGAGATGTACTTGCTGAATTCAATTTGGGGCAAGATTTTTTCATATGGCCTTCCTTTCCACACAAATAGCAGGAGAATTTCGAACGAATGTCTCTTTGTTCTTGCTGTGGCTTAGTAAAAACCTTTTTTTCATCTCTATTGTTATTTCCGAAATTCGCCCCTTTGGATGGAAGATTCCAATTTTCTTTATGAGAAATTTCTTTCGTTTTTTTGTTGAAAGTCATTTTGACATTTTCATAATCATCTAATTTACTGGAAATAATATCAGATGACTTAAACAATGACCATTCATCGATGAAATGTTCTTTAATTTCTGGAGGTACCTTCCTTTTAATTTGATCTGTAATAATCAAATCATATAATTCTTCAAATGTGTTAACTTCTAATCCCCGAATCCATTCAGTAAAATAGTTTTTCAACTCGTAAGCAAAATCTCTCCATGTGATATCAGCTTTTTTAGTATGCTTATTGAAAAGTTGTCGAAATCTTTCAGGAGTAAGTTTATATCTCTTTAACAATAACTCTTTTACTTTTCCGTAATCATTCGTGATTTCTTCGTCTTCCCGAGCTATAACTTCCGCGATTTCGTATGGCAGTAGCCCAATGAGATGAGAAACCCAATCATCTCTTTTAATTTCGGCACGTTTTGCCTGCCGCTCAAAAAGAACTAAATACAGGCTAATTTCGCATGTTTTAGGATCAAATTTTTGTAAGATGTTATGTAATTTTACGCGCGTTTTCTCAGAAGTTTCATTTATAATTCCTTTCTTCTCAAGTTCTATTCTTGCATTTTCCAACCGCATTTTTTCCAATTCTATTTCTTCTCTTCTTAGGCGTTCCTCCATCTCTTCTTTTCTCTTACGTTCCTCTATTTCTTCCCTTCTTATGCGTTCCTCCATCTCTTCTTTTCTCTTACGTTCCTCTATTTCTTCCCTTCTTATGCGTTCCTCCATCTCTTTCATTAAATAAATCTGAATATACGTTATTACATAACCAGCTTTCAATAAATTAGAAATAATGTTGCCATAGCAACACAATCAACTCTTTCATTAAATAAATCAGAATATACTTTATTACATAACCAGCTTTCAATAAATTAGAAATAATGTTGCCATAGCAACCTTTAATCAAACTTACTTTTAAACAGAAAAAAAAAAAAAACAATTTCCGATTCATTCCTCAAAGTAAAAGAATAAACAAAACCGGACGTTCACAAGAATAATTCACTAGTTTTTTTTACTGAGATATTTCATTAATATTCCAATAATCATAAAGATAAATAAATATAAATAATTATCAAGGTCTAACAAATACACAATCATTCAATAAAACAGAACAAATAAATCAAAACAGAACTCTCTCTTTTTTTTTTTTTTTTTTTTTTTTTTTTTTTTTTTAATCTGCTTTAATGAAATCTTATTTATTCTAAATCATGTGATGAATAAAAAGAACACACAGAATTTAATAACAATGACCTTGAATAGCATAAAAACATATTCTTTTCATCATTCTTTTTACTATTTTCCGGCTTTTTAAATACAAATAAACAAATATATTTCTATTTTTCATTTTTCAAACACTAGAATTATTATTATTTCAACATTACGAAATATTCAATTTTCATTTACATACTCTTTACCTTGTTGGAATACAAAATCGGAACAAAATATCTAAATGCTTAATCCTAATTATTTAATTTAAAACTTATACAAAATATGACTCTTGATGGAACAAAAAAAAAAACATACCCTTTTTTTTTTTTTTTTTCATCACTATCATGAAAAAAATCCATACGAGTACTATAGCTATTTCACATATCCTGTCGACTGCGCCAATTGTGGTGCCTGCTTTTTCGCACCTGGTTCTTTTCTTTCGGTAAATTCATTTCGAGACACATCAAGACACTGATCACACTTGGTTTACTTTTAAACGTATATTTACTTACGGCACAAACATAAAATACATAACGAATACAGAAATTAACATCAAGTAAAGTATTTTCTAAAAAACATGTAGAATGGAACGTTAGTCCATCTTGATTCACATACGCACACCCACTGTTGCCACACTTTCGTACCAAACTTTTTAGTTCTTGTTTTTTAATACTCTCGAAATCAGAGGTGCGGCGTTCACATTTCCGTCTCAAAACACTATACAGTTTTAATAATAAATGATTTTGTTTTATACAGAAAATAAGAAACTATTAGATTGCAGTTGTCACGGAACATTCTTATATATTTTCCTATAAAATTTCCCGCAATAGAAATTACATTGGTAGTCTAAAAATAAATAAACAAATAAAAAATAAAATAAAATAAAATAAAATAAAATCCTAGCCTAAAAAAAGGTGAACTGTATGAACTTGACATTTCTGATATCAAATGTGCTATCGAAGTTTCTCCACTACAAACCGTTTTTAAAAGAGACAACATATAATTAATAAAACTGACAATCTTTTGAAAAACAATGTTTTCCTCCAGAATTCTACAAAGCAGCGATAACATGAAAAATGAACAATTTTTCCTAATGTCCAAAAAAAAAAATAAATAAATAAATAAATAATATAAAATAAAATAAAATAAATAAAATAATCTGTTACACAAAAGTAATTTTCTTCAGACTGTGCATGTTATTTGAGGTGTCTTTTGAAAGCGACACCTCTCCTGTAATTGATTCCCAAATGTAATTAACAACAATATAAGTCAAGATCCAACTAAATATCAAATTTAGTTAAATTCCTTTTATTGGTTAGTTATATACAGCGTTAACAATTTCTTGATACATATACGTACTTTCACGGACAGACGTTTTCTAAAAATGTTAAACTGTATTCAAAAAAGTCTCAAACCGTAGAAATCCATCAAAAACAGGATGGCAACTGCTTACAAGGATCCAACACTTTCTTCTTACATATTTAAAAGAAAGTAATAATTTACAAAAATTTATGAATATTTACAACAAAACATATTTTTATCGGATATTCACTGACGAAATCGTTGAATAAGAACAAATTATATGAGTGAAATATAACCTAA
The DNA here is from genome assembly GCA_963930645.1 of Salticus scenicus. Taxonomy (NCBI): domain Eukaryota; kingdom Metazoa; phylum Arthropoda; class Arachnida; order Araneae; family Salticidae; genus Salticus; species Salticus scenicus. Next base: position 135,369,541 of record OZ005652.1, on the reverse strand, counting down.
AGGTAGGAAATATCTCCTTTTTCTTGTTCTTTTCATGCTGAAGAACCCTTCATTTAACAGGTATCATTAGCTTCTGTATGAATGGAATATTTCCAAGAACAAATTAAATGAATAATTTTAGCTCTTTAGTTTAAATTCTTTCTTCACACTGCAAATATGAAATCTTATTATTCAATAGTTATGTTTCCTAGTATGACGATAGTAAGATTGTTTTTAGAAAAGCTGATGAGGGATATCTTTAGTGGCATCGTAATATTTAGAAAAGCTGACAAAGATAGATATATTTAAAATAATTGGTAGTTAAAGTAAAATGATTTATTTTTACTGGTAATATTCAAAGAAGGATTAAACAATGAAAAAATATTCGACATTTTTTTTCAGTCGGCAGCAAAGAAAGTAGAATATACGTCTCATATGTCTGTAGACATTTTAAGAATTTATACCTATAGAATGAATTGATAGAATTGAACACGGTTTGCGAAAAAATCATTCTCGTGAAAGGAGACTTTTTTTGGTAAAGAAAAAATAATAATTAAGCTATTTGTCGATAGAGTTCGCTGTGTGTGACCAGATCACACATTTTCATTAAAAACTGTACTTATTCGCATGCAAATGTTTACAGACATATAAATCATATTCTATGTCTCCGTCGTCATCGCAAATTGCACATTGCAAACGAGATATAACAATGCTAACTGGAGCTTCAGGCGGTTCTTACCTGAGGAAAAACATCTTCACCAGTAACGCTTTATCCACCAAATCAGCATCGCAATTAAAACTTCACGTATGCACATAAGTAGGAAGCGAAATGAGAAATAATCTCTTTTAATCGTAAAATTGGGCAATTTATAGGACTTTCATCTGCATATTTTTATTTCACATCCGTGCGAAAAATTTAACTATTTATCTATATTTAGCTATATTTTTTCACCACAAAAAAAAAAAAAATTAAAAAATTAAAAAAATCCCCTTCAGAAGAATGATTTTTTCGCAAACAGCGTTCAATTCTATCACTTCGTTTAATAATTATAAATTTTTAAAATGTCTACAAACTTATGGGACTCCTTGTTTATTCAAAGTCAAATTTACATTTCTCTTTGTATTCTATGAGGCATTATTATAAAGAATTCACTAAATTTTAAACTATTTTTTCTTTAAAGTACTCTGAAAATTTAAATTAATATTATATAATCTTAAAATATATTAAGTTAAATTGCCCGCACAGTATTTGCATAATGTATCATAATTATGCTAAAATTTTCAAGACATTTAGATTTTTCTAGGCTTAGCATTTGTTTAGATATCGACATAAAATGGAATTATTTCTGTCATTTTCTTTCTAATAATCTCATGTTTCAATCATATGTATATATTTTAGTGCAAATAAATTATAGTTTAACTCTTTTACTATAAATATTATTAGATATCTGATTAATATATCCGTATTTCCGTAAAAATATTTTTTTTTTTTTTTTTTTTTTTTGTGACAGTAAATTTTAATGATCAATATTACATTTGTTTGAAATATTCTTTTTAATATTTCACATTGAACGAAAACTTATTTTAATATCTTAAACTTTAATTCTCTTCAATCGTAGTACATTAGCTTAAGAGCGGACAATACCTAATTTCGCCGACAGCCTTCGCCCATGTTATTCTATGGGAAAATTTGTTTACATAATTACTCATTACCTAATGAATATTTTTCAATTCTGTTTTCACATTTAGAAAATTCATAAGCGTTACATTAGTACTTGTTTTCCAAAAATTTATTTTTTAATATTTTAGTATTTCATTTTGCGATTAGAAAATGAGAAAAATGCATTTTGTGAAAAATCGCATTTTTGAACTCAAAATTAAAATGTAAAAATTAAAAAAAATGAATTTTTCAAAAATGAGTACTCATTTAACGGTTATGAATTTTTGACTGCGAAAACAGAATTTAAAAATATTCATTAGGTAATGTATAATTGTAGCAACAAATTTTCCCATAGAATAACATGGGCGAAGGCTGCCGGCGAGATTAGGTATTGTCCCCTCTTAAAACAGTAATATAAGAAGACCTTAGGTGGGCGTCATTTTATTATTATTATTATTATTATTTATTGTTATTATTTTTAAATTCTAAATTAAATAATTTTATTTTGTTATTCTTTAAGAATACATTTTTAAATAAAGAAGAATAAATGACATTAAAAAACTTTTTTTTTAATGAAGAATTCACGACCCTTTTATTATTATTATTATTATTCTTTTTTTTTTTTTTTTTTTTTTTTTCATATGAACTAAAATGTTACAAATTTTTCATCGCAGTAGAATAAAATCTAATTATGCAATGAAAAAATACATTATAATAACATAAGTATTAACATAAAAAAAAGTCTTAAGTAAATTATTTTCAATTAAACTTTTAAAATGTTATAACTTTTAAATTCTAAGTTAATTTCTTGTAGATAATTTAAAAATACACTAAAGGAAAAAAAAAAAAAAGAAAAGAAAAAGAAAAAAGAAAAGAAAAAAAGAAATGCAATGCAGAAAAATTGTTTTATACTTTTATTATTTGTAATAATTTTAAAACTAATGATTCAAACAAATAAAACTGTCATGTTAATATAATACGAAACAGATGCAATGATACCTATGTGCATTTTTGACTTTGTAATTCACTTTATTACGCTCTACGCAATAATTATTAAAAAACTACATAAAATTTTCTTTTTAAACGAAATATAATAAACATATACTTTCTACTGTATTATGATTTATTATATGTTATAAACAAGTTATATTTTTATATACGAAATAAAACTATTTATTTGTTATATCTAAACAATTACTTATTAAAAATATGTATTCTGCATTGGGTTATTCAAATTTTTTTATGGAATTACTGCTTTGAAGCGCAATATCATAGAATTATACCCAGTTTAAATAAAAATACCAGACATTTCACTGTGCAAAATATCATAAATATTTTTGCGGTGTTATAGGCTGCAATTTTTGAATCCTCACCACTCTCACGAGGCTTTTTATAGACAAAATATTTTCGAGCGGATTGAGATTAGGACTATTTCCATTCTCATGAAAAAGAAATTCCACGATATTGTTTGTGGGATTTAACTTAAAGTATAAAAAGTTATGATTACTTACAGAATTGTACGTTCTCATGGGAATGGATAGGTAATTTTAACAATATATAACGAATAAAAGCATCACAGACGTCCTTTAGCAAGGTGCAACACCACCTTGAACTGTTGTTTGCGGAAAAGTCTGAGATACCTTCAAAATAGTCGGTCAGGCGTCACGTCGAGTTAATGGATCCCTTGAGACAAAAAAATTGCCCGACTACATAAAAAGTTATACACTTCCGTACCATAATGTACGGAGATTGTTTCACTGTTTTAAGAATGCAATTTTCAATAAGTCGGTCACCTTTTTATCGTCCTGCAAGTTTTTTCATCAGCCCGAAGAAAAGTAAATTTAACTCATCAGAGAAAACCAAGTCAGCCCAATAATTAACCGATATATATATGTATATATATACACAAATATATATATATTTGGTCAACTGAAGACTTTTCTTTCTTTTTTTTTAATTCCTTTCCTTCGAAATAGCTTTTTTTTTTTTTTTTTTAAATTCAGATCGTCTGGTTTTAAACATTCTTTGTTTAATTGTTCCCTCACTGTTTTTAAAGAAAGTATTTTGCCATAAACTTTTTAAAAATCTTTTCTAAGTTATGAAAATGTATAAATCATTTTTTAATCTCGCTTGGATGAGCAACATGGCCGCCTAAAGCAAAATTTGTTTAGACCGACAAAAAATTTTATATCCTGCTAAAAGTCCTCTCACCAATATTTCGTTAACATTTAAATATTAAGCTACCTCAAGTATTGAAATACTTTTTGATTTTCTTTCTAAATTTATTCTTTTTGTGGCATCGCTATTTGTCTTATCCTTGCCATTTTTAAAATACTTTCTAAAATTATAATTTTTCTGACAGTTGCATTTTGTTTTTAACACTGTGCTCAGTCCTAGAGTGCGATGAATCTGTACGAAAATTTGCTTTTAAATGATAAAATTGGCGACTGCAGAAAGAGAAAAGGAAAATATCTAAGTGTGTGTGTGTGTGTGTGTGTGTGTGTGTGTTTTTTTTTTTTTTTTTTTTTGGTCCCTTAGTGTACATAGTTTACGGTATGGGTGCGAAAAGTGAATTTGCCTTCTTGAGCAGTATCCGTCGACATAGTAAAATGTAGCAAAACACTTCCATCAACTATAATCAATAGAAAAGAAAGTTTAGCTTAATTTTGAGTAGTCTTGCACATTTTCTATAAACTTTATGCATACCACACTGCGTACTTAAATTTACTCTTATATGTACAGTCGGTAACAAAAATGTCCGAACACTAGCAAAAATTCCTATGTAAAAAAAGTACACTTCATACAGTTTTGCTAAATAAATCCTTGTCAAATCCTGTTCTTAGTCAGTCAAAGAACATGATTCGATAAGGATTTATTTAACAAAACCGTATGAAGTGTACTTTTTTAACAAAGGAATTTTTGCTAGTGTTCGGACACTTTTGTTACCGACTGTATCACACGTAACACAAACTGAAATTCCGTTACAACAATTTCAAAACCCCGAAGCATTCTATTTCTTTTCAGTAGCCCTATAAACGAATGATCAATGATTTTCGTAGAATATTTTACATGAAACCTGATTTTTTTCATTTAAAAAAAAGTGCATACTTTTCATTTAGTTTATTGCAGGCTATAAGCGTTAAAATCTACTTACCTACATTTTTTCCCATACACGTAAATATTTTAGGTAATGTAGTCGGATCTTGGAAGACTCTGGACAGTCCCTACTTACATTGACTAGGCGTTTAATGGATTTGATACCATCCAAAGGGGCGAATGACGCCAGACAACCAAATGGAGACCAACTACACTAGGATTTACTTGAGCATCCCATATAAATGAGCTGTATGCGGAGGAATTAGGTTAAGGGCCCTCTTCACTCACCGCCGCCGGAAGCCGAAACTAATGTTATTCAATGGGAAATTTTTCTTTACAAATAACTTATTAACTAATACATATTTTTAATTTCTGTTTTCACATTCTGAAAGTTCCCAGCTGTTAAATTGACGCACCTTTTTCTAAAATATCATTTTTTTAATTTTTTATATTTTATTTTGACGCTGCAAAATACGAATTTTCAATATGTGAAATTTTTTCATTTTGCAATTTCGAAATAAAATATTAAAAATTGAAAAATTACATTTTTAAAAAAGGTCCGTCAATTTAACAGTTGGAAATTTTCTGAATGTGAAAACAGAATTTAAAAATATGTATTAGTTAATAAGTTATTTGTAAAGAAAATTTCCCCATTGAATAACATTGGCTCGGGCTTCCGGCAACGGTGAGTGAAGAGGGCCGTTAAGACTTCTAACTGTAGACTTCTATCTTATAGATAGGATTTCGTCAATGTAATTTCGCTTTTCAGAATTATTCTTTCTTGGACATGTTTTTCGACCAGTACAACCGCATTTTCAACAATGCGCTAAGAGGAGCACACGGATCACGTGTCAGGGTGTTTTGCGCTGGGGAATTTTGAATTACGGGCAAAGCTAGTTGAGAAAGTATAGGGGAAAAAAAACAATTTGAGAAGAGGGAAATACGCAGGGAAGTCGTAAGAGGTAGTTGAGAAAAAATAAATTACTAGCCGAAAGGAAGAACGTACAAATGTGTTATTTATTCTTTCTTTAAAAAGAAAGAAAAAGAAGGAAAAGGAATTGCGATGACACTCTTAATTGAAAACTGTTAATTAACAAATGAAGCTGAAAAATAATTGCCTAATGGAAATTAAATACTTGAAAAGACAATTATGTAATTGACACTGGGCCCAGTGTCAATTACAGAAGGATTAGTGTCCTCCAGTGACTGGGGGAGAAAGGAAAGTAAATAATGATGTGCTTAACTTAATTTATGTACTGAGATACACGTGGAAGATTATTAAAAACCGAAACAAAAATTCGATATGATCGGCACTTACTGACATGAGAAGACAAAAGGGACGATGTCAATTCTGATCCACCACGGGGGAATGTTGCTCTCATTGGTAGCCCGACAAAATGCTAACGACTACATCAGGCACTTTATGATATGATGCAGCACAGATTAACGAGGACCAGGTATCACCACACCCACGGTTCCAGATGAAACGAATATAACATAACATTAACATAATCTTGGATGTCCCTGTCCACGAACCTCATCTTGACCCTATCTTGACGTCAACAAAAAATTTAGTGTAGCATCATTATGTGATATAGATTTAGATTACTGAATTTGGATTTCCTGCTACTATTTGTCCTTAAGACTGTTAGACACACAGACAGACACACAAACAGACACACAGGTGTACACATACACACACATACAGAGAGAGACCAGTCGCTAAAAACAGGTTTTTTGATTCACGTATTCTCAAAACATCTAAATTGAAAACGTGTATAACAAAAACGTGTATTATATAGATTATTTTCACAGTAAAGATAACCAGCCCGTTTCAAAATATCTTTTATGATACTGACTTAAACAGCAATGTTTATGAACAATTCTAAATATGAAAATAAATGAATTATTCGAAATATGCGATTTCTTTAAGGTGAAGGAGTATGGCTATATTACGCATAAGCACGCATTTCCTTAATATTAGATAATAGAGCAAATTGTTTTATAAGCTTGGACAATAAAGACCAATTTCATCGTAAATAAATCAGACACGTTTTAACAAATCATTTATTATATTTCAATAAATATGATTGTACAGTAACTTTCTACTTCCAAAGCTTCTTACGTTTTTCGAAGTAAAATATTTTCATAACATTAAAAAATAGGCCAATACTACACATGAATTTTTTTATGGGTACTACAGAATTGGGAAGTTTGTAATAGTATAGAATAAATAGTTTAATAGAAAATATTCAGTTAGCATCCTTGTATGAAAAACGAAATGCGAAACTATCTATAGTATGACTAATGTGGAAATGTATCACAATTAATGTAAAATACATCAAAACAGGATGTGGGAGCCTGGTGTTTCGTGCCAGCTGAGCTCTGAAGTTCATTTCTCTTAATATGAACATAGAGTGCTTTACAGAGGATATATACTGCATGTGGGGCACTAACCAGAATCCATCTACTCTATCTATTTATTTATTTATTTATTTATTTATTTATTATGATAAGGTTAGAGACTGAAGCAATTTTAAAAATTAAAATATTAAAAATAAGCTTTTTTTTTTTTTTTTTTTTTTTTTTTTTTTTTTGCGAAAGCAAAATATTTATGTGTCGGCTATTAAAAGTATGCTATACACATATTATTTAAGCATGATAATCCAAAATAATTGTAATTCGTAATTAAATTATACGATTAAACTTGCAGCGCTTACCAATTGTCTTTTTTTTTTTTTTTTTTTTTTACAAAACGAATGCAAACATTATTGAGAATTTCATATATTTCTTAATTTCCGTACTTATTATATTTCAGTAATTATTATACATGTTAGATCTTAAAATGTAATATAATAAAATGAAATGCATTTAAATTCTTTGTATTTTATTGCCACTGTTACCAACATCCATTTCAGTAATATATCCTAAATTCTCAAATCGTAACAATTTATATTCAGGTTTCTGAAAATAACAGTTCTTAGAGAAAAATAAAAATAATACAAATATTGCATAACTGTCAAAGGACTTATAGGATTTCCATTTCTTGAATGCACACAAAGTGCAATATCATGAAAATAATATCTTAGTTATAAAAGGAAAACATGTATTTAAAAAAAAAAAAAATGTTTCCTCTGGTAGTACTTTATTTCGAACGATATTGTTGGATATTATTTCGAGTGGAGTTATTTTCTTTTTAAAATAAAATAAAGAAGGTTATAGATAACAAATCGTTCAATAAGTCCCGGGACTAATCCCCAGATAACGTCGCAAATGAAATATTTCTGTGTGGGTAATATGAACCTAACTTTCAAATGATACATGCTGAAGTTTCATGATATTTCGACCAATTGTTGCCGAGATATCAAAGTTTTAGTGACCCTACTTTTGATGTTTTCGGGCAAAGCAGAATTTCGTTTGTTGTTTAAACATTGTTTTTCGATGGACAAAAATATTGTTGAAACAGTTAAGCCATTGCTAAATTTCAACAATATTTTTGCCTATCACAAAGCAATGATTAATCAACTCATGAAATTCAGCTTTGTCTCTCATTTTAAAAACAACGAAAGTAGGGTCACTAAAACTTTGATATCTCGGTAACAAACGATCGAAATATCAGGAAATTTTAACGTGTATCTTTTGAATGTTAGGTTTACTTTACTCATTCAGAAATATTTCATTTGCGACGCTGTCTGGGGATTAGTCCCGGGAGCATATATACAAACTTTACACGAGTTTTATCACGGGCGAATTTCAGTACTCCTGATTCGCTGTTTCCATTACAGTCGGCTCTGACGTCATGCTTTACATACAGAGAAACATACTGTTGCAGAGACATTTTTAACCTTACCTTTCTTTAAAATATCTTTCTTTTCAAAAACAAATATGCTATCTCCATTACCATTTTCTAATAAAGTTAAATCTTCTTCATTTCAAATCTTCTTCAAATCTTCTACTATTACTATACGTAACAAGTAAAAATTTAGAAGATGTTACAGATAGATAGATGATGTTTATATATTGTTCTAAAAATATTTTTTTACTTCTTAAATAAATGTACACCACATTATTCGAGTTTAAATAACCAAGTAATTTTTAATTTTAATGTGTTTTAAATCTTAAACAATTTTGCGCTAGACATTATTACCAAATTATTTAAAAGCATTTAAAAATGTGTAGTGGCGCCATCTGTTGCACTATAGAATACCTATTTTATATTTGTAAACTAATGTTTTTCTGTTAATTTAAGTAGGCATAAATTTGTGTATATTTTTGATTTTTAAAATAAGATCCTTTTAAAGCTTTAAATCTTAAAAATATTATAAATAACAGTAGAATAAAAAAAATATTTTACCGGTAAGACAATTAAGTTATCTCAAAAGCTTTATTTAAAAATATGTATAGTGTAATGGATATGAATGTAAGAAATGCACTACATCATTGTTCAAGTAATTATTTACTTAATTATAAGTTTTCTCTTGAGATTTATTTAATTACGACACATTTCATTTATTACTATATTTTTCATGAGGATGTATGGTAAAATGGTGAGAAAGCCTGCTTGCTGTTTGCAAGAAATAGTCCTCTCTTTGCCTCTCGCAGTATTTATTTATTTACTTTATTTTATTTTAAAAAAGAAAAAACAAAGAAAAATTATTTAGGATCCATATGTAATTATTAAACATAATTAAAATAATAATAAATGTCTCCAAATAAATTAGCCTTCAATCCTCTCCTCCCTCACCCCCTCATAAAAAAATAAATACATAAATAAATAAATAAAAAATAGCGTAAATTATTAAAATGGTGTTAAAATTACCTTTAAATTGAAATAAAGACATCACTGGTTATTTTATGGTTAAAGAAAAATATTTATATTGTTTTAATTTGCTTAACCTGCCCAATTTATTATTTTCCAACCACATACTATAAATATGAAATTGTAATGCACCTATTCATTCTGAGGATTTCTGAATTTGCGATTTCTTTGGTGATGTATGGAAAGTGTGCGCAAGTGAACACGATAGTGACCGAGTGCCTTACCAAATTCATTTAAAAGCTGGTAGGTATGTTATAAAGTCATTGTCGCATGACCTGTAACCATTTTAATAAGTCTAGAATTTTTAATATTTTTACAAGAACACATAGAAGAATCTTTATTATTACGCCATATGACGCATTTTAAAATATTTGAAATGCGTAATCATGAAACTCAATAATCGATTAAGGTAAATTTAAATAGGCATATGTTACCTATCATCGTCGCAAGAACTAAAAAATTTTTATGAGTGCAGGATTTATATAAATATATTATAAAGGTAAAAAATATGGTTCTTATATGTTACGGTCTACGGATTCAAATTAATTGAAAGTCGTTTTAATGATATTAAAATATTTAAAACATAAAAAAGTGAATAAAGTGATAAGGCGTTTAGATACCATCCCATTTTAAATAATTTTAATCCATAGGCCATAATGATAGAGAATTTCCCTTTGTGTCCCTGTTTAAAAAAAAAAAAAAAAAACTAAATGCTCTAGATTAATAAAAAATATGTGTTCGTGCGTCGGTGACCTATAACACACCTATTAATTTCAGTTCAATCCATTAAATCGTAAAGACATTATCGTGTTCACTTACACACATGCATAAATCCACCATAAAAATGGTAACAATGAATTCAGGGGACCTTAAAATGTATAGATACATCTCTCTCAAAGTCTCATAGTCGTTTCTTTCTTTTTTTCTTTTTATTTATTTATTTATTTATTTATATTAATGATTATATTCTTTACATGATGTACGTTCGGAAAGTAGAAATGAGCAAATTAATCTTTCATTGAAGCCTATTGTACACATTCTATTTATTAGGATGCCAAATTTTGTCTTAGAGGTTAAAAATCATTCACTTAGCACTCTAAAAATTTTAATACGTAATTTCTTCTTCAATCAAAGTTTTATAAAATATTATGAAATATGCAATGAAATATTGCAAAGTGTTGAAGCCTAAATATGCATTCTTAAAATGTCAAATGTCATCAGACTTTTGACAGTCTAATATATTGTCATAGGTAAGATAATTCATTAAATAACTTAAAATTGTGAATATAATCAGATATTAATAAAATAAATTCAATCATTTTACTTTAAAAAGTTTTTAATTCGAAATATCGTGATTAATAATTATGATTTTTTAATTTAAATTTTAATTTTATTTCGAATCATTTTAATTAGCATATAGTATGTATGTGTGTGTATAATCTCTGGGCAAATGAAAGAAAAAGAAATTGCAACTACTTCCATAAATAAATAAATAAAATTAAATCTTTTAGTGCGTTAATGAACTAAAAGATGGCGCCAAAACTATAGTTTTATTCTGTTGAATTATAATGACCTAAGAAAAAAAGACAATTTTATAAATTTCTAAAAGTCAAATTTTGTAATCAATGCAAAATAATAAATATTTAAAATTAAAAAATGCGTTCTTAACTAATCATTAATTGAAAACTTTATTAATATATTTTAATATCAATATGCGAATAAAAGTTAGATAAAAACTAAACCTAAAATAATTTTACATGTTAAATAGTTCACTTTGATTAACATTTGAGCAAGAGCATCCTTTTTAGATTATAAAAATTTCAAATACATTACAATCAAATTCTGAATGGTAACTATTAGAAGCAAGTAAATTTTTCCACAGAAGGATTGAAAATTGTTTCATTCATTTAGTATTGTTCAATTTACCGTATTCTTTAACCCATTTTTCGCAATCTCTTAAATTTTAATATTGCGGCGCATAATAACGACATTCAATTATATTAGCAAATGAAAATGGTAGATTTGTTTCTGAACAGACAAACATTTTGTCTTTAAAAACATAAAACATTTAAGACAAGAATAATTTTGATTGTGTACGGCATGACGTCAGAACTGATGGTGAAGGAAACAGCGAATCAGGAGTATTGAAATTCGCCCGTGATTAAACTCGAGTAAAGATTGTATATATGCGTCCAGTGACATATTGAACGATGCGTTATATATATGTGTGTGTTAAATCGCTTTTAAGAAATTGAAATTATAAGAATTTGAGGAAGCATTAAGATATTTAATAAATAAATGAATTCAAGAGAAAAATAAGGCATAACAGAATTATATATATATTAATAAAATCAGACTTTTGTCTATAAATTTCTCCTAATGGAAAAATATTTCAATAACTTCACATTTCGCACATAGTGAAAGCCGAAAATAACCCCAGAAAAGTTTCTATTTGAATGTGTGTGGAGGAAGGGGGGGGGGCGACTGTATGTCTGTAACGCTATTTTTGTTCGGATATCACATGTAAACGGATTGACGGAACTCAACAATACTTCGCAGGAATTTTAGGGGTGTACTTAGCTTAACTTTTGTTTGTCAACGAACTTTTGAGAAATGCCCCCTCCCCACCTTTCTCTCCCGCTAAGAGGCAAAAGGCAAAAACACCTTTGTAAGAATAACTCTGCTCCAAATTACTTCAAGATGATGAAATTGCACATGGGGAGACTTGAGTAAAAAAGAATTATTTTCTGGGATTTTGAAATTTTCGATTTTTAAGGGTGTGTGGGAAAAAGGGAGGGGGAAATCGATTTTATAAAAAGAAATTTCGCAAATCCCGCATTAATGAGTAGAACTCTTCTAAAAATAGTACAGAAACATTAAAAAACAAAAATGCTTTTTTTTTTAATTTAATTAATTTATTTATTTATGTATTTTCTTTTCCCCTTGAGGGGGAGAAGAGAGACGCAAATTCGAGACCCCCCTTTAAAAACTATTTTTTTCTGGGAAATCTATGGGAGCTGCGGTCATGAATTTTGATGCGTGGATAGTTTATGTGTATCCAACACCCATGAAACGAGATTCTAAGAATTTCACCCAAAATATCTTCGTTTGTGTTTGGGTTCTATAAACCCGTTTCCAAGCGTAACCATGCTCCAAATTATCTCAGTAAAATTAATATTCATGCGTGGGTTGGTTATGCGTACCAAAAACGCACTAGAAAGGGATTTTGTAAAATTTCTCCCTCCCCCCTTTTAAGGCGAGGGGAAACTTATTTTCAAGAGTAAATCTGCTCCATATTATTTTAGGAAAGCGATTGTTTGATGTGTCGAGTGGTTATGCATACCCAATACACACACTACAAAGGGATTTTGCGAAAATACTTTCTATTCCTCTGTAATGTGGTTGGAAGAAAAAACACGTTTTCCAGGTTAAATCTGATCCAAAGAATCTTAGAAAAATGCTTTTTGATGTGTGGATAGAACATATGTATCGAGTATGTAGTAGAAAGAGATTTTGCAAAATATCCCCATCCCTCCCTCGCCCTTTTCACTCTTTCAGAGCAAGGGAAAAAACACGTTTTCAAACATAACTCTTCTCCAATTTATATCAGGAAGGCGATTTTTGATGTATCGGTTGGTTATGTGTATGCAACGTGCATTATAAAGAGATTTTGCGAAATTACTCACTGCCACCTGGGGTATGTGGGGCGAAAAACACGTTTACAAGCTTAGATCTGCTTCAAATTACCTTAGAATGGGAATTTTTGTGTGTATATTAATTAAGTGTATGTATAATGCAATTTGGTAAGATTTTGCGATTCTTCTATCTTACCCCGATTCCTATCTTACCTAAACTTCATTTCCGTTTCCATTGTTTTTAGTAGCAGCTTTACTGTCCACAACATGCTGTGTCCGGGTTCCTCGCTGCCTGTGGCAGCACCTTACACGTTATAATCTTCGAAACATGTTTTTTGCTCCATTCGGGGAAGGAGGAAAATCTCGCAAAATCCCTTTCTAATGTGTGTTGGGTACATAGAATTAACCCACACAACAAAATTTCTCCTTTTTCAGATAATTCGTTACAGGGTTACGCTTGGAAAAGTGTTTTTGAATGGTAATCTGTAATCGTGAATTGTAATCTGTATATTACTTACTCTAAATTGACTTCACACTCAAAAAATTATATTAATGAATAATTTCTATTGATTTATATATATTTTTTAATTTCACTTACCAATGTATGGTAGAGAAAGTATTGTTATTTGGTCGATATTCCAAAATGCATTTTTGTAATATTTACAGGTTTTGAGATAACTTTAGCCCGAAAAACATGTTTTGTCTGTTTGTCTGTTTGAGTATCTGTGTGTCTATTATCAGCATATCTCAAAAGCAAATAGCAGTAGGAAAACCAAACCCGTTATTGTATCTCTCTAATAAATAAGGATGCTTCACAAATTCCTTTAAAATTAAGTAAAAGTACAGGGACATCCAACGTAATTCAAATAAATTTTACGTCTATGTGCGAAATTTCTGGTAGATACAGTTTAGCGTCTCTTGGATATATTACACAAAATTAAATGAGCATACGTTTTTATATGCATAATATCATGTTTGTTGCTGAATATGGTATGGACATGATTTTATTCAATCACAGGTTTTATTCAAATGAATTCGAATATATTGGAGCTATACGTGGAAATTGTTGGATGCTCATTTCAGATTCTGTTGTAGGTTTATCATAAAGTACTAAATTTAAACACACAGTGTTGTGCCTATATAACTTATAAATAATATACAGGCTGCCCAAAATTAAACAAAGCATTCTTTTAGAATGAATACAATTGTTGACTTTTACAATGTCGAAGAAACCTGCTTTGAAGTAAAAATTGATTCATACATACTCAAAAAAAAAAAAAAAAAAAATACTTTTTGAAATTCAGGTTTCAGATTATTATTATTATTATTATTTTTTTTTTTTGACTATATTCCTTTTTGAGATTCCCCGAATACCAGTCAAATTTTTAGCAGTTTATATGTATGTTTACTTGTTATCAACATAACGAAAAAACAAATAATTCCAGAAAATTCCAACTTGATATTTTGAAGTTTTATGAGGTTCCCACTTGATTAAATTGATGAAGATTGTCAAATTTTAAGGCGCATTGCGTGTGAATGCTCTCTGAGCAATTTGGAATAATCTTTTCAATTTAAAAACAACATTGTTTTTTTTATAAATGTAGATAAAATCGGGAGATTGAGGGGAGTGGTAGTCCCCCCTCTTACTCTCAAAATTATTTGCCCTCCCCCTCCCCCCAAAAAATTATATATAAAATAAATAAATAATAATAAAAATAAATATATAAAAATAAAAACAGTTTCTAAACCTTTTTTATTTATTTATTTATTTTTAAGTAGGTTCATCTACAATGTTTGTTATCTAACACTTTAACCCTCATTGTAATAAACTATTGGGTGAATGAAATCGTGTGAGTGATACACCATATTATTTAAATTATTGTCAATGTCCAACAAATAGGAAAAAAGAACATCTGAAAAAAATTTTGTTCTTTTAAAATAGCTACGATTTTTGTAGTTTTGAATTATGTTTAATAACTAAAATAAAAATTTTCACACAAACCCATCTTCAATTTTTTTTTTTTTTTTTTTTTTTTTTTTTTTAATTATTCTCATAAACATTTAATGTTTCGATTTTAGATAAAATTTAGGTTCAATATGTCACATTGCTTATAAATTACAAACAATTATATCGCCTATTTTTCAATAAAGCTTAGTTCTTGGAATTTACATACATGCTTTTTACACACTTATTTGTAGAGGAAATAATAAGAAAAAGTGAAAAATTCATAAAATATTTATTCTTTTTGCAATTTTTCTATTTATAGAAAAGTCACAGATTTTGTGAAATAATTAGTTGTGGTTTACAATATTAGCAAATTTCCATTTAAAAAAAATTGTGGATTCACGTAAAAATGTTTATGTTTCCGAAAAATGTATTAAACTTCAATAGACCTAGTGAACAAAATTAAAACAAATTTTCTATCTCTGATAACTAATCCCCTTTCCGGAAAAGCAATCATTTTTCGAGTTTTGTACATATCGAGAGTATTTTGTTTATAATATCTTACAGCCAATGCAATGATTGATGTAAAAAATCTATGAACTAAATACTTTGTACTAAATTAAAAATAAAAAGAGTAATAATTAAAAACACGATAAAAAAAAAAAAAAAAAAAAAATCATCCACAGATCGATTATAAAATCAATTGCATTTTTATTTTACAAATTACATTTTTATTTAGAAGCTTGTTCATATGTAATTCTACACAATTATTTTTTCTTGGTATAAAATATCTTTTCTTGGTTCAAAATCTTAACAAGATATCACTAAACATATTTGTTTTTAAAAGTCTTCATAGTGTTTTATGACAATAAATTACAGCAAAATTGATATTTGAATCTATATCAAATTATCACAGTTACCTTTCTACACTGATAAAATATCTAAAAGAATAAATTTAAGAAATAATAGAACAAATTGCTTAGTAAAAAAAAAATTGCTTAAGTTATCAAATGCTTCTTTAGGGAAGCTGCAAATAAAGATTAATTTATCGAGTTTAGTAAATTAAACTCTCAACTTAACGATTAAATTTCTTTCTTGAATCACAATAAAAGATTCACGAGAATAATAGTGATACATTCTTTCAGGATATCTTTAAGAAAATACTATCTGCTTTATAATGCGGCTTTAGTGATTGTTATAGCTTTCCCGATTTTTTAAATGTCTTCAACGTGCTTTCACTATTACGAAAGATTTCTTGCAGTCTTGATTTCTTTCTAAGAAGTATATTGTTTTCCGCCTGAACGATCGTGGAAATAAATTTATTTCAATAAAAATAAAAAATAAAAACTGTTTTTTCACGTTTTAGATATAAAATAAAATGCCTAAATATATATATATATATATATATATGTCCCATTGAAAATTCTACATTGGTTATGGCATACTGTTTTGATGTTCTTCTTTTTATTATTATCGTAATATAATATATAAATTGTACGCGTTATTATTGTCGTAAATAATACGCTCATTAATATATAGATGGTTTTTATATTTTTTGTTAAAAAAATATCATAAAAACTATACGTCATTTAAAACATTTTTGTGTAATATTTCTGAAGTACTTACAATAAATTTATACGGAAAATTTTCAAATTTAAAGGTTAGCACTGCTCGGCATGAAAACTGCCTCAACATCATTTTGTCAAATTTGTATGTAAAATGACCTCCTGAATCCGAATATGACATTCATTTTGCCCTATCACCCACCGTTTTTTAGGGACGGTCCCCTATTTTATCGCATTTTGGTAATTCTATGGCTATAAATCTTATTTTTAGGAAGGGGGGGGGATTATTTTAACTCTTAAATATCTTCGGAGGGGCTACAGATTTGAAAATTTATAAAACATCAACATTTGCGGCAAAGGGAAAGGATTTGCCACAGAAATTATGTATTACATTTCTTATATTCTTATAATCTATTATTAATTTTATTTATTAAACATTATATATATATACATATTTTTTGTTTTTAAGTGTTAAATTAATTATTTTTTATTCTCCAAATCAAATTCATGGCCATAAAATTACCGAACAGTGATGGAAATTGGTGGAGGGGATGCTGTCCCAAGAAAACGGTGGGTGACTGGAAACTGGTTGTCATATTGGTATTCAGGAGGTCATTTTACATAAGAATCAGCAAGAATGGTATCAGGGGTCGAATTATTATTTTTTTTTTTTCCTTTTTAAGTCTTATTTAAAAATAGTACATTGCTAAATATTTTAATGAATGTATTGTATTGTTTTATTAGAATTCTACAATTTTTTATTGACAAATCTTTTTCTCATGCAATTAATATCGACAACTCGATTTACCATGTTACGTCAGATAGTCCAAAAATATTATATAAAGATTTCATATAGGGATTGAATTTACAAGTATAAACTTTTACTACCCTATAATTGCATGAAGGAACTAGACTAATGTATGCTTATTTAACGAATATATCCATAATAAAAATAGTTCTCTGGACAGACATCTAAATAAAGAACATAATCACATGCTAAATTACTAAATTAAACTATAATTATTTATATGGGAACTCATGTGTTGAAAGAGTTTATTAAAAAAAAAAAAAAAAAAAAAAAAACTTGTGAAAAGTAATAATTTAATAATTATGTAGTGATATTATACGTACAATAAAGCAATTTGTAAAGACTCAAATTATTCTTCATTATGCACCGTCCAATTTTCAACAAAAGTACACTGACTGTGATTTTTAGTTTCATAATTTTAGATTATCTAAGTACTCTCGTGCGTTTCTTTTAATAATATTGTTAGGATTACGAATTATTCTAGATAATTTCCTTTTTTATCAAAAGAAAAACTTTAATTTCTGCATATTCTAGACCACAGATTTAGCATCATTATAGAAAACCAAGATGTTTTCTTCAGTTATATCCACATTAATTTATAAATTACATTGACAGTATCGTATAAAAATCCATCATACTATTCTCACGATATGAACACAGATTGACACAAATGCCACAAGTCACTACACGGTAAAGAATAAAGAAACAAAGAAATAAAGTGGATATAAAAAAGGCATTGCTGTAGTAAAACATTTTTTTTATCATTTAAAATTTTCTGATAAGGGACATATTTGTCAATGGCATCATAAGAATCATTTACTAAATCATGCTAATCAGTTATTCTACGAGGATATATATATCTAATAACAGGAGACTTGGCGTTGGAATATTAAAACTCGAATAAACGACTACGTCAGAAACGCCAAAGAAAAATATTGGAAATGCATACTGCTGTTTCGGCAGCTTTAAGCGTGCCGTCATCAGTGCAAAAAGGATTCTGACTGCAGGATTATACGAGCACTTCTGCAGATTCAGAATCCTTTTTGCACTGATGACGGCACGCTTAAAGCTGCCGAAACAGCTGTATGCATGTCCAATATTTTTCTTTGGCGTTTCTGACGTAGTCGTTTATTCGAGTTTTGATATATATATCGTTTATAGCATTTTCGAAATTCAATAATGTTTTAGTTACATAGAATTTTTCTGTATTATGCTCAAGATTTTAAATTAACTGTATCTAGTTTTTCCTCTTCATAGTTTTATTCTATTTTAAATATGCATAGTCTCCTACCGATAGAACCCAAAATCTTTACAGCCAGATTCCTCGCTTGGAATACATAAAAATGCCTAAAGAACATATCTCTACGATAAATTATATTAGAGAAACACAGAGAAGAAAAAATGTGATGTTATATCTTGTGCAATTAAAAAAAAAAAAAACTGTTGGATATTTGATCATCGGCATTTGAATAGGTTTATTGGTGAATATTTTTAAAATAACCACTGAGCATATAAAGGCTTACATGCGTACGCTGTTTCATGACATCCAGCCGTGCTTTAAATTAAATTATTTAAAATATTGCATTCAGAAGCTAACAATCAATTATCTTCACATTCCCTCTTTGTGAATATTTCGATTTACATGTAATCTCACTAAAGATGTAACCTTATTAGTAATCCATTCATGGACGCGCGAATATACACCCCGCGACAAAAAGATAGGCACAAAGGGTTTTTTCTTTGATTTTTCATAAAATAACATTATCTAAATTGTGCTTATCATTTATTATTATCATAAAATAACACTATTCCGGGACTGATTTTTGTTTTAAGACTAATTTAGAAAAGTTTTAAGACTAAAATTTTTCTAATTTAAGACTACACTTCTCGACAAAAAGATAAGAACAAACTTTTTTTTTTTTTTCATAAAATAACATTATCTAAATTGTGCTGATGATTTATTATCATAACAAAATATTATGATATCAAAAACATATCAAATATTTGAATCATATTCAAAATATTCATATTCAAAATCATCATATTCAAAAATTAAAAAAAAAAATACATTTGTTCCTATCTTTTTGTCGCGGTGTGTAGTCTTAAATTAGAAAAATTTTAGTCTTAAAATTTTTCTAAATTAGTCTTAAAACAAAAATTAGTCCGGGAATAGTGTTATTTTATGATAATAATAAACAATAAGCACAATTTAGATAATGCTATTGTATGAAAAATCAAAGAAAAAACCCTTTGTACCTATCTTTTTGTCACGGGGTGTATGTCTCATTGTAAATAGTGAATATTTTGAGCATCTTCCTATATAGGCATATGGTGTAAATGTTTCCAATAAAAAAAAAAAAAAAAAAAAAAAAAAAAAAAAAAAACCTTCGTACGTTGGATATGATGTCATATTTTTTCTTCTTTTTCTCATAAACTAATTACCATAAAGATATAATTATTTCGCTATTTTTCATGAACTAAAATTGAGAAATCTGGCTGTGTAGATTTTGAGCAGTCTTACTGGGATACCTTGCATTAATAAAATGTTAATATTTTGTCTCCAAGTATGTTGCATGCCCCATGCTCCATGTATCAAAATTTGTTATCTTAACTCAAATATTTTGATCGTGTATTAGTGTGTTTATTAAATACAAGAAAAATGTTGCATTATCATAATATATTCCATGATAACTTTTTAATTTGGTTGCACATTTTTTATATGTTTAATAAGAAAAATAAATAAGCATAAGAATAAAAAAAAAAAAAAAAAAAAAAAAAAAAAATGTAACTTTTGCTTTAGGAATAACTTTTAAAAAAAATGCATTTTTTAATATATGTTTTTATCCATTTAATAACATGCATTTTTTAGATTTGTTGTCCAATAAACTGACATAAATCTTCAAAGTAACAGAATAACTTATTATTAATTTAAAATAATATACACTTGTTTTGAATATTTTTAAACCAGCTGTTCAACTATTGGATATCAGAATACTGAAATCTATTCAATATTAAAATGATTGTATTTTTGCAGATAGAACATTTGTAGTAAGCTTACACGAAATGATATCTTTTTGTTTTGGTTACACTTCTTTTATATGTATTTCTTCTTGTGATATATAAAACATAAACGGAACTTCCAAGCTATCCTTTCATATTTCCTTTACAAAATCTGGGATTTAGATTTTTCTCTGTAATCTACTTTAAACATTTTACATAGTTTCTAGTAAAAAGATTTAAGGAAGTTATTTAGATATAGATATCCTTTTCAAAGCTGCATGAATCGGTTTTAAAGTTATTTATTGAAAACGAGGAATTTCTTATTTATATTTTTAAATCTGAATATTACAACAGAATATTTTGAAAAAGAAATTCTTGAATTTTATAGTTTGTCAGATTATTTAAGCAAAATTAACATAGTATATTCATTATTTTTAAACATTCTGAAACAAAAAAACACCAATGCATGAAAGATTCAATATAAATTCATATAAATATGAAACGCAGTTTTTTTTTTTTTTTTTTTTTTTTTTAACTTTCTGTTACCCATAAGATAGAGAAAGTATTGTTTTAGGGTCAAATCTTCGAACGTGAATTTTTGTTATATTTACACGTTTTAAGGTCCCCTGAATCCGAAAATCATGTTTTAAGCGAATGGTCTGTCTGCCTGTCTCTGTGTGTGTTATTACCATAGCTCAAGAACAAAAAGTAGCAGAAAGTCCAAACTTGGTGTTCTAAAAATGTATGATATAGGGAGGCTACACTAAGCTTTTCGTTGAGATGAAGCAAATGGTTCGTGTACAGGGAAACCCAAGAGAATTCAAATACCTTACGTGTATGGGGGAAATTGCAGGTAAGTCGAGTTTAACATCTATAGGCTGCACTAAACCAGATGAAAGGAATATATATATTTTAAATGCATGAAAACGTGTCTCATGTAGAATATGGTAGGGAAATAATTCACTGTTCATTTACAGGGCTACCCAAGAAACAGGGCTACCCAAAATTGATGGAAGTGTATTTCAGGCTGGATCATGTATTATTACTATAGGATTATATTTAGGTGCACCGTGGGGTCTGTATATAATCTTCAAAAGATATACAGGGTTGCAAATATTTAAGCGATAAAATTTTTTTTTTGTTAGTAGTGGATGTGCTTTACTAATAATATTTCACCATTTCCAGGAAAGCTGCTCGGGAATTGAAATGAATATGGTAATACATTATTTACCATAGAGATATGGTAAATGATGTATGTTTTTATGCTATATTTTCATTTCTTGTTTTTTGTATATTTACACTTTTTGAGGCTTCCTGATTACCGTAGTCAAGTTGTTTAACGTTTGATCTTTGTCTGTGTCTCTTAGAGTGACTTAAAAACGAATAATTTTAGGAGAACCAAATGTTGTATTTTGAAGTTAATATAAGTTTGTTGCTAGAAAAGTTTGATAAAGATTGATAAGTTTCAAGGAATGTTGCGTGTAAAAATTGTCTGAATAATTTTAAGTGAAGTTTTAATAACAGATTTAAATTCTATATAAATGTAAATGCATTAATGGAGAGGGGTTTGAGGGGGGCTATCGCCCCCCTCACACAGAACTAATTACCACATAAAACTCTTTCGAATCCTAATTTGAATTGTTTAACATTGGTTTACATAACAATACTCATTATCTTACCTCTTAATCTCCTCTTACCTCTTAATTTTAATTTATAGTATTAAATTTTAGGGTAAGTGAAAGTCATGTGAGTGAGACACTGGATAATTATTATTATTATTATTTTATTTATTTTATTATTATTATTTTTTTTAAATAACAGATACAAATTTGATTTGTATAAATTGTTAATGTTTACGATTATTTGCTAATGATTATTATTATTATTATTTTTCATATGAAGTTTATATGTATTTATATTTTAAACTTAGATATATATTACGTTAATTTAAAGGAACGTGAGCACTGCTCATTTAAATTAAAATTGATGTAAATAATTCATTTTAAACAATAAAATATTATAACTAAATTTTTTTTCACATTTGGATGCTGTGACTGCGAGCTAAAGCATCGGGTTACGAATCCGAAGATTCTGAATTCGATTCCAGTAGAGGGAAATTGTTAAAAAATTGTTTTTGTTTGAATCTAATTTGTTTATTTCTCATTTATTTATTAAGTTAATTGTGATTTCGCTATTTATTCAGTTAATGTTATGTATTTTTTAGTCTTTTCGAATTCTAGATTGTTCTATTCTAGAAAATTCCTCAGTGGTGAATAAGCTGTGAGATTCAGTGAGGTTGAAATATAAAATCTCGAGTTTAAGTTCTCTTTATTGTTTCGCGTTAGTGCTTTTCCATAAAAAAGTTATCTAACTCTAACGTACGTGACAATGTTTAAATTAGTTCATAAGACATTTCAATTTGTTTGGGGTTGCAATATCAGAATTTTTTAAATTAATATATTGAATAGCAAAACTCGCTTAAATGTTCTGAAATATATTTTAAAGTAATAAATGCGCATACTATTTATTATATAGTACTTTAAAAATAAATTTGCTTTAAATCAGAAAACATAATTTTTACCTATTTTTGCTTTATTTACACATTATCTGTCATCGTGAAAGTTTAAAATTTAATTTTCAAAATATTTCAGAAACTTGAAAGTACATAATTAAATTCTTTCTTTTTTAATTCTTTCTTTTCTAATTTAACATTGTCCTACTCTGCGCATACAGATATATAGATATAGAAGATATATTTAAACTGTGTGAAGAAAATAAGAAATGCAACAAAAATTAATATGATTGGTTTTGATATTAAAATTTTTGCTCCGTTTTAACAGTAAAAGGCACATTCTGTTTCTATATTCTTTATATTTTCACTGTAAGAAGTACAGAAACTGTCTGACATTTATAGTGTATTGTTACTATTTCCTCATTCAAAAAGAATGGCATTTAGATTACGATATTTCTGTGAGACTTTAATTCCATTTTCTGTAAGGAATTAATATTTCTAGAAATATTGTTATAGATGGAATGTTTTTATAACTTTCGTTTAAGGGAGACAGAATACATTATCTTGCTTTAAAAATAATTTTACCATTTACATGTTTCATTTAACAGTAAAGTTAATTGATAAGCTAAACAGATCGTTTAGACTGAAACCATTTTGCTTGAATAATTAAAATTTTGGTAACACAAGTTTTAATTTTTTTTCATTGTTATTATTATTACTTTACATAAAACTTCTTTTGCAAATGATGTGTTTGAAAATGTTTTTTAATGTGAACGTGAGATAAAGCTCTTAGTATAAGGGTTCAAATGTAATAAAAAAGTACATGCACTACAGAGTACGCGGTTTTGATTTTTAAAGGAAAACGTTTGTGTGAAAAATCACTTCTTGGGTAAACTTTGGCAGTATAAACATAAATTATGTGGTAACTGAATACATAATTCCAAATTAAATCAATAATTAACGGTCTTCATTTATTTATTTTTTTGTATTAAACTATGCTTATCATTGTTTACAAATTTAAATCAATATGATCCTGATTCTGATGTTTCAGTAATACGATATTTTCAACGGATGTATGCAGAATGTACGCTTTTATTCAATTAACTTCTAAAATTGCCTTGTTTTCGTTAAAGCGGGAATGCCAGAAAAATGACCTTGATACACAAGTCTTTTTCAATTATCCCCACAACTAAAGCTCACAAGGTTTATACAGCATTGGCGTCACAAATGTTTGAAGTGTACCGGCAATACTGACATTTTGACATGACTGATAAAATGTCTAATACAGTACGTCGTCGTAAGATTCTCCAAACTCTCATTTGAGATTCATGAACACTCTACACGAAACACGTAAACGCACAAATTTTCTGTATTTTAATTGGACACGGCGCCAAATATTATCTTTGCTAAAATTTTTCGAACTATCTTTTTTTTTTTTTTTTTTTTTTCAGAAATCCGATCTAAATAATCTATTGTGAAACTATCAAATTTTTATTATATTTTCTATGTTACGCTGCAAACAGAACAGCGCTAGACAATTTACGTTATTTCATGCTAATCTCAGTTACATTATTATAGATAGATTGTTGTTAAGTCTTTTGAAGATGTATTACCACTAATGTTTAATAGTCATATTTAGTAAAAATGTTCTAGTAATTCTCTACGGTAAACTGTATTGTAAAATATTATTATAAAAGAGTGGAAATTATGCTATAAAAAAGAATTTAAAAATTGTCAACTAACAGATTCAACTAATAAATAAAATTTCTATTAAAATGTATAACGAAATCTTAAATTATAATCACATTTGTCTCTCTATAAATAAATATCTTAATTTTAATATTTTATCAGCGGTAACCGTTACAAAACAGTTGGCAAAAAAGTTGGCAAGCCTTTATAATTGATTATGACAAATAAATATAAAATTGAAAATATTTATCACAATTAAAGAAAATCTCCTGTTCCCTCGAGTTCAAAACAGATATATAATGATTTTGAGCAAGGTTTTGTGATGGCCACAATATATTAATTGACTATTGTACCTTCTTCGAAATAATATTATTTTATACTCAATAACAAAAAAAAGCGACGCACCAATAAGTAGTAATGCAAACTGGACACAAATTGACATACATACAGGTTTCGATGGAAAATGCTAAATTTTAAAGTTTGGCTGTCATCGAATGGGGTTGGGGACAAAATCTCGGGAATACAAAATATCGCCTACAGGGATGAATGAAAAGCAAAAAGGACTTGGTAATTATTAATTGTGTTGTATAAAATTTCATGAAAACACATACCTTAGTCAGAACAATGGCATACAGACAAACACACTGCAAAAATTATTACAAATTTTGCTTAAAAGAATTTAAAACTATGTTTATTAATTTTCTCAAGATTAATCCTAATGTATGGAGTCCTGCTTATCTTTTTTTTTTTTTTTTTTTTTTGAACAGTGTTCAGCTTTGATTTCAACAGTGATGTAGAACATTTTTAAAGAGTATTTTGAATGGTGAAAAACAAATGATAAAATAACTTAAATATAGATAAAATAATGAAATTCCACTCTATGATATATATATATATATGTGTATCTATTTATTTATTCCTTTTAATCAATTAATTTATATTTATAATGCTCTGTGTTCCCCTCCTGAGATCCCACGTAACACAAATTCAAATTTTTAAATAGATCATATGATTTTTTTGACGCGAGATTTTGTCCGGATCTCCATCGAATGAGCCTGCGACGCTACAGCATATTTTAACTGCGTAATTGGCAGAATATTAAAAATGAAGAATTTTGATTCCAAGTCATAAATTCTTCGAGAATTTTATTCCGTCTACTCAGAAAGACAGCAACTATGCCTAGCATACAGGTGCACAAACAAAATGCACAGATGTCAGCATTTGAGTGTGGTGTGTAGTTGGGCTCAAAGAAGCCGGTTGGTCTAATCTGCGAATTTTTTTATAATTGGATAGGAGCGGTACCAGTATTAGATGATATTGACAAGAATGGGTGAACCATGGCCGAACACAGCCTCAGTGAGGAAGCATTTGGCCTAAAGAGAGGACAGACAGTGAGAATCAGTCAATTGCAAATTGGTACTTAAAGCTCATCATTATCGTCAATTCTACGTGTGACTGGTTCTTCAGTGACTTCAAAGACCCTTAATAGGCGGCTCAGTAAAATGGGGTTGAGCTCAGTCCCAGGTCTCTCTTCCACTGAGGACGTTTCGAGCATCATAAAAAGGGTCCTACAACCAACTCGAGATTTTTCCATTCTGATGCACCAATTGGAGAGAATTTGGCACGATACTTTACAAGAGCACATCTGCAAACACTATAAATTAATACCAAGCCGAATAATTGCGTACATAAGGGCGAGAAGTGGACCAACACGATGTTGACTTGTTTACTTTGTGAGGCTCTTTCTCTTGATTAAATCATTGAAATTTTCTGAAACTGTAATAAATTGTTTTTCTTTACATGTACATCACATCTACCAATTTTTGTCTCATTCGGATAACTCCTTCTTGGTGCATCGGTTTTTTTTTTTTTTTTTTTTTTTTTTTTTGTTATAGAGTGTATTTCCACCTTATAAAAACTCTTATTAAATCTAAATCAAATAAAATTAAATATAGTTTTTTTTTTTTTTTTTTTTTTTTATTATTATTATTATTATTATTAGTATTTATTATTATTATTGTTTTTAATATTATTACAATTGAAATTAAATAGCTGAAATATTCGCATATAAGAACTTCATTTTAAGTAATTTAGTACATTTATTTTACATTTTTTTTTTTTTTATAACAATTGCAGTTAAATAGCTGAAATATTCGTACATCAGAACTTATTTTAAAAGGATTCAATGAATAAATGTGCAATTCAAGTTTCGCCTACTAAATAGGGTAATAAATTAGTGAACATCCTTTAAGAGCAGTTGAATAGTTTAGATTCATGAAGTGATACTCTATTTCGAAAAGTTTCAAATGGGAATTGCGGCAGTAAATTTTAAATCAATCACGAATTTATTTACTTGAAATGTTAATATTAAATATCTTACACGTTACTTTTTTTTTTTTTATAAATGAAAATAACAAAGTTAAAGTAATCTTCTACAAAAATAAATAATAATAAAGTGAAAATTTTCAAAAATAATTCATTTACATTTTTGAGAATAATGAAATGTTCCTAAATTTCAAATATCTTTATAGTTTTTTTTCCCCGTATATTTAATGAGTTGAAAATATTTCAGTTACTTAAACGTAGATATGATCTGTAGCATAAAAGCCACAGTCCTCTAAAAACAAGTCAATAAAATAATAGTCATTTCAAAATAAATGTCAATTCCAGTCATTTTTAATAGCCGTGAGTATTTATTAAAAAATATAAAATATAAAAATGACAAATGAGGACAAACCCAGTTCAGATCCATACAGGTGATTTCGTTAAAACGATGGTGGAGGAGAGAGAGATTTTTAATTGAGAAAAAGTTACATCTTTGTAGTACGGTGCTTATTATCAAACTGTCCCGGAATCAAATCCGACAGCATCCTTGTAAAACGCCAGCTTATGGTAATATCACCACATTTTGAAGCCAAGGGCGCCAAGATATTTTCCTTTGTGTTAATGATATTTTAATGGGAATTTTTAAAAAATAAAAAGACGGTTGAAAATATGGCAGCCCGACCTTGGCATAAATCACATTCGCCAAGAAGACCGTTGGAAAGACAGCTGCAAGTAATCATCGAAATATTACGAAATTCTTGCGACATGATGTCTACATAACGGGTCATTAATTTAATAGCTGGAATTAAACAGATTATCTGAATGTAAAGTAAAATAAAATAATAAAAAGATATAACGGAATTTTTCCAACAGAACATTTATAGCTATAAATATAATTAGATTTATTGCGAAACCCATTGAAAAAGGAAAAAAAATATAATTACTTTAAGGGATAATAAAATTAAATTGTGTATTAGATCCCTATATATATATTGCATTATGCCAAAAAGAGATCAATGGATTTAATACTGAATTTGTTCTTAAAATTAGAAAATGATAAGTATTTTAATTTCCAATAAAGAATTTACTTAATTTAAAATAAGTTTAGCATATTTAAAGAGGATTATTAAAGGTTAATAAATTTTAATTGTGAATAAATATATATTTAGTTAGGATATAATAAATTTGATGAAATAAAAGGATATGTGAGGAACTCCCTCACATGATCTCACATACAGTCGGTATCAAAAGTATCTGAACACTAGCGAAAATTCCTATATAAAAAAAAGTAGAGTTGCTTTGTTAAATAAATTCTTCACGAATCCTGTTCTTAGACTGACTAAGAACATGATTCGAGAAAGATTTATTTAACAAAAACAATATTAACTTTACGTTTTTTATATAGGAATTTTCGCTAGTGTTCGGATACTTTTGTTACCGACTATACACATGTGTAATTGATTTACGACCTACATTCATATAATTTGAAACTTACCATTTACAATGATGATTTCAGGAATTATTTCTGTTGCATACCACTAACAATAAAATGTTATGTAATATATTTTATTATATGGGAACATAATACAGTATATTTATAAGGTAAGAAAATTAAAACATATACATTAATTAAAGAGAAATCTTACAGACAGATTTTGGAGAACATTTTTGTTATTTTCTTAAGTATAATTTTTTAATTTCTGCTGTAATAGTGTCCTAAATATTGACTTGAAATTTCATTAGTTTTTGAGGAAAACTTTAAAATTGCTGTTTCCTTCTAGCTGAAATTAAGGATGTTATCAGTGAGCGTCAACGACATCCAAAGCTCATGTTAACGTATAAAGAAATTAATTTCTGGTTCATTATTATTATTATTATTATTATTATTATTATTATTATTATCAAATATTACTTATTTATAAATTTCCTTTTCACATTCTGAAAATTCATAACTGATAAATTTCACCTAGTTTTCCAAAAATGTTTTTTAATTTAGTATTCACCCTCATTTTCAGGTTGTAAATTTCCCTATCCAAATTTTCATGTTTCATAACTTAAAATAAAATATTTAATACTTAAAGAAATATATTATTTTATAAAACGGCACATAATTTAATAGTCGTGAATAATTTTACGTATGCAAAAATAAAATTTAAAAATATACATTATTTAATGATTAAAAATAGGGGTTATTTTCCCTGTAGATTAGCATGGGATTTGAATGACGTAGATGTCTATTGGTAAAAAGCCTTAATGTAATAAACACGCGAATAACGTTTGCAATACAGAGTACATTCCAAAATCAGTGCTAAAAAACACATGAGTTGGATTCCATTTTTGTTTGTTTGTGTAAGGCACAAATATTGAAATTTTTTTTTTTTAGAATTTCGAACATAAAAATCTTTTCATTGCTTGCTTTGTATTTTTACACTTTTGCGTTTTTGTGTTCAGGGCCATCTAGGAACAAATATTTATAGGATTAATTTTTTATTCGCTTAAACAAAAATTTCTTTCGTAAGAAGCAATGCAGTACATTCCGCTCTCTCGTATGTCAATTACTTAATGTTATTTTAAAGTTTAAACATGTGTCAGTAAATTTTTGTACCACATGTACATTGAACTCTAAATTTTAATAAAAAGACCCTTTCATAGATACAAATGCACAGAAGCATTGTTTAATTATAAATAAAAATCGTTCTTTAATTCATTTTAAAAAGTTCTTTGATTTTCAATTTCGGAGCTACTCCTATATAAACGCGTTTTAATTATTGCAAATACCTCAATCAATTCTTTAAAAAATATATATTACTTTTAAAGAGGAAGTAAAAGTCTAAAATTTATAATCAGTATAATTATATAAATTTCGATGCTACGTAAATAAATCTACTAATATAATAAATATTAAAGAAGAGTAAAATGTACTACAAAGTTTATTTCCATTTATTTTCTACCTAATCATAAATGTCAAAAACATCTGCTTTAAGAAAAACAGTTGTGAAATATGTCGAAGATGTCATAATTTTTATTTTTAAAAGAAATATGAGTTCTGTTGTCAATCTTAATCATGATCAGAGAAAGGTATTGATGATGCATTGTTGCTAAAAGTATCAGAGATTGTGTGGAATGTATGTGTGTGCGTGTGTGTGTTTATTAAGGAATTAAAAAGAAACATCGGATTTTGTTTGTTTAAAAAATCTTAAATAACTTATTTATAAGTATTTATAAGTATTATGAATATTTTTGGTATTATATAATATAAGTAATATATTGAAATTCGAAAGGAAATAAAAGAGGAAATAAATGAAGATGTTTAATGTTTGTGTTTTGATTGCAAAGAAGTAACCGATAGATGTTATGAATAATTAAATATATATGTGTGTATATATATATGTGTGTAAGATAAAGCTAGGAGAGCTTGCGAGGTAGGAAAGTTTGCGCACATAGGGAATGGACAGGAAGGAATAAAATGGGCGTTCTGAAACTCTAGGTAGTTCTACAATATCGATAGCGGGATACCCAATTAAATATGCAAGTTCATGGCTTGAAAAGTCTAAGAATAAACGTGGTTATTTTGTCTCGTTTTCAAAAATGTTTGCTTAAAATTCCAAAACTTTTTCTAGGAATTTTTATAGAATGGTAGTATTATATATATATATATATATATATATTAATTAAACGATTTCCCATGGACTCGTTTATAAATTTTACTTGTGGCAGGTGGTTGCACGAACGTTGCATCATTTATAACAACGAGTGCAACGATTATAAACAACGACAGATTAGGTCAACAAACAAGAAACCATTCAAACTGAAAAGGAACTATATTAGTTTTAAGTTAAACACATTATCTAGTAACTAAATGTTACTTTTTATTATCTAGTCTTGATTTTTTTTTTTATCTGCTTCTTTAATTTATTTTCTTTAAATAAAAACCATTAATCCTTTTTAATTGTTTTTTCATTTTTTTTTTTATTATTATTTTTAAATTGAAATATCTACATGTAATATAAAAATATTTGTTTGCAAAACCCTTATACAAATGTTATTTAAGTGCAATTATCACTGTTAGCAATTTAATTGCAGTTAAAATTAAGAGGGATCTCTCCTACCCATTTGCGCAATCTCTCCTGCCCTACAAGGAGAGATTGCGCAAAAAAGCTCTCTTGGATTCATTACAGCTGTTGCTTTAGATCTTAGTATAACAACAAAATATAATGGAAATGAGTAGAAGAAGGATCACTTCAAAGCTATGCGCCATCAATTTAGCAAAAAATTAAAATTTAGATTTTTTTATAACGTTTTGTTGAAATGTGCGCATACTCTCCTAGCATTACTTTATATATAATATAAAATGGCTAGAATGTGCACTTTGCTGAAAAAACGATGAACATAATCCTATTTTATAAACCGAGAGACAAGAAAAGTCCGAGGAAGAGACAACAGTGTCGTTTGGGAAAGGAGAATGCCAAGAATGGAGGAACAGAATGCAAAAGTGTAGTAGAAAACAGGGCGAATTGGAAGGGCTTTGAGAAAACTTCATCCTGCAGTGGATTGATAAAAGCAGAAAATTTTGCTTCGGTATGTGCTTAAATATCTCTTTCTCAAATAAATAGAAGCCTTTTTATGTTTAAATAAGCTGTATTTTTATTTTGCTTTGTTTTTATGTTTAAAATAATGTTTCATATTTTGTATGATATGTGTAGTATTTTCCGTTTTTAACAAATAAAAATTTGAATATCCCATTGCAATAAATTTTGAATAAAAAAATAATTTAATATTAAATTTGCTTAAATATTAGTTTTCATTCACGATAGATTTCATTTCACGAGAAGATTTTCTGATAAAGGAATTATATATATATATTAATGTATATATATATATATTTCTAAAAAATACCCATCCTACACTTACATCCGTATTTTTCAATCTTAAATATTTTCTTATAAGTCTGTAACGTAATACTTAGTAGCTTAATTATATACGGGTTTTTTAATCGGTATTTGCTTCTATAGTTTGTGTAAAGTGAGATGTGTATCGGTTGTCTTTCTTGGCAGAGTGTTGACATGTTAAAACACACGGCCACGATTCGAATATTTAAAAAGTAAAATTTTTCTCTTGATTATACTATTGTTTTTTGGATCCTAATTTCTGCGTTTTAACGAGATATAAAAATCGTGCAAGGAAAATTTTGCAATGTACACAGAGGATTTCGGACAAAATAGATAAAAATCGAGTTCAACAGAGACTAAGGAGATATCTCCAAAAGGCAGGTTAACTGTAAATTTATATTACAAGATTTCTTTTCAGAAGATATTTCTATCTGGAAGGCTTCCAGGTCGTTCAAGAGCTCATTTAATCCTTTTCCCTCAGTTATCAATCTAAATTCATAAGCCTGTCCTTATAATGATGAGGAAAAGATAAATTCATTGACTACAAATTTTGAACTACAGTTCTAAGGTAATTTGGTTTTTCATTATGAAACTGAGACTTAATAGCCAATGAGAACGTTAGAAGATTCTTAAATTTAGAGATAGAACCCCAAACCTTTCAGATCTCCATTTTTGTTGTTATTAATGAAATTTTCAAACTTAAGAATAAAATTTCCCCCGACATCAGCGATATTTCTAATGAGGTTCTTAAGAATCTATCCACTTCCTTTATTCCTTAAATGACTCACTTAATTAATAGTATTTTTAAATTTTGTTATTACCCACATGCTTGGAAAAATACAATTTTTGTTCTTATTATTAAAGGTAATAAACTACCAGGTAAAACCTCTAGTTATAGAACAATTTCCATATTAATTACTCTAAGTAAGATAGTTGAGGCTTTCATCGCTCGATATTTTGATGAGGTTTTTTATTGATAATAATTATGTTAAACAATTCGAATTTAGATATAATCTTTCGGCCGCTCATCAAGCTCAGAGGCTTGCTGAATGTATGAACAATAACATGATCAAGAGTAAATTTACGGCTGCAGTTTTCTTTGATATCGAGAAGTAATGTGATAAAGTATAGGTATCTGAAGTAATTTTTAAGTTAGTGAACTATAATCCCCCTCCCCCTCAATATCGTTAAACTTATTTATTTTTACTTATTAGATAAGAACTTTCACGTTAGACAGAAAGATAAAACTATTATGTAATTAGTTTGCTTCATTCAGCTTTCCCCAATGTTTTAAAATTTCACCCAAGCAGCTTAATAATTCTGTTAATGACACACCTCACTACCACCTCGCTATACTAATTTCTATATATTTATGCAGATGATACTTGGATTGTTTGCCCACAAAAATAGGAAATATGCTATTGCCTGCGCATAAAAATTCTATATCAATGGTTTTTTAAATGGAGAATTGCAATTTTAAATTATATTAGTAAACGGGCTCCATTGAATTTATTCATCAGGGACAAGAAAGTAGGAATAAATATCTCATTAAATTTAGTGATAATGAATTACTGTAGTCCAATCACTGTAAATATCTAGGCGTCATTTCAAATCAAATACACATCTTCAAACAATGTACAAAGGGCATTCCATAAAAACTGAGAGTAAAATCATAGAAAATCAAGAAATATATTTACAGCAAAAAATACATCATTCTTTTTCAAAATGCCTTCCGTCAGATGATATGCAACGGTCCCATCGTTCAACCCACTTTTCAAAACCTGTAGAGAAGCCCTTTTCTGGAAGCTGCTTCAAAGAACCCCCAACTGCTGAAATAACTTCAGAATCTGTATTAAATTCTCTGCCACGGAGCTTCTCCTTCAACGTTGGAAACAGACAGAAATCGCATGGTGCGAGATCTGGATTGTAAGGGGAAAGTGGCATGATTTTAATATTGCATTTACTAAGATATTGCTGAACAGAAGTAGCGACATGCGAGCGAGCATTATCATGATGTAATGTCTAATTCCCTACCAGTTCATGACGCTTTCTCGATATGTGTTGTTACAAAATTTTCAAAACTGAAACATAATATTCACCATCCACAGTAGTTTTTGGAGGCACAGCATGCTGATAGATTACACCTTTATGATCAAAGAAAATGATCATCATGACCTTTCCAGCAGATTTGGTTTGTCGGATTTTTTTCGGAGGCGGAAAATCAGTATGTTTCCATACACTTGTTGCGGACTTGGTAAGGGGATCATAATGATGCACCCAAGTTTCATCACCTGTTATTACAGTCTTTAGGAGATTTGGATCATTTTGAAGCATCTGTTTCCATTCACAACATTGGTGAATTCTTGTTTTCATTTCTTCTTTAGTAAGGTGATGAGGGACCCATCTGGAACAAACATAGCGAAGCTGTAAATTGTTGCGTAGAATGCGAAATATCGACGTTTTCGAAATGTTTGTTGATGCCGCTATCTCCTCACATGTCATTAGCCGATTTTCTTGAAGGATTACCCACACAGTGTTAACCTTTCCATCATTCACAACACTTTTTTGGTCGCCCAGGCCTAGGAGCCAGTTCTGCAGACAAACGTCCTTTCTTGAAATCACCATGCCATCTAAAAATCGTAGGCTCACCAAAACATTTGTCTTTGTAAGCTTCTTTCATTAACAAATGCTGTTGTCTCGAATGATCCATTTTCATGTTTCCTTAATTATTTTATCACTGTGTACAATTGATCCATTAGTAACATCTACATAGAGCAGTGAACATTCTTCACAATGCGGTATTTATGTTTCTACGAAGTTAGAGTTTCCTTTGAAAATTTGGTATAATTTTGATAACTTTCATCCTTGATAGCTTTTGGATTTGGCGATCAAAACGTAAGGCAAAAATATACACGCAAGATGTATATTTTCATAATATATATTGTACGATGTGCAGTTTCATATTCTTGATTACTCTCTTGATATACCTTATCAAAATAATCATGATATCCCAAAGAAATTAAATATGTTTGCCAGATAATTTTGCGATTTTTCGTTCAACAAGGACGTCAGATGCCAACATCTTCGCCAACTTTTGCTGCTTACGAGATCTTATTTGTTTTCTTGAATCAAAGTTGTTTTCGGCAGCGTTTTGCAGGTAACAATGTGAGATGTGTTTTTTGAATAGGATTTGATTTTTGTATTGAATAAAGGTATCAATTTTTATTTAATTTTGCGCCGACTTCAAAAGTTATGATTAATTGTAATGTTATAGGTTGTTTGACGAAGGAAATTATTTTCTACTTTTAGGCGCAATTTACAGTTCCATTTTCTGCCAATTTTCTTTCATCTTTAGTTGTTTGAATAGTAGTTCCTTTTTTGAGTCGGTTCTATTTTTTTGCAAAAAGATTTTATTTTTCTCTTTTCAGTGAAAACTTATATAGCAGAGCATCAGAAGACGTTCGATGGAAGTTTCACAAATCACAACTTCCAAGAAAAGTGACATTACTCAAAAAATTGTTTATGTCACTGAAAAATACATGAAATGCACCCAATGTGAACAAAGAAGTTACATCTCCATCTAGAAAGTTACCCACTCGAGAAACAGTTCTGCCAGTTTTATTCTAGTCAAGTTATTGTTAAGTGGAATTTTCTCAAATGCTGCATTTTTAAGTTGTGTCACTTTTCTTGCCTTTATCGAATATGAGCAAAACACTATCTATTGAACGAACATACGTTAAATTAAAAAGTCTTTAGAAATGTAAAAAACGGATGCGCTGTATTCGTAACCGAAAATTTTGTTAGGCATATATATTGAACCTTACAGGGAATACGTGTCACCCGCTGCGCTGGAAATTGAGCAGGGTAAAGTTCAAACAAAGAGCAAAATACGCATTGTAGCTGACGGACAGAGGTTTCAACATCGATACTTACGTACTACTTTTACCAGTGTAGCTGCATGCGTTCAGCAGTTAGAGTGAGAATAGACTTTTGTGAGTATCCTGTAATTTGTTTATATCTTAATGAAATCATAATGAAACCTATTTCAGGCAAAGATAATTACTACAACAAAAAAAAGTATTAAAATTAAATCATCTTTTACGAAGATAAAAGCTAACAAATTTCAACAACAACAACGAGAAACATGGTTTGTATTGAGAACATCTTCCCTTATGAAGTCGGTTTAAAACGCCTATGCGTTAATTGATGTGACAGCTTACAATAACCATACTTTGAATTTTACATAGCATAAATGTCATACCCGCTGCGCTACAACATATGAAATGTCGTTCAAGTGTGCACAAAATAGGAAATTGTGAACAAACAAATGCACGTTTTAAGCGTTCTGTTTTTAGCATTAATGTTTAAACTATCTTTGCGTACTACATCGATGATGCTCTGCAATTTTATAATTCACTTTATTCCCCTGTCTTGAAATGTTTCCGAGATAGCATCGCTAACTCCACTGCTTTCCACCAGGTGGCGCTTTAGCCGGTTGAATCGCGTAGCACATGTCCACTTTACTATACCTACATACCACTTTTATGACTATAGCTGCAGCTGTTCAGCAGTTAAAAGAGTCGGGACTAACTTTTTTGGGCACCTTGTATTTTCTTTTGATCGTAAAGGTCTTACAATGGAACCTATTTCAGACCAAGACCTTTACAATAAAACAAAAAGTATAAAAATCGGATCATCCGTGAAGAAGTTATGAGCTAACAAACAAAAACAAAAACAAAAAAACATACGCTTTGAATTGAGAACCTCATCCTTTTGAAGTCGGTTAATTAGAGCATTTCTTACGACGTTATAAGCTTACAAACACCAACAACAGCACATAGCTCGAATTAAGAAAACACTCCTTTCTGAAGTTGGTTGAAAACGACTTTGCGCTAATCGATGTGACCGCTTACAGTAACAGTACTTTGAACCACAGAGTATACGTGTCATCCGCTACGCTGCAAAGTGTGCAACGTAGTTCAAGTATGCACAGTGTAGGAAATTGCGAACAAACAACTGCACGTTTTAAGCGTTCTATTTTTAGCAATAATGTCTAAAAACTGTCTTTTCGTAGTAAATCGATGATGCTCTACAACTTCGTAATTAACTTTTATCCCATCTTGAACCGTTTTTGAGATAGGAGCGCTAATTCCGCTGTTTTTTACTAGATGGCGTTTTATTTTCTTTAGATTGTAAAGATATTACAATTACTACTTCAGACCAAGATCTCTACGACAAAAAAAAAAAGTATCGAGTAACCGTATTTTGAACTATATAGCGTATGTCTCACCACTACGTGTGCAATGTAGCTCAAGTGTGTATAGTGTAAGAAATTGAGAACAAAAAAAAATGCACGTTTTTAGCCTTGTATTTTCAGCAGCAATGTCAAAACTATCTTTTCGTACTAAATTGATGATGCTCTGCAATTTTATAATTCACTTTTTCCCCCTGTCTTGAACCGTTTCCGAGATAGAAACGTTTGTATGAATGTCTAAACTATCTTTTTGTACTGAATCGGTGATACTCTTCAGCTTTGTAATTCACCTTTTCTTTAGAACCATTTTCGAGATAGGAACACTAACTCCGCTACTTTACACCAGGTGGCGCTGCAAGCGGTTTAACCTTGTACTGCATGGTCACTTTGCTATACTTACATACCATTTTTATCACTATAGCTGCAACCGTTTAGCAGTTAAAAGAGTTGGGACTGATTTTTTAAGGCACCCTGTATTTTCTTTAGATTTTAAAGATATTACAATGGGACCTATTGTAGACCAAGACTTTTCAACAAAACAAAAAGTATCAAAATCGGAGCATACGTTCAGAAGTTATGCGCTAACAAACATAAAAAAAAAAAAAACATACGGTTTGAATTGAGAACCTTCCTTGTTTTTTGAAGTTGGTTAAAAATGGGACACATATCATATTTTGAAAGTTTCTCATTTAGAGATTCCGTTTTAAAAATTTTAATATTGAAATATCTAAGTATAGTGTACATGGCTCATTTAAACTTCCAGTATTAATAAAAAATGTGGTTTTTTTCTTTGGAGTATTTAAGCAAAATTTGAAATTTACCCTTTGTTAGCTAAATTTCATTTCACTCCTCTGATCATTGTTGGATTTTATTTATTCAATATCCACCACTAAATTTTAGCTATAATGATTGACAAATCTCTGCGTCCATTGTGTATATCAAATACCATTCCTCAAAATTATTCGTGGTACTTGAATAATAGAGTTCCTAAATTTGGTAACAATGTTTAGAGCGCTTTGCAACGTTAGGGTCAGCAGATCGTTAACCTACATAAACATGACCTACAAAAAATGACCTACTATGAAGCATTCTTTCTCTTTAACAGTTTTTCGTTGTACTCAAGCGACGGCATACCACTTTTTTACAATTTTTTCATCTTCGCTCCCTTTTCCTTTTCTTTTCTTTCCTTTTTATTTATTTATTTATTTATTTATTTATTTTGTAGCGTATTGCAATATATGCTGATTGCGTTAAATAATTGATATTAATTGATTGAAAATATATCTCTACAATTACTTATTCGCATTATTAAACTTTATAACCAACTTTATATGCATATATTTTCTAATGATTTTGTTACTAACCTTACAACAATCAATTGTAAATATAGAAATTTTTGTTATATATCTAAATAAATTTATTTTAGTTATAAAACAAAATATAGAAAATTAATTACAAAAGGTGATATTCATATCTATTTCATGCAGCTTAAAAAGTGATTATTTTATTCTAATAATTACGTTTTACCTCTTTACATTTGAACATTTAATGTGAATGATTTAATTCAAGATACATTTGCATAGTAAATAGACTCCGCAGATTTATAGTTTCTAGACAAACTGCCACAAACATCTGCATTAAAGTCGATTTAAACAATGAAGTTAGAAAATGCAGTTTAAGCAATTCTTACTGCCTGATATAAAAAGTAACTTTAAAGCGGAATTCAAAAAGTCCTTTGCAAAATGAATTATTGTCGAAAAATTATTTCGGTGATAAAATATTATTTGAAATTAATTTAAGAAATGGTTAATTATTTATTAATGTTGAAAAAAATAGAAGAGAAAGAAATATGCAAATTATTTAAATATTAAGTTATATTTCTACATTTGAAAAAGCGATAGTTCATTTAAGACATCAGAAAAATCGAAAGTAATTTCACATAGAAACACATTTTTTTTTTTTTTTTTTCCAATAACTTTTAAAATAATTTTTAACATCTATTCATTTTTAATGTTCAGAATTAAAAAACAATATATATCTATAATAATAAAGGAAGATGTCTGTCTGTCTGTCTGTCTGTCTGAGCATCTATACGTTCAGCCCCTACTGAACGCCGAAGTATAAAATTTGACATACGGGTGCTCAGAAGCCTTCCCGAGGGGATAGTGAAAACAGAATTTAAAAATTTTAATTAGTTGCGGAGATATTAATTAAAATGTTGACCCATGTCGATCGAAAACTGACCAAAAATCCTTATTGCTTAAAAAGAGGCATTCTATCCGCAGACGATTTTAACGGCTGTCTCGAACGGGAACGAAACATGTGGAAGTCATTAATGTCACATGATCTTGAACTGGAGTTAAAAATTGCAAATTTCAAAGTGCTTCAAATTTTCTTTTTCCCACACAACACTTAATATACAACCTATCCGTGATTGTAATGAAATGCTCGCCCTCGGTGGGCTAAGGTGAAATTACAATAAACATGGTTTAATTCGAATTCCATACAGCCGCCATTGCTTGCCGATATTTAGTTTCACATATATTTATTGAATAAAAATGAATAAATACGGTAAAAAAGATAACACATACTGTTGTGTGCTACAATCTAACTCCAAAGGATCAAGAAATCCAGAATTGAGCTTCCATTTATTTCCAAATGACAAATTTAAAATTTCAGTTGCTTCGGCTAATGGAAGTAAAGAATTAATCAGATGATTTGAAATTAATATTTGTTCAACTTCAGTTAAAAATCTGCTTCCGATCGAACTTTGAATAAACTGAAGTATTTTTTCCAAAAGCAATCAATTTTCCATGATGTAATGGCGGAGAAATTCTAGTACGAATATTAAGTAGAATAACAAAGAACACTAATGGAACACACGTGGCTATAATGTTTACTAACAACTGCAGTGTTGAGAAAGCGCCATCTATCGATCATTACAATCGCGGATTCAGCACAAAACCAACCTGCAGTTAAAATTTCATCAATTTTCATTAATAAACAAAGCAGTTACATTTTAATTGCAAATTAATTTTTATTCTAACACGTAATCTATCTTTCAATATACGATAGGAGTTTCCATAGCAACAAAATACATTGGAAGGAATTAAAAAAATACTTTTTCTTTTTCGTTTTACTTCCATTACCCGACTACGTGGTGGTGGTATATATAGGTTTTGGGGACCTAAAAAATATTTATTTTTCTTTTTATTTCCATGAAACGACTACCGTAGATAATGGAATTAGAGATTTCACGTGATTTACATGTTTTAGTATGTCCTGATTAGGTTTTCTTTTGCATCTCAGCTACTAATTAAAATAATTTCATAAGTAACACATTATTTGAAAGCTTTGTTGATTTGGAATTGAACAGTAGATTACAGAATTTTCTACCGCCAGATATTTTAAAATTTCAATATTTCAAATTCTAATTAAATTATTTTTAATACATCATTCGAAAGATATTTTAAAGTACTTTTCTATTATCGAAAGTGGGATTCGAGATTTCACCTGATTTACACCTTTTGAGGTCTCCTGAATCGGTTATCTTTCGTATCTCAGCTACTAATTAAAATGATTTCATAAGTAATACATCATTTGAAAGCTTTGTTGATTTGGAATTGAACAGTAGATTACAGAAATTTCTATTTACACGTTTTGAGGTCTCCTGAATCATTTATCTTCTGTATCTCGGTTATTAATTAAAAAAATTTCATAAGTACATACATCATTTGAAAGCTTTGTTGAGCTGATACACATTTAAAGTACTTTTACATTATCGAAAATGGAATTCGAGATTTCACTCGATTTACACGTTTTGAGGTGTCCTGGTTAGTTTTTCTTTTGTATCTCAGCTACTAATTAGAATAAAACTTTTTTGATTTGGAATCGAACAGTGGATTACAGAAATTTGTACCGCCAGATGGCGCTGTAATATTTTAAAATTTCAATATTTCAATTTCTAATTATGATTAAATTATTTCTAAGATACACATTTTAAAGTACTTTTACATTATCGAAAATGGAATTCGAGATTTCACCCGATTTACACGTTTTCAGGTGTCCTGATTAGGTTTTCTTTTGTATCTCAGCTACTTATTAAAATAATTTCATAAGTAATACATCATTTGAAAGCTTTGTTGATTTGGAATTGAACAATATATTACAGAAATTTCTACCGCCTGATGGCGCTGTAATATTTTAAAATTTCAAATTCTAATGAGCGAGGAAGGTGTTGCAAGTTCTAAAACGGGGATAAGGCGCTGCAGGCGCCACCGAGCGGGACTTAGCTAAAGTCAGAAATTTGAAAGATCATAACATGGTGAGCGAACAGGCTGTTTCAGATATTGAAAAGGGAAGAGGGCGCCGAAGGCGCTACCGCACGGGAATTTACTGCGATTTCAATAAGCTATTTTCACGATATATCAATAAGCTGTTATTAGACCTGAAACGGGAAAAAGGCGCCGCGGGCGCCACCGAGCGGGAGTTTCGTAAAGTCGGATTTTTCAGGGATCGCGAACCAGCTGGTCGCCGAAGGCGGCTAGTATATATACATAAATAAAGTTTGGTGCTTTCCTTTAAATATTAAAAAAAAATCAATTTCTTTTAACTATCATTTAAACAATGTTTCTATAATAGAAGGGATTTGTAAAAGGTTAATTGTGCTAGGCGAATACCACATAGATTTAAATCCATCGTAAATTTGAAAAAAAAAAAGAAAAAAAAATGTTTCCCCATTTCTTTTCTTTTCTTTCTTTCTTTCTTTCTTTTTTTTTTTTTTTTTTTTTTCAAAATTCATTTCATTTTACATTTTCGAAAGAAACTAAACTCTTAACAAAAATCAGTACATTAATAATTAAATTAATATTACTTTTCCCTAAATGTTTAACAGTTTCAGGTTAGAAAGAGCTAGATTTGGACATTTTGAAAAATATTTTTTTTTTTTTTACAACTGTACTTCGTAAGCATTTATAACACATATTTTACTCAACAATTAAACTACAGGTCATATTTCGTGATCCTATGTACACTGTAAAAAATATGTTCTATTTGCTGCCAGAAATTCTCTGTAATTACAGAAAAATACGTTTTGACAAAGTAATTTTTTCGTAAATTACACGTATTTTCTCAAATTACAGAGAATTTCTGGAAGCAAATAGGACATATTTTTTACAGTGTATGCTTGATAAATTTCTATTTCAAATAAATATTAACTGTTGAATAATTAATTAAATTTTCATCTCCGATTGCTCTAATAGTTTACCTGTATATATTCGGCAGCAAAAGTATCCGAGCACTATGAAAACTTCTTATATAAAAAAGTACACTTAACACAGTTATGTTAAATAAATCCTTGTCGAAGATTCCCGTTCTTAGACTGCCTAAGAACAGGATTCGACAAGGATTTATTTAACATAACTGTATTAAGTGTACTTTTTTTTATATAGGATGTTTCGCTAGTGCTCAGATACTTCTGCAGCCAATTGTACATAGCTAACAAAGCTGCTTGAAAAACTAAAATTACACCAAATAAAAAAAAGTTTTACTTTCCGAAAAAATAAATAAATAAATAAATAAATTATGAAAAGTTTCATACAGACAATCACTTAATGTAAGAAATTTAATACATTATTTTTCTTCGAAATTTTTTTCTTACTGTTGCAAATAAATCAGTTACTAGAAACTAAAACTTTCTTAACTTATTTTCTATCAATATTAATGAATATGACATTAGACATAACGCTATTTTTTTCCCTTAAAGATATGTTTTAGTTAATACGATTATGATTAAACAAAAGTTTACTAAAACATGAAGAACAGCCATAAGACTATGGGGCAGTTTTAGTAAGTATTTATCATTTAATTACTTATAAGAAAAGTACATGACATATAATTAATTACAAATTTGTACTAACTGTAATCAGTTATTTTGTAGTTCTTATATATTAAATGATGTTACAAAATATTACATTGAAATATTGATTTAATATTAAGAGTGAAGTAGAAAAACTGAAATATATTTACATAGAGAAAGTTTCATAAATTCACCTACGTGTATAAATATTTATATAGTTGTATTATGACATGAAAATCGTTTGATTTATCGGGTTGTTAAAGCGTCAATATTTTTTCCTTGACCTGATAAACAC
Source organism: Salticus scenicus (assembly GCA_963930645.1). Classification (NCBI taxonomy): domain Eukaryota; kingdom Metazoa; phylum Arthropoda; class Arachnida; order Araneae; family Salticidae; genus Salticus; species Salticus scenicus. The sequence goes on along the minus strand of OZ005652.1, from coordinate 135,326,213 downwards.
CCAACCGAAAAGAATTTGAAAAATGTTGGCCATTACTAGCATATGTTACCCCTGCACAATCGATTAAAAAGAAATTCATCCGACGATACATTTTAGGCTGTTGCTTTACCTCATATTCTGCATATGTCAATTTCATTTGTACGAATAATGGGTTCATGAATATTTATGTACAACAGAAATATAATTTTAAGTTAAGAAATATTTATATATTTGTTATAAAACATCCATTTATTATACTGTTTTTTTTTTTTTTTTTTTTCAAATTTCTTATGCATTTTTTTTTTTTCTCCTTTTCTTTCCTTTTTTTTAATGTATTTTTTTTATTATTATTTATTTAATCATTTATTTTTTAATAAAATAATTTATTGATTTACATTCAGTTATAAGTCATAAAAAATTAACTAAATACATTTTTCGCTTTTTATAGCTTCAAAAATATGTATTTAAAAAATAATAATACATAAATATTTGAAATAAAGGGACAATTTTTGCGGTTGTAGATTTTTTCGATGTAAACTCAGGATTTAAAGAAATATATATGCATTAGGTACTAATTAATTTATTAAAATTTTTCAGATTTGAGAACATAACTGTCATATACACTGAGAAAAATTCTGTAACTGGCAGTCTAAGTTGTGGCTCTAGAAAAAATAGTTCCATGTCATCCTTTTAAATTCCAGTTCCCTTGCAAAGCGAGTTCTAGAAGCCTCTATTAGAATTCTCGAGCGTTTGCCTATATTCTCGAGGGCAAAGTTCTTTAAAGATTTCTGGAAATAAATGAGACTACAAGAGGCGGGTTTCAGTAACTATAATCTTGGTTTATTACCAAATTCTAGAAAATCAAGCGAGAATTTCTCGCAATACAAATGATTCAGAATATTGTTTCACCATCTAGAAATGCGTACACTAGAAATTCTCGATAATTTCGTCCATTCAGTTTATTGGCGTGCCTTACGCGCATAGCTCGGAAATCAATGGCCACTTATTCATTCTAGAGGAAGGCGATATATATATATATATATATATATATATGTATATATTGTACAAATGTAGGAATTTGGAAACTTTAATTTTAAATACAAAAAAGTAACATTAGATGAGCGCAATGCTGCTCCTTGCTAATGTACAATATAAATCTAAATAGAATGAAAAAGAAAAACATCAACATATGTAACTGAAGAGGAGCGAAAGAAAAAATGGAAACAAAAGTATCTAAATGGCAGGGGGGAGTTGTGACCACCCCACTCCGGTTAAACATGTTTTACGACCGGTCAACACTCCCGGATACCTGATACTTTGTATCAGGTATCAGGGTACTTTGTATCAGTGTATCAGGGTACTTTGTATCATACTTTGTATCAGTATCAGGTATCCGGGAGTGTTGACCGGTCGTAAAACATGTTTAACCGGAGTGGGGTGGTCACAACTCCCCCCTGCCATTTAGATACTTTTGTTTCCATTTTTTCTTTCGCTCCTCTTCAGTTACATATGTTGATGTTTTTCTTTTTCATTCTATTTAGATTTATATATGTATATATATATAGAGAGAGAGAGAAAGAGGAAAGCGGTATATATTTTTTTTCTCTGTGTATGCGGCTCTAGTATAATAAACCATAAATTGGTTGACATTATGATTAAAACATTTAATATCGTTATTTTCAAATATGTATCATCGCTGGGCAGTTAAAAAATAAAAAAAATGTTTTTTTTTTTTTTTTTTTTTTTTCTAAATCAGTTTACACAGAAGAATTTTCTATTCGTGCAATATTGGTAAAAAATACAATGCTTCGAGATAAATCTGCAATCTTAAACAGGTTATATTAATAGAAACTAATTTCTGTTGTTTGATATTTAAACTTGAAAAACTTCTTTACACACCATAAAATTAATGGGAGTATTACCACTTTTCGAAAGGATGTGGCCTTTATTTTTCAGGTGCAAAATGCGTGCAACTGCCGTGGGGACAAAAGCAAGACTGTCAAAAAGATCTCTTGCTTTTGTCTCCAAGGCAGTAGCACTTATTTTGCCTCTAAAAAAGAAAAGCCAAGTCCTTTCGAAACTGATAATGCTTCCATTAATTTTATGGTATGTAAAGAAGTTTTTCAAGTTTAAATAGTCTGTCGTTTGATTCTGAGTTTCTATGATTATCAACATATGGTTAGTACGAGAAATTTCCTATTTGTTTTCACAATTGCATTTTTCTAGAAATCCGCCGTCAGAGATAATTATTGTTTTTTTTTATTGTAACACAACATTAAATAATAATGTTCTGCTTAAAAAATAATAATAATACTTAATAAAGTTTTGAAAAAGTACTTTCCAATTCGAATTTCTCTAACCAGTAACAATAAATTTTTATTATAACTTTACTTTTCTTTACAAATGAATTTTATAATTCGATTACATTGTATAAATTATAATTGTAGTACATATACTAAAACAATGTATAATTTTAATATAACCGATTTAAATATCTTGCATTACAACTGTAAAAAGTCTTTAAAAAGTTTCACAGAAACATTAACAGTTTATACGTTAAAACATTTTAAATAGTTATTTATTTCTACTAAGCTTTCAAATCTTTATCGTTGAGTCTTCATCAGAGTTATGGGTATAGTAAAAATTTTGTAAATGAATTATGTAACAGTCTCATTTTGAAAAATAAATTCAGAAATAACTTCTCATTATCCAGAATATTTAAAATGCTCTGTCATAAATTTTGCTGTTAGTAAATTGATTAAATATTGATAAAAATTTTAGATAAAGAATTATTCAGAAAAAAAAAAAAATAATAATAATAATAATTTTTTAAAAGTTATTCATCTGTATGTTAAAAACACAATCTGAAAAACCTTTTTATCTGATCATAAACTGAAGATTGCCTTACATACAAAGATAAAATTAAGTATAAGATGCATTTCCTTTTTAACCCTTTATCTACAGCATTATGAAATAGACAAGAAATGTATTTGAAACATATTTTTGTAGTTACTTAAGAATATTGCATTCTCTAACTCAAGTATTGTTTTTGGGTCAAATTTTCAAAAGTGAGTTTCTGTTATACAGGTTGATTCAAAATTAGTGTAACCAATTTCAGAGCATCAGAAATTTTTATTGGGTTAAGTTATTAACATGAAATTTTCGATTTGGTTTCCTTTAACATAGTACATTTTAAGTAAACGTTTAGTCCAAGCCAAAAGAGCATTCTCGACCATTTTTAGGGTATTTTTCTAACTTCCTCTTTGATTGCTTTTTGAAGTCATTGAAGTGTTCTTACTTTACGTCTACTTGATTGTTTTTTTTAAATAACCCCATAAAAAATAATCACAAGGAGCACAGTCAGGGGATTATGGTAGCCATTTCGCAGGAGGAAGACTTTTTTTTTTTTTTTTTTTAAATATTTTTGCAATTTTACAGTTGATTTTGCAGTATGACTTGGTGCAGAATCTTGGTGAAAAAAAACTTTCCTTGAGGGTAAAGACGTTCACTTTCTTTGATCATGTGCTTGAAAACTTTATTCTGATAGTATTTAACACCAATTTTAGCCTTTGGTTCTACAAAAAATGGTTTTGTTAAGCCTTGAGAGGACATTTCCATCCATACTATAACACCTGACGGCCAACTTGCCTTTTGCAGAACAGCTACGTCTGTGCGAGACTTTTCGCGGGAAATAGATTGTATCTTCGTTTTGCCAGTTGTGGATAACAGATGAAACAGTGCTTCATCCGAAGTTACCCGAGTTTTGTATCTAACATTAAATACAGCGTAACATTAATAACATTTTTGTAGCATAATATTAAATACAGAGGCCAAGAAAGTTTTCTTTGTCGATTGTAAAACCTGTTGTTTCTTTGCTAAAGTTCTTTGAGGGAGAGGATTTTTTACAGCAATAAGTCTTTTCACCTTTTTTTTTTTTTTTTTTTTTTTTTTTTTTCACCAAGGATTTCCTTTCGTCCACACTTTTTTTCCTGGTGCTTTGATTGCCAGCCAAATTTAATTTCTTTTCGAAGTTCAGATTGTAATCCATTAGAAAAATGTCTTGTCTGATTTTTAAACTTTATTTATAACAGAGTTTGAGTAATCATCCTTCAAAAGCTTTAAAATTTCGTTTCGGGTTTGAGGATTTAATTTCGGAACCATAATTTACTCCCACTAATAAAAATAGCTAGACTGGTAATTTAACAGTCTCACTTTTAAAATAAAACTGGTGTGGTAAAGCGATTAAAATTTGCCATAAATAATTACATGCTTTTAAAATTGGTCACACTAATTTTGAATAAGCCTGTATTTACATGTTTTGAGATCCATTGAATCTAAAAAACTGGGCGACTGGTCTCTGTGTGTCTGTGTGTCTCTCTGTGTATCTTTGTCTGTGTCTGTGTGTGTGTGTCTTTTATCAGCATATCTCCAGAACAAATAGTAGCAGGAAGTCAAATTTCGGTATTCTAAGCTCCTGTATCATATAGTGATGCTACACTAAACTTTTCGTTGAGATCAAGCAAATAGTTCGTCTACAGGGATATTCAAAGAAATTCAAATACATTACGACTATGGGGAAATTTCTGATAAGTACAATGTGATATCTATAGGCTGACCTATACTAAATGTGATGAATATGTTTTTTATATGCATAAAAGCATATTTGTGTAGAATGTGGTATTATTTGTTTACACGGCTACCCAAATTATTTGGTTATATTGGTCCTATACTTTTAAATTGCTGGAAGTGTACTTCGTTTCCAGTTAAGTGTTTTTCTATAAAAAATTCAATTTAAGTACGCAATGATATGTGAATGTAGATTTTAAACAATACACAAGGCTATCCAAAAATAAGCTATACGTTCATTTCTATTGAATGGAATCGTTGGAAATGTTTTGCTACATTTTACTATGTCGACAAACACTTCTCTATGGTTTTTTGTATAGTATCACGTTTTGAGGTGCTTTGAATACGAAAATGCATTTTTTGAGCAGTTGATCTGATTATATATCTGGATCAGCATAATTTAAAAACAAATATCTACAAAAAATACAATTTTGGCATTTTGAAGTTCGTTTTATGTTACTGCTTGAAAAGTTTGATCAAGACTGGCAACTTTGAAAGGAGATTAATAACAGTCTTGAAAATAAATAAATAAATAATAATTGTAGACACTATAATTGAATGGGGAGTTGAGAGGGCAGTAGCACCCATCGCTCAGATTTATGTGTCAAATAAACTGTTCTTAAACCTATTTTAGATTTTTGTGAAAGTTCACTGAAATCTATTATCTTACTATATTCATATTACGACTTAATCTGCAATCTATCTCAATAGTACAGAAATGCAGGGTAAGAGAAAGTCGTGTGAGTGACACACCAGATTATTTTTTAAAGATATATGCAATACAAATTAAGCATATCACCTCATCATAGGAAATAATGATAAATTTGTGAGGTAATACTCTTGTGTAACATCGGTACATAGATGTCGATAAAGATATTTCGACCTTAAAAAAGTGTAAAAGAAGTATTTACTTTTTATGTAGCGTATATTTTTTGGTGGGGGATTCTTGAAGTTATATAGGAATTAATTATAATACACGTGAAGATTCTGAAAAATGCTAATTAAAAACACCAAGGAAAACCTATAAAATCATTTCTCCAATAAAAACGGCTACACGTAACATCTAGTACCTTGCACTGAGAAAAAAATCTGCAACTGATATCTAGAATCTAAATTGTGGCTATAGAAAAAATAGTTCCATGTCATCCTTATAAATTCTAATCCCCTTTGAAAGCGATTTCTAGAAGCCCCTATTAGAATTCTAGAGAGTTTGTCTATAATATCGAGGGCAAAGTTATTTAAAAATCTCTGCAAATGAATGAGACTACAAGAGGCGGTTTTCAGCAAATGTAATCATGGTTTATTACCCAATTCTAGAAAATCAAGCGAGAATTTCTCGCAATACGAAAAATTCAGAATATTCAGAATATTGTTTCACCATCTAGAAATGTGTAGACTAGAAATTCTCGATCATTTTGTCTATTCAGTTTAATGTCGTGCCTTATGCACAGAGCTCGGAAATCTATATTTAGAGATTTAGAAAATGGCCACTTATTTATTCTAGATGAAGGCAGTATATATATATATATATATATATATATATATATATATATATATATATATATATATATATATATATATATATATATATATATATATAATATATATATATATATATATACATAGTCTGTAATGAGAGTTACAGTGAGGTACCTATGTTCTATTCTTATAAATGTATTTGAAATATCTTTCATAAATCCGATCTTATACGCTTTTTTAAATAACGGTACTGTAAAATATTGTTTGTAGATAAAGGGCTAAAAAAGGAGAAATGTGTGGTATAGAATTAAATATAAAATATAAACAATATCAGCCAATATATCATTTGATAGAGAAAGAATGCATAGAAAGAGACAATAAAAAGGATTCCATTGAAAATATTTCGTAAAAGAAAAATAATATTTAATATTGTATTTTCAGGAAAATGTACTGGAGAACTTTTTTCCTTTTCTATGCCTCATTCTAGGTAAAAAAATATCTGGATTTAATGCTCTAGAAATACTTTATATTGTATATCAAAGAGTGATTTTTGTGGTACTTATTTTTCCATTTCAGACAACATAATATGTTATCCGTAGACAAAATAAATTTGCCAAAAAATTTTTACTTTTCCCGCAAGATTTAAAAATAATATGCATATATGTATGTTTTGATTTTATGTTTTGAACTATAAGATATGAATGTGCTACCTTTAATTTGAAGATAATTAATCTGTTTTAGACTATTTTTATTTTCAAAAAATAAATTATTTTATACACTAAGCATAAGCAAAAAAGAAAATTGAATGCAGATCATAAATTATAAACAGTGCTCTAAATAATATCTCAGTTTTATGATTTACACATAAGATAAATCCCTGTTATTTAAAACTTGATGTTGCATTATGCCCATAATAAAACCTGTCAATTATTTTGATAAAGCGAATTTTAGAAAACTGTCAGGAAATGAAAATCTTTTTTTTTTTTTTTTTTTTTGAGACTTTTACTTTAAAAATACAATATTAAAAAAAAAAAAAAAAAAAAAAGCCACCTGTTTTCTGTCTGCCGCCTAAAGTGAAGGAAATTTAAGAAATGATAATGAGGACAAATAAACATTCAATAAAAGCGATATTTATATTTTATCCTAGAAACTTTTAATAATAACCTATATAACTTTTAAAAATATTTCTCTTCTAATATATAAAAATATAAGACGGACAAATAGGTAAAAGCTACCATTAACGCATTTTTCAGTTTTTAAAACTTTAACTCAGTGTATCAATAAATACATATTTGATTTTTATTTAATTTTTTTATTGATTGTGTGACATTTTTTAAAATAATTTTTATACTATTAAAAAATATTTTGCGACTTTTAAATGATTTTTTTCGGGGGGGGGGCTAAAAATATCTTTTACAATACCGTTTTTAAAACATAAGCTATTAAAAGTTAAAATACGCTGTAAAGTTTAGGTGTAGCTTTTAATATAGACAGTTTTAAAAAGCTGTGTTTTTTAAATATAACCTTTGCTTTTGCTAAAATTCTAGCGAACTATTACCAGCGCCTTTCCAATTTTAGCATTTAATAAATTATTATTTGAACCATACATTGAATCATATTCTTTTTGTATATGAATTAAATTCATGCATTTAGAATTTTTTTTTCTTATATTAAAATAAACAAGACAGATAAACAGAAAATAAAATATCATTAATACATTTTTGAGTTTTTTAAACTTCAACTTAATGTATCAATAAAAAATATATCTTAAATTTTGCATATATTTCTATTTTCTTATTTAATATATTTATATTTAAAATTGTTAAATATATTTAAAATAGTGCATTCAAAAGTTTGTTTCAGAAATGGGTTCTGAATTCTGATGTTAAAAAATTAACTAAAGAAAAAAAAGAAAAGAAAAAGAAAAGAAAAGAAAAAGAAAAAGAAAAAGAAAAAAGAAAAATAACAAATTTGATATTATATTGAAAGGCATCTGTTGCATAGGATAATTCTAGGAAATGCTTGTTATTTTTGTGTATTTGAGTTCTGTAGTTCAATTTCAGAAATACATAGTATTTTAACGTAAGACCCACAACATACAAGAAAAATTGCTACTAAAACTGCTTGAACAATTAGAAAAAAAAATGCTTCAGTCCTTTAAGTAATTCAAAAAAATGTTATGTCATACATTAATAAGGTATGAAGTTTTTCAAAGAAAAAAAAGTTATTTTACTTATACAGGTTGGTTTTTTAACTGATCCATACTCCTTAATGAAAAATCTATCGAGTCGAAAATTTCGAGAATCCAATAATTATTTTTTATGTATATAGAATAAATCTAAATAAAAATATGACTTAAAATATGACTGAACTATTTTCCCCTTTTCCTATTACACATGAAATAACGACCCTGACAGTATTATTATTATTGTATATATATATATATATATATATTTAATAGTAGTTGAAAGTAACATGCATGTCGCGATGGAGAACATAAATATAGAATTATTGATAGCGTACCATTAAAGATTGTTTAACATTTAAAAAATAGTTATCGTGTAGTTAATAACAATATTCTGTGATACGTCTACATTAGAATAACACCTACAAATAGAAAACAATGTATAAGTTTTATTATTATTATTATTATTATTATTATTATTTGAAGCATATTGTACAAAGTCATTTTATATTACGTGTTAAAGCCCTTTCTTCAAATGTACTTAAATAAGTGTGATAAATTTTTATCCAGGAAATATTTTGCACATAACAATTTTACAAAATAAAAAACTCAAATAAAACCCGTTTTAAGAATATCTATTAGAAATAAAAATATATTATCTGTAATCAGATTTAAATAAATTTCACGAAATCTAATATTTGTTTCATCATACTTTTGAATAAATGATTTTCTGAAAACGAATTATCATTGTTCAAACAAGTTTAAATTTATAGGAAAATTATGAAACTTTATTAAGAAAGTTCAGATGTATCCACACACAAAGCTACACAGATGTTCGCAATGTGACAAATGTTTACAACTTTTCTACAAAGACAACTATTATCTTACGAAAGAAAAAAATATATATGTTAAGTGCCTTGTAAATTACAGCAAATACGCATTAAAATTTCTTGGGAAATTCATTTGTGTAAAACATAATGAGACAATAAACGCAACAATTTGTATAGTTTTAAAAGAATAATACCTATAAATTGCAAATACATATTTCATTTTTGTCGTATTAATAGAATACATTTGTTAGAAAATGTTTCTAGAAACTCTTTACAGGCGTCAGTTGTTACATTAATGAGATGTTTAGTAGTTATACCGATATGGCGTAAAGATTCATAAGCAAGGCTTTGAAAGGTTTATGGCTTTAATTTTCTTTTGGGCACAAGAATGAATCTTAAGAATTTCGTTCGTTATTTGAATATCTATTATAACAAATGACACATTTGTTTTAATATATGAATAAATGTTTTAATATATGAATAAAAGTTAGATTGAATTAAATATAAACTCTTGTTGCAGCTAGTGGAGCTTACGTCGATATCTTGGACCATCTGACACCGATATCAATAAAACAATAAGATTTATTAAGTGAAATTAAATTAATATTTTTCCTAATGTAAACATTTTAACTCTAAACATATTCTGACATAATTTATATTCTTATTTTGGTTTATGTAGCGAAATCTTGCTATAAAGGAAATGTTTCCTTTATTAATATAAAACCCATTTATAACATATTACTTTTTTTATATCTTTATGGGAAAATGAGGCTTAGTCAATTTCAGGTCGCTGCAGGTAAGCGGTGGTGAAGTAGATTGCGGGGTAGCATTGAAAAGTCTGGTATCAGCATCTCGGTGACGCAATAGATTGAAGTAAGGATGAATTGACTCTAATGGTCGGTGACGCAATAGAGAAAGCTAGAATGATTTTCGGCCAACAAGGCGCCACTAAAAGAGAAAGTGATTTGCGTAAAGTAAGTGAATACGAATGGTTATTAGAGTTTTGAGAAGTAAAAGCATGGAGGTTCTCGACTTCGGTGTGGATAAATATCGTAGTGTAGTGGGATACGGTGTGGTGTTGTTGTTAGCAGTGGATGAAGTCGCTGATAGTATGATATAACTTTGTTGGCAGAGTTAAAGCAATCTATAGAGTGTGTTATAGTGTCGGAGGTCTAGTTAATACGACTGTGTGTTGTTGGAGTTTGATACTAGTGAAGGGAAAGTAATATTATCTTCATTACACGAGGTGGTGTAATCTGTGGATCTACCGAGAGCAGCGTTTATCAGTTTTCAACTCAACTAGTTATTCCTCCGGGGCGAGATAAAACTTTTATATTTTTCTATGTTATTTACCTATTTAACTATTGATTGATCTCTGGGTGAAAAGTCATTCCCTCTTATACTTTAAATTTTAAATAAAAGGTTTATTTATATTTTACATTTGAGTCTCGTCTTGTTCAGTTATCTAAGTATCTAACTAAAATGGGGGTCTGGTTTTAATGAAGCTTGGGCGCAGACTCCACATCTTGTAGTAAAAACTTCCAACATCCATTGAAAGAAATGTTTTTAAATTTACATATAATTTAAGAAATATCACATTCTACATAACAAACAATAATCTTAAATTTAATTTAAAAAATAAAAATTTTACGCATAAAAAATAGATTATTTGAATAATAAATTAAAAAACTGGGGTACAACAAATACTTGCTTTTGCCTCCAAGGCATAAACTTCATCTTTTTTTTTTTTCCCTGCAAGGTAGTAGCACTTGTTTTTTTCACTTGAAGAACAAAGACCACATCCTTTGGAAACTGGTAGTTTTTACATTAATTTTATGGTCTATGAAGAACCTTTTAAGTTTAAATATCTTAATAATATCAGAATATTTTTTAAACATAATTTGACGTAACTTCATATTTTGTAATTTAAAATAAAATAAAATAAATAAATAAAATACTTTATTAAGCAGACAATTTTAGCATTCATGATTTAAAAAGCATCATGTCATAATATCAAGTAAAACCAAAACGATATCTATCGTATTTAGTGTTTCAAGCAATAAACAACTGAAACCACCATTAATGTACACTTCGGTATTTTACCGTATTCCAGTTTATTTAAGTACTTATGCAAAATTTATATAACACTTAAACAGAAAATACGTTAAAAAATAAATCAAGAGGTTTTATATAATGTAAACCTAATCTAAAATAAAAACAAGAACGAAAAACCATGCGGTTTGCGTTGAATATTAACACTTTCCAACCATACGTACTCATTGCCACGTTCAACCTTCAATGTCTTTTGGCTACGTTATCACACAATAAGCAGACAAAAGGACGGAAAGGCAGACACATAGACAAAGTGAATTCATGACCATTCTTAAACATTTTTGGAATGTATTAAAAATGCTTCATACAAGCGGAAATGCAATTCCAGCAATTTCCAATCATAGCCCTTACTGTATCTGAATATTTTAATTTAGCCTTGTAAATCTGAACGCTAAACGTATATTCTACGCAAAACATTATTCCAGCAATTTTCTTATATAGCTCTTAATATACCTGAAAACTTTCGTAAGCCCATGTAAATCCTAATATCAGTTATACTATATACTGCAAAGCATTCTTTCATGCGTATGAATAATATATTTCAATTTCATCAAGGTTTGTTCAAAGTTATTAAAATATGGTTTATATAAAAACATGCAATAGAAATTTGCTTTGGAATACTTTCGGGTATCCCTGTACACACACCATTGGTGGTATTTACTTTATTTTCAATACAGAATATTCTATTTTGAATAACATGTTTCAATTTCGTAAAGGTTTGTGTAAGTAAAAGAATTAAAATATGGTCTATATAAGTACCTTTCATAGAACGCAATGTTTTGAAATACTTCCGGTTGTCCCTGTGCACAAAAGAGTCGTAGTATTTACTCTATTTACAATAGGAAACACCCGTTGGAGAATTTGAATAACGTAAATTAGTTTCAAGAAATTTCAACAATATTTACCGCAGTTAGAGTGCGAACAGACAGACAGAGAGACAAACGGAAGTCATAAACACTTTCCAACTTTGTTGGAAAGAATTGAAAATAAATCCTATGACTCTTACACACCAAGAACTATTTAACAATTTTTGATTACTGTATTTTATTCAATCTACTCTATTAAAACAAGAACCTTTAAGTTGTTTTTAGAAATAATTCGTAAGCTTATGATAAATCTGTAAAAACAACTATTCTTCGACCACTTTTCATGAAACCATAGAAGCATCTGCGCAAGTGCTAACTCAATGAGGCCAATGCTAAAATAGGGATGACAGTCATCTGACTCAGAGAAAATGAGCAATGACACAGAGCGCGGAATTACTGGATGTTTTCCAAATTTCAAACTGTTGGTCAAGCTGGTATCCCTTTAACATTTTGGACGCGTCCTCACTGCTAGTTTTAGGATATGTGGCCTCACTGTACAAACATATTTTTGTTTTGGCAGAAGATGTTTTCCCGAGTGTGACTTAACTACTGTCAGGTTCACCTAAGCCGAATAGATCAAAGCGGAGACACCAAGACAAAGAGTAACAGCCTTGTTATCACAACTGGAGGTTTGCAAAAGTCCATCGCCATGCGTCTTAAAGAATCACTAGATTCAGAAATCGGAAGAATTGTCCAGACTGATTAGAAATAATACAGTGAATCTTCAAGAATGCAGTGGTGGTTAAAATTATAGGGACAAGGTAAAAATCGCCAAATCTTGGCTACAATTGGCCGGAATATTATGTAAATTTTATGACTGGAAACCAATGAAAAATGAAACATTTTTTATTAGTTTTTTTGGATATATATATAATAAATTCATATATATATATAGACAGTTGTGTGATATGGACAAAATTATAAGGACAACTGTATTTGTGTGTTCTAAAAAGCAAAATTTGCATATTTTTTTTCTGCACACGGAACTCCCAGACGATATAAAAGCTTAGTAAGCGATTGGGAACTTTATACTCTATTTTTGCAGTCATGCTGCTAGGTATTAAATTTTCGGAGTTTAAGAAAGGAAATGTAGTTATTTTTAAAACCTCAAGCCATAATTCACGACAAATTGCAACAGTCAATTATGATATTCTTAAAAATTCCAACAAATATGGACGGCAAAGATATACATGTAGGTAATCGTTTGTTTTTGTACGTAAGAAAAGAATGATAAGAAGGCGAATTTGCTACTAAAAATATAAATAAACATACACTCACCGAGAATCAATCTTACGATGCAGTGCTCGAACTGTTCGACGTGTTTTACAATAAGAAAAAAAAAATTTCGTTATGGAAAACTTAAGTCACGACTGCCAGTTACAAAAGTTCATAAGAGACTGAGGGGGGAGTTTGCCAAAAAATACATTTCTATAGGAAAAAAGCGGTATGATGTTATCTTTTCTAGTGAGAAAAGTTTAATTTGGATGAACCAGATTGTTTTGGGTACTTTTGGTATGATCTCTGTTAAGCAAAGGAAATTTTCTCAACCCGTACCATTGGAGGGGCTCAGTAATGGTTTAGGTCAGTTTCGCAACAGATGAGAACCTTTTTTCCATTTTGTAAAGCACGTCGAACAGTTCGACTACTGCATCGTAATTTTAATTCCTGTTTAATTTCCATCTATGTTTCTTTTTTGAGCAATCTTATTATCATTCTTTTCCTACGTATAGAAACAGGAAATGGCCTGCCTATGACTTTGCCGCCCATATTTGCTGGGATTTTAAAGAAAATTATAAATGACCATTCTCGATCTATTCAGCTTTGTCAAAATTTCACATTGAGTAAATCTTGAACTTTTAACTCTTTGACGCAGATGGGACGCCGGTGTCCCTTTTGCTTATTTATTTTTTGATGCTCTTATTACAAATATTATTATTATATGATAGTTTTTTATTATAAAAGAGAGTCTAATAGTTACTATAAAAAATCTATTAGATTATCAGAGTAAATATTTTACTAAAATAAAAATGTTAAATAAATGTAGTTTGAAAAAAAAATTATCAACCTATTTCAAAAATTTATTTCTAATTAAATTTGATTATTTAAAAAAGATCAGTAATGAATTATTGCTACTCCTATATCTAAGTAACTGTAAATAAGTGCAATTTGTAAAAATATTTATTCATGGGACGGCCGTGTCCCATGATGAATTTACCTTTAACGCAGAAAGGGACACCGGTGCCCTACTCTATATTTTAGAACCAAAATTAATTAAAATTTTAAATATAACATTTTCCACTTATTTTGATCTAAAATAACTTAAAACTATCAAAAAAGTGTAAAAATTATGTTTGAGGAGAAATCTGCTTCAAAGGGTTAAAAACAACCACTTTCTCTTTCTGAAATTTCGAAAGTTTAGTACCTAGTATGCCTGAAAAAATACAATACGATGTTCTCAATCGCTTACTAAGCGTTTACGTTATCTGGGAGTGCCGTGTACAGAACAAAAAACTTGCAAAGTTTGTATTTTAGAACACACAAACACAGTTGTCAAGAACAGTTGTGTGTGTATATGCGGACGAATCTTCTGCACTATTATATCTCTAAACGGAAAAAGATAGAACAATGGACCTTCATATGTAAGTCATGTCCGGAGTACGGTTGAATTTGGAAACGTTTGGTGAAAATTTGAAAACTTGGATGTTCGGTATTGAAAACTGGAAATGTATTTTTCAGTATAATTTAGTCAGTTATTTTAATTCTATATCTCAAAAAATGCTCTACCTTTTTTTTTTTTCAGTTTTTCTACGCAAACTTCCTTTTTGACGACATATGTATGTAATAGTTAGTTATTAGAAGAAAACTGATAGGCGACAAGATTTGGTAGAGCAATTTTAAGTCTCAAAGCGATTGTCTAAAATGCGGCTCTATGATTTGTTTCAAATTCATCGAATTGACTCCCTTTTATATGTACTTTTTTAGGTAATACTTCTTTTCTGGTGTACAAGTTGGTTTAATGAATTCTGGTTAAAATCGGCTATGGAATCATAGTCGGTATCACAAAAGCAGGTGTAATGATTTTCTTCAAACTTATGGGGTGTTGCATGAATGCATACATTCAGAAAAAAAATATTTTTTGTCTTATAATATACAAATACATAATATACATATTTTATTATGAAGTGATGTTACATAACACCCAGATGTATTTTTGTATGAATTAGATGGCTGGTACAGGAAAATTGATATTTGCCTGATTAAGTAGGTCTTTTTCTCTGAACTCTCTCTCTATATAAAGTCAGCTTAAACGTCTTTACGGTGTTTATATTACTTATAGTAAAACTGGTAGAGTTTGATGACTTAGATCAATTTTATGTCCTTTCACCACATTACAGCATGAAAGATGTTATAATAGGCATGCAGGGGTTAATTCAAATTTTATGTTTGTCACAGATCAGATTTTTTAGAAACGATTGTGATTCAGTCTTTATTTGATAAATCAATCGGCTTTCGTCCATGACATCTAAAAATACACATCTTAGTAATACATAAATAACATTTATACCTAAATTACTTCAATAAAAGAAATTTTTTTCTTACCTAACATATATAATTTTTAAAAGTCACATTTTCCGCGATTTTGCACCGCTTAAAATACTTACAAAAATTGAAAGAGTTATAATTTCTTTTTATTATTGTTATTATTATTATTATTATTATTATTAAATAATTTGTAATTATGTGTAAATATATACTGCAATATTATAATTTGTAAAACTATGTTTTAATTAAAGTTTATTTATTTTTTGCTTTTTATAAACTTCCTTAAAACACATTAAATAATGCCTTTTATAATAAAATCAATGGTTTCAGTTTTTTCTACTACAGGAAGCAACTTCAGTTCAAAAAAGACACCCGGATATTATGCCACATCCGACTCTTCAAAATTTTCTTTTCTTGTCTCTAGAAAAATACTTTTTTTTTTTTTTTTATTAACAGTATATTCTAAGCATCAAATAATTTTCTAATTTATTCTTATTAATACAGTTACTTTTTCTTAATATTGAAAGAAAACTTCAAAGACTATAATTGTGCTTTAAAATGTATTGATTGAAATAGAATACAAAATTCCTTAATAAAAGACAGTCTAATTATTTTATTAAATTATGATATAAATAATTAACTAATATTTTAAATAAGTATCTAAATATATATATATATATATATATATATATATATATATATATATATATATATATATATATATATATATATATATATGTGAGACTATTAATTAAAATGTAGGAGAGGCTTTTGATCTTTATATAAATAAAGTAATATCTAATAAATTATTTATCTAATTATAAATAAGTAAATTATAAAATCTTTTTATTTAAAATTTGTGAAGGATTGCTTATTGCGTTTTACCATCGCTCTAGTGCTGCGCTATGGACGATTGCCGACAGTCTAGAACTCATCCCTAGGTATGGTCTGAAGACTTGCCATCACAATAAAATTAGTGAAGAAAGTATATTTAAGACATGTGTATTTATATTATCCTACACAATCTAGATCCAGATTTCAATATTTGGGGCCCATTGAATATATATATATATATATTTAAAAATTTTATAAATTTTTCTGAGAAGTATAATATGGTTTACCATTCACACTGCATTTTTTCGTCTACATTGCTGCAAAAATACAGTAGAATCCCGGTTATCCAAAACCCGATTAGACGAGAGCCGCCGTAGCCCAGTCGGCAGAGCGCAGGCCTCGTAATTGGAAGATTGCGGGTTCGGTACTCGAACAGGCCAAAGACCGTCGTATACACTAATGGTGGCTGGTGCACGTAAAATATGTCGTGGCCGCGAAGTCCTCCATGTTCCAATCAAAAATTATACCTCTGGGGGTCACCGAAGCGGAAGAGCCATCCCTTCCGTGGAGGATCAAAATTGCGATGGCATGTTTCCGGTCCACCTCTAGGGGCGAGTCCCAGACCATCGCCAATTGTCCATCTGCGCAGCATTAGTGCGACGTAAAACCCAACCAACCAACCCGATTATACGAACGCCTTCATCCTTGTTTCTAAAAATAGGTTTATCAGAAAAACTTTTCCATTTTTTATTTTAATAAGGAAAATATTATTTACGAAACATTGAAACTATACGTAAATTATAAGATATATAAATTCTGAAAAACGCAAACTGGAAACTTGTGTTATTTACTACCAAACTAAACATTTTATTCAATGTATATCAAAGTATGTATTATAAAAAAAAAAAAAAAAAAAAAAAAAAAAGCAAAGAATCACAGAACTTATATCAGAATTTCTTATAAAATATTCTATATATACCAAATGAAGCATCTTGTGTTTTAATATATAAAAATACTTTACCTAAGAAATTACTTGCTTAATCACAGCCCCTTTCAAAAGGTTAAGTATGTGAAACAATCTCTCTGCTTGTTCATCTTCATAAACAATACAATTTCAACATTAGATATTTCCCTGGAAATATATTTGAACATTTCCAACAAAATTCTTGATTTAGTTCAGAATTGTCATTTATAGCTTCATCAGAATCAACTTAAAAAAAAAAAAAAAATTCATCAACCGCCGACAAACAAATCTACGTATTTGAGTAATTTGAGCAACACTACATGTAAATATGCATATACTTGAAATGCATATCGAACTATTACATACACAGCTAATTATTTTGTGTGGCTCTGTAAACAATAAATATTTTTCCTACCATGTATATTTTTCCTACCATAAATATTTTTTCTACCAATAAATAATTTTCATAACATTATTTTGTGTTTTTAAAGAATGTACGTAAATTTCATTTACTTTAGAGAAATCCAATCTAAACTGTATTTAGCAAACATTTTGCATATACACGCAGTATATTTGAAACTTTTTATGTCTGTACAGGAATCATTTATCTGATTTTAATAAAAAAAATGTCCAGTAGTGTTCCCATATATGTTAAATACTAAGCTTATGTTTCTACTGATTTTTGTTTTGGAGTACATGTTGGTAAAAGCTTCTGAGACATGCACAAAGACAAACTTTAAAAACCTGATTTTCGAATACCTTTAATTTGACCTTGAAACGTATAAACAGAGCAAAATCTCAATTTCAGAAATTTGTCCGAGAAAATAATACTTTTTCTTGGGTCGCAGAAAATAAAAAGTATCGTGGAGATTTTTTCATTTTAACAGTCACGCTGTATAATATTTAAGATCTAGTTAATAGTATTTCAGAAAAATAAACATACTCAGTCATCTGAAATAATATCGAAAGTATGGATACTTTTTATGAAAAAGAAAAAAAAAAGAAAAAGAAAAAGACATTGAAATATTTCCATTTTTTCGAATTTTATCATTAATTAATAGAACATAAAAAAAATAAGATGGAAAACGCACATGTTTTTTTTTCATTTTGAATCATGATTATTAATTTCTGATCGTTTAAATAACGCACTATTTACTGTATTCTGAAAACGCAGCAGAATACAAATGATATCACACTTTATGAAAAGGAAATGAAATCTCTTCTCTTTCATTGGCCTCAACGAGGAAACCAAGTTTTTTAGCTTGTACATTTAAAATATTTTTTTTATTATGACTGGGATTACACAGTTTTATTAGAAATACTGAATCGTGCAAATCTGTCCAAATATAACGCCAATTTCTAAGGGGAAAAAATATTTTTTAGCTATGTAGAAAAATGTTAAAGCAGAATTCATAAGTATTTGGGGAGGGGGGGGGGGGATCTCTTTGGTATTGTGGAGACAATAGTTTGGTAGAGCAGCATTTTATTTTGTTTAAATAATATTAATTGAAAACATTTAATAACTGCATGTACTACAATTATTTAAAAATAAATAATGCCTTCAATATCCATTTACACATTTCAAATATACTGAAATTTACGTATTTTCATATATTATATGATGTTGCAAAAATCATATATCTACAAATTTTTATAAATAATAAAACTTTTTTCGTTTTATTATTAAACAGATAAAATGTAGAAACATCCAAGGAATGACAAATACAAAGTCACTGCTATTTTACAAGTTATAGGACTTCATTGAGTGTTCTGCATAAGTAATAATTAAAAAAAATATTCCCATTCTATGACAAAAATATTGTTTTGAAGTTGAATTTTCTTTTCTAAGTTTTTTCTATAATTACACTTTTTTAGGTCCCCTGAATTCGAAAATAAGATTTTAGCGGTTGGTTTATGAACCTGTAATCAGCTTAACTAAAAGACGCGTATTAGCAGGAAGCTTAAATTCATTTTTATAAATCTGTATCACATGATAATGTATTACTTGAAACTTTTATTTGAAATCCGACAAATGATCTGTGGTACAGAAACATACAGAGAAATTCAAATAGCTTACATGTTTAGGCAGAATTTATCATCGATATATTTTACTAATTAACATATAACATATATTTTACTAATTAATTTTATTAACATATATTTTACTAATTAACTACATTAACATACACTACAATTTTCTATTCTAAAGGCAATAAAATTAAAAAATATTTTTTTTTATATCCATAAAAATATGTTTCCTATATAGAATATTTTATGAAAAGAATTCACCTTTCGTTTACAGAAACAAACAAAGGAATTCAAATACATTAGGCACTATGTTAAAAATTGCACAAAAAAAAGTTTTTTTTTTTTTTTTTCAAGATAGTGGAATCAAGAAACAGTGCCATCAAGAATGAGTCGAATATATTCTGCTGATAAAAAAATGCTTTCTAAAATGAGGAAAATAAGAAAATAATGTGTATGACACACTAAGTTATTATTAGTAAAATAAGTTTTTTTTTTTTTTTTTTTTTTTGAAATAGTTATTTTTAAAGAATATTTTGTTATTTTTTAATAAGAAACTTAATCTGAATACTCAAAATAAAATATCAGTGTAAAATTATTTCTATAATCTTAAAAGTTATAGCGTCAGCAAGGTTTGTGCGTAGTTTTGGTTTAATTTTCAATGGTAGCATACGAACTATGTATAATTAGTACTGTAGAACATTAATACATAGAACTTCCTATCACTTACGCATGAATTATTTATAAAAAAAAAATTTGTTTCCTCTAGTTTAGGACTGATTTAATTCAATGACGTTAAAAAGAAAATCGAAATAATTGCAGTATCCAGTGTATGGCAAAACGTTCGACTTTTTTTTTTTTTTTATTTTTTTTTATTTATTTATTAAATTTTTGTTTAGGAGCTTTATAAACAGATTAATACTTAGGAAATTTTGAAAAATGAAAGAAAAAAAAAGGAAAAAAAGAAAAAAAGATTGGAGAAAAACTTTGTTTTATTAGAAAAATAACTTTCTACAACTGTATTTTCCATTCACCTACATATGATAAACGTTTGAAATACATATCATATTAGTAATCAGAACAGATATTTATATATATATATATATAAAAAAGGCTAAACTAATCTTTCTTTTCCAAAGATAAACAAGCGAAGTTCCAGAATATAAAATTATGGATTAAATTTAATAGACTTAGAAGATACAGAAAAGAATTTTTGTTATACTTTTTTTTTTATTTTTTTAATATCAGTTAGTAAACAAATCGTCACTTCTAATAAAATAACACTGGCATATCAATTAGAGTACAATAGACTTTGGGGTGCACTTGCACTGCTAGATAAAGTGACGTCACGATGAAACTCTCCCCTTTTAGAGTAAGGTGGTTTTCGCTGTATTTAAAAATAAATTTGGAAATGATTTATAGATTCTATTACATTTTTCAAAAGATTTTTTGAAATTATATGTCTAGAGTTTTTTGTAAAAAAGAGTTTTTTGTAAATTTGATCAATTTCCCTATGAGTGCAAATTCTTCATTTTTGTTTATTACGTAGTAGCTATAAATTTCTGTTTAAAACATAATTCCATTTAATACGACAGGCCTTTTTTTTTCAAATTTCGCCATTGGTATCTTATAGTAAAGCTATTCGATTTCTTTAAAATGTTTTTCTCAATTTTATTTTGAATATTTTTTCAACTTAATACGGGTGGGGGGGGGGTAGAAAAACACTTTTTAAGTGATCTAAATTTGCATAAAGCAAAATTAATTAATTAATTACTAAATTAATTAAAAACAAAAAAATACTAAATTAATTAAAATAAATAACTGATTTTTTTTACCATAAAATATGAAGTTGCATTCCTTAGCGACGTTAGGTATTTTATTATTATTATTATTATTATTATTTTAGGAAGTTTAATTCAATTTGAATTTACATATATATTTTCTTTTTGGCGAGAAATCTCCTTATATTATTAAAATCTGTGCGCATCTGTCTGTCTGTCTAGAGCGCTAAAGCTCCGGCGCTAATAGTCGCAGCGCCTCGAAACTGGTGTCGACAGACGCAGAATTTCTTCAACTCGACATCGCGAAAATTCGCTAAGCGATGCGACCCTAATTAGCGGAGATATTAATAAAAGCGTTGAGCTATGTCGATCGAAAAATGACTGAGAATTCACGGATATTTGCTTAAAAAGAGACATTCTTACGGAAAAGTGGAAAATAAATTAGAAATATCAGTCGTATCGTTACAAATATGGTATCAAATGAAAGGGCCGATTTTTCTCAATCCGATGGTTTAAACGGCTTATCGATCAGACAATTAGATTTTTTTAAATTAACTAAACTAAAAAAATGGTGGCAACAAATCAAAACAATTTTAATATCGCAGACGATCGTCTACAGTCTTGAACGGAAAGAGAAACATCTGGTATTTAATGAAGTCACGTGTTTAGGTACTGCGATTAAAAATTGCAATTTTGAAAAGGCTTCAGTTTTTCAATGTCGCACACTAAACTTGGTCTACAGACCTAACATCACAAGACAGCCCCGCAGTTCAAATTTCATCGATTTTGAAAAAAATTTACATTTTAATTGGAAATTAAATTTTATTCTAATACGCGTATTTTAAATTCTAATTATGATTAAATTATTTTTAATACATCATTCGAAAGATATTTTAAAGTTCTTTTATATTATCGAAAGTTTTCACTAGATTTACACGTTTTGAGGTCTCCTGAATCAGTTTTCATTTGTATCTCAGCTACTAATTAAAATGTTTTCATAAGTAATACGTCATTAGAAAGCTTTATTGATTTGGAATCGAACAGTACATTACAGAAATTTCTACCGCCAGATGGCGCTGTAATATTTTCAAATTTCAATATTTCAATTTCTAATTATGATTAAATTATTTTTAATACATCATTCGAAAAATATTTTAAAGTTCTTTTATATTATCGAAAGTTTTCACCAGATTTACACGTTTTGAGGTGTCCTGATTAGGTTTCCTTTTGCATCTCAGCTAATTGAGTTAGACCGTTCAAAATTGGTATACGTAGGTTAATTCGGAGGGGCTGAAAGGGTGGGGAAGAAATAGGCGTGCACCGCACGCGTATCCCTTAACTTGTGCGCGTGCATCGCGCACGGGACTGCGCGGCCGAAGGCAGTGGGGACCAGGTCCGACTTTTTAACCGATGAGAAATGATTTTTTTTTCTTTTCTTTTCTTAAGAATAAAAATTTGATTTGAGAAGGAATATGTGTTCGCAGTGCGCGTATACCTTCCCGCGTGTAAGCACAGCGCGCATGAGTCGGCGCTGCCGAAGGCAGTGGGGACCCGGTGTGAGTTTTTACCCGATCAGAAATGATTTTTTTTTAGGGGGCACGAAGCGTCAGGGAAGGAATACGCGAGCGCAGTGCGTGTATCTGTTAACTTGTGCGCGCGCATGTGACTGCGCTGCCGAAGGCAGTCGGGACCCGGTCCGTCTGTATACCCGATGAGAAATGATTTTTTAAATTTTCTTTTCTTAAGAATAAAAATTTGACTTGAGAAGGAATATGTGCGCGCAGCGCACGTGTACCTCCACACGTGCGTGCGCAGCGCGCATGGGTCTGCGCTGCCGAAGGCAGTGGGTACCCAATGTGAGTTTTTATCTGATAAGAAATGATTTTTTTTAGGGGGCACGAAGGGTCAGGGAAGGAATACGCGTGTGCAGCGCGAACGGGAGTGCGCTGCCGAAGGCAGTGGGGATTTTTTTTTCTTTTCTTAAGAGTAAAAGTTACTGTTAGTGATTTATTAATTATAGTGATTCATTCGAAAATACTGACCCGCTATTATATATATATTTGTCGCCAAAAAAAAAAATAATAACTTGACATATTCAAGGTTAAACGCAGCAAATGATGGCGATGCGAAATGTTTGATTGGAAGCAATAATCCTGTCGTATTGTCATGTTCATTATTTTTTCGACGTAAAAAGAAATTTATTATTCACAATTTTTATTATTCACGTGTAAGAAATATTAATTTATTTTATGTCAAAAAAAAAAAATAATAATAAAAGAAAATAAAAGAAAGAAAGAAAAGAACGTATAATTAATTTTTATTATTATTTAATTTAATTTAATTTAATTAATTAATTAATTAATTTTTTTGTGGGGGGGGGGGGGGGAGAATAAACTTTAAAGATATAAAGGGGTTTTTATTTTAAACCAGTTATCCAGTTGAACTGAAAAATACGACATTAGCTAGATTTTTTTCTGATTAACAACTGTATCAATTTTCTTAGCGGTCCGTTGTACGGTGTAACTTTGTCCAGTGAAATAAAACCTGACATGTTGAAGGCTAAACACAGTAAATGATACGATGCTAACTGAAATCAACAGTTCAGTCGGACTAAAAGATTTAGTTTTCTAAACGGAATTATGTTAATCGTTCGTTTTTTAAATTTTACCTTTGTAAATGGTCCGTTTTAGAAAATGGAATTTTTGTGAAAGAGCAGCTTATAATCCCAACTGGGATTACCCTATATAATTTTTTATTTTTTTTATTTTTCAATAAATCATTTCATTTAAACTATCTGTTTTTAAAACTATATGGTTCTATAACCTTTCTATATTTAAACAATGTGAATTTAGTAAGATAATTGTTATAGAATACATATATAGTCAGGAGAGCAAGAACACTTCTCCTTATTAAAACCATGGTAAAAAATATTTTTTAAATGTATTTATTTTTACATTATACAGCACGAAAATCATATTACAGTCAAACACCAGTAATCCGTACAAAGATAATACGACTCCCTGCTTGTTTTGACTATGCCGGAATCTCGGCGATCAATTCATGTTTAATTGGCATAGCGGCGATAACAAGCTTTGTTCTATTGTTCTATCATGGCATCTAACTTGTTCATTGATTTCCTTTTTGTCAAAAAATGTTTGCTGCAAATGCTGTATTAGTAATAAATTTTCACTGCAGATTAGATTAAACATAGTTTGTACGATTTCATTATTTCCTCAACAAAACGTAAACAATTTACGCTAACTTTGTCGAAGAAATTAAAAGTGCTTAAACGGTTAGATAAAAGTGAATCCTTTAAAAAGAATTGCATTTGAAGTAGGAGTGGTGTATTTTTAATGACTAGAAAAAAAAGAAAAGACCTAGAAACTAATAAAATGACAATTTAGAATGTAAAAGGAATAAAAACTCGCTGAACCCTCAAAATGATAAATTGTGAAATTTTAGGAAACACTTTATGTTTCGAGTAGAAAAAAAAAAAAAAAAAAAGCCATTGCCTGCACAAAGCATTGACAAAAAAGCCCTTAAACTGAAATCAAAAACTGGCGTACAATCAATAGAAAGATATTAAAACTTCTTTACACACCATAAATTTTTCAGTCTTGCTTTTGCCTCCAAGGCAGTAGCACGTGTTTTTTTTTTTTTTTTTTTTTTTTTTGCACCTGATGAAGAAAGGCTACGTCCTTTCGAAACCGGTTGTGCTGACTTAAAATTTATGGTCTGAGAAGAAAATTTAATATCTTTCTGAAAAAGCCCTTATTTTGCATTAAAAAAAAAAAAAAGAAAAAAAAGAAGAAGAAAAAAGAAAAAAAAGAAAGAAAAAAGAAAAAGAAAAGAAAAATTAATGAAAACAACTACAAAGAGATATTTACAGCAAATGCGGGCTAGCTACTACATCGTTGGAAACAATGACATAATGACTACGTGAAACATAGTAGTTTCAGATGAGAAGTTCCCTGCTGATAAAATAGATACAAGCGAGTTCATTCCAAAATTTGAAAATCTGATTAACTCCCGATCAACACCAGTGAAACAGGTTTAAATAATAAAATAATTCCAAGAAATCTAGCTGCATAAAATAAAGCCATAAAATGTATGAAACTTGCTAAATAAAAATTTTTTACAAATACCTATATATATGAGTTTAACTATTTCTATTTGTAGCAATGCTAATGGTAGTCACAAATTGCTATTGTATGTAACAGGGATATTCGAGAAAACAAGACCAATTAAAAATATCAATGTGTTAATATTTCAGTATATTATAGAAATCAAAATTTCAGCATAGAAAAAAAAAAAAGCTTTTTTTTTTTTTTTTTTTTTTTTTTTTTTTTTTAAGGTTGATTTTGTTTGAGCCCTTGAAAAGAATTTAAAGTATAACATCTGCTTCTACGTGTAATATTCTTCCTGGATAATGCAATATTGCCCCATATTTTCTATCTATAAATGATCTAGTAATTTGAGATTGTCATCCAACTTACGGTCAGAGAGTGATCGAGTGGATAAAGAAGATAGAAGATATATTGAAAATATATTGCATTTATTATAAAAAAAAAAAAAAGACTCAATCCTTCCTGAAGCAATTTATCTTAGTGTTAAGATGCTATTTATGCAACTGCTGAGGCCTAAAAAGAAATTTTTGAAGTAAATTTTGGTCAAAAATACTGATTTAATGTGATGGAAATGAAGTTTAAAGTCAATATGAAGATGCACTAGCAATCAGCAAAGACGTACAAAACTTTGCAAACCGATGTTTAGTCTAATGACGTAAATGAAAGTATCAATCTAGATAATTCTGACGGCAGTATGAAAGAATTAAATGACAGACCAGATCATTGATGCTTTAATACAGACTATAGACCACAGCAAGAAAGAAGAGAACGGTGCGAGTTGTGAACTTAATACCTGAGTATTGCATCCAAATACAGCTCTTTGCTATATTAAACGAAACTCCTTTTCTACACCAACGGAAATTTTGTGGATACGAAAAGGAAGGAACATCGGAGCAAAATCAAGATTCTCGTTTGTTAAGCAGCAGAACAATACTGACTTTTTTTTTTTTTTTCTCCTTACATACAACTCATATTCAAAATATTAGAATAATTAAGAAAAAGTAATAAGAAATAAATTATTTTCCATTTATTTATTTTAAATACTAAGTAAATGCAATTAAATTTCTTATAAATTAAATCTGGAAAGTTTAGCTAAGATTTTAACATTTACAAAATATAAAATATAATAAATTATGCGACAGCGTTCTGAAACACATAAAAATGTTAGAATAAAATTTAGATTGGTTCAAAATATCAGAACATTTTTATTTTAAGCAAAAATATTACCTTATGAATAGTAAGTTAATGGTAATTAATATTTTGTTGCATTCCCTAACCTGAGTTGTTGCCACTAACTCAGTTTTACTTAAAGGAGGATTTTCTTGGAGTTTTTCTTCATTATACCTCATAAGTTTTCGATGGGATTAATGTCTGGTGAGTTTGGTGGCCAAGGAAGTACCTTAGTGTTGCGTTGGCGGAACCAATTCTTAGTTGACACCGAGGTATGCGGTGACGCTAAATCTTACTGAAAGATGAAATCATCTTCAAATAAATCTGA
Organism: Salticus scenicus; assembly: GCA_963930645.1. NCBI lineage: Eukaryota > Metazoa > Arthropoda > Arachnida > Araneae > Salticidae > Salticus > Salticus scenicus. Next base: position 135,299,364 of record OZ005652.1, on the reverse strand, counting down.
TGATGATGGAATCGTGTAATATTCCAAAATTTCTTGATATATCTGAGAGTTAACCTCTTCGTAGACGATGCATAACTTTCCAGGTCCTTCTGCGCTCATGCAACCCCAAACCATGACACTAGCAGTAAATTTTATCGAACGTTTAAGGCATTTTTTATCAAATGTTACTTGCTTCATTCTCCAAACTCGAATCCTTTAATTACGACAGGAAACACAAAACATACTTTCATCACTAAATAATAATTTTTGCCAATCTTCTTCACTCCACAAACGTCTTGATTTACACCAATTCAATCTTATACGCTTTTGTTTTGCAGTCATGAGAGATTTTGTTTTCGATACACGAAACTTAAATTTCGGTTCAAACTTAAATTTATGGAGACGTCTTAATGTTGTCGATGCAGAAACTTTAACTTCTTCTTCTTTCCATTTTCGATGCAAGAATCGCACACTTTTAAAACGGTTTTTCTTAACGATACGCTTCAATTTCCTGTCATCTCTTGCAGACGTTTTTGGCTTTCGGCCGCCATTTCGGCGATTATTTTGAAATTTTCATTTTTTGAATATTGTGTTAGTATTTTACTAACGTTTGATTGCGAACAATGTAAATAATTCGCTATATAACATTGATTTTTACCGTGCCGATACTAATCAACCATACGAAGTTTAACAGATTCAATAATATCACTCACATGATCCATTTTAAGACGAAAAAGCAAACAAACTGCAAAAAGAATATTGATTTTAAATAAAATCGTCTGAATTTAATCAATGATGCTACCAGTTATGATTTGGTGATAAATAAAGGAAAATTAATGTGAAGTATTCTAATATTTTTAACCACTTGAATAAATATTCTAATGTTTTGACTTTTCAATATACATATATATATATATATATATATATATATATATATTTCAATTAAACTTTTAAAAAATGATATTAATTTTAAGATAATAAATAAGTTTAATCAACAATAAGTTCTTAATAAAAATATCGTTTGCATATTTGCATTAAAAGACATTAAATTACCAAATTATATTTTCAATTTGTAAAAAAATGTAATTATTCTAATATTTTGAATATGAGTTGCATTAAAAGTGAAGGAGAAGTATGTAAACATTGCTATAACTATACTATATTATATCAGTATTTCTAACATTTCTTGATAAATGTTATTTTCTATGTACGCTGTCAGACTTAAAATATGTTAATGTAATATAATTATAATAAAGTATAATACGGTATAGAAGATATTTTTAAGTAAAAACTATATGTACATAGCAAACATATTTTTTCAAGTGTATTTCTTTTTAACGCAATTAAGAGTGTCTATCTGATAATCCGACATATTTATTTATTTTCATTCTGACCATACTCCCGGTCCTTGTTCCATTCCAGGTGACGGATAAATGAGGTTCTACTGTAATTTCATGAAAAGAATTTGCTGCATTCCTTATTACTTTTCCTGGTTTTTATTATATAACAGATTATTAAAATGTAAATTGGTAACTCTCGACCAAAAAAAGGAAGTTTGAAGCATTTGTTTGTCTATGGGTCTACTTAAACAGCATGGCGAATAGATCGATTTAAATGCGGTTATTTATTAAAATACTGACTGATACTTGAAGTACGAGTGGTATACTTTTAAAGACTGGAGAAAAAATATAAATTATCTAGAAACTCATAAAATGACGATTTAGAAGGAAAAAGGACAAAAATTTGCTAAACTTTGAAAAGGGTAAAATGTGAACTATTAGACAACATTTTATGTTCCGAGTAGGAAAAAAGAAAAGAAATTCCATTTTTTGGACAAAGCATTAGATATATATATATGAAAACAAGGACAGAGAGAGAGAGACATTTACAGCAAACGAAGCCTAGCTGCATTGTTGGAAACTACGTCACAGTACGTGAAACTTAGTAATTTCACATGAGAAGCTGTTTGCTGATAAAGGAATTCTCCGTATGCGAATAGAAAAAATATATCAGTACGAGATAAAATTTCAATAAATGGTTTTACACTTTATCTCATTACAGAATATATGTTTCTCTTGACGTATAAAGATGTAACTCTATATTGAATTTCTGCAGTTTTAGAAAAAAAGATTTATTTTTAGGAAATTTACAGAAACTTTCTCTTTTTATTAACAGAGTATGTGGAAAATCAGACAATGCAAATTAATGAAATATATATATTTTTTTTAATTTAGCAATTAAAATAGTAGTCTAATACACATAAAAGTATTCTAAAATACATTTTTAGATATTTCTTTAGAAGTCTATCATAAAAAAATTTCTTTTACTTTTCTTTGAAACTAAAAGCCTTTTTTCTTCAACAGCAAAATCCAATAAATTTTGAGTTTGTAATAAATCAAATAGTTTGAATCAAATCTTCATTGAACCTGTCAAACACGTTTTCGGAAATCATACCAAATCTGATTAATGTCTAACATATTTCTCTTATTAGATTTCGTGAAACTGTTGATTTTTTACTTCGTATGAAAGTTCAATTTTTTAAATTATGCCATGTTTTGATTCGATTTATTACACATATCGATAAAACTTTTAGCTGAAGAGTGATTTTTCAAAGAAGATGATTTATGCATTTTTCTTTCGCGAGAATAACCCTTTCTAGGTAAATAGCGACTTTTGTGTTGAAACATTTATAAATATAAAATGTAACACACGCAGTCCGAGAGCTAATATATCCAAATAATCATGATTGTCAAGAAAAGATATTTAATATATACATATGTTTGTGTGTGTGTATGTGAGTGTGTTGTCAGGTAAATAAGAGAAACTGTGATTGAAACTCTGTATCCTTAAAAAAATTCCTATATATACACCTTAAAAATTACACTTTTTAACTTATATTATTCATTAGGTTATTTCTATTATTCAAAACTTCTTTTTACATCATAATACCTCTCATGTTAAATTTTAATATGAAGTATAGAATTTGTGCATAACTATCAAATGTTTATGCATGATATCGTATCTTTATCTTGTTACTTCTTTTTAAGTAATATTTTTAAGGGTTTTTTTTTCATTACATAAGCTGAAAGCTAGATGTATTGAGCAACTTTTGTAAAATGCTCATTTAAACAAAGTAAAAATTAAGCAAATTGTCGGCAAAGGAACGAGCTAGATTTTAGGTATTTTTCAGAATTGAAAATTCATAAGGTGTTTTTCACATGCTGCGTATTTAAATTGAAAATCCAATTATTTCAATCACATTGCAGAAGTTTTTTTTTTTTTTCTTTTTTTTATGCTAAAACCCCTATAGACTTATAATTTAAGCATAATTTTATTTATTTACTATGATTTGTGAGTTCATAAGAGATTTTTTTTTTTTTTTTACAAAAGAAGAACTTTTGCATCGTGATTGAAATTAAAAATTAAATACGCGGCATGTGTAAAATTCCTTATGAAATTTCAACTCTGGAAAATACCTAAAATCTAGGTCGTTCTTTCGCCGATAATTTACTTAATTTTTATTCTATTCAAGTGGACTTTTGACGACAGTTGCTCGATATATTTAGCTTTAAACCTACGCAATAACATTTTTCCTATCTTTCGCGTATGCGCAATAAAAGAATATTTACTAAAATTGTTCATATCTCAACAAATATTACACGTGTGAATTTTATATTTCAGAATAATGCTTCACAAATATTGTGTCAATTTTTCAGCAAGTTTTGTAAAATTGTATGGAAATCTGTTCTAGTTATAAGTAAAAAATTTGTCAAAAAAATTAGTAATTAAAAAAAAAGCCTAAATAATTGGACAATTCCCGCACCAAAACATATACATATTGCAGATAGTATGCGTATCAATGTATAAAAGTTACTTGTCATTTGCAGCTTTTTATGATGCAGTGTAATCCAACGTATTTTCGCTCTTCTGCAATTTGTGATTGGGTCCCTAATTACACTCTGGACTAAATTGACAGTGGAAAATATGAGTTTTTAAACGTTCTTAGCGTATGTGAAGTTTTAGGTTATTTCGTTTAGTATTTTTTAGATAATCCAAAAAAATGTCAAAAGAAAAGAAAAATCTAATAATTTGGTCACTCACTGTAAGCATGTTTGAATAATCACTGACCACAATAAAAAGACATAAATTGTACCTTTAGATCACTATGTAGGGCACGTGAGAAGATCACTTATTGAAGTTCTATTCGGTCGACAAGAAGGCGTAGGGTTTGCGGGAGAGGAAATCTTTGTTTTAAAGTAGCATGGACATTATAGTAGCATTGTCGACGATCTCAAGCAAACAGTGGTTGACAGAATATCTTAGGGCCATCAGGGCTTTATTTCTGGACACAGAAAGCAACAACGGAAAAGAAGAATGTATTGGATTCGTAAAAATCTTCGACTTCCGGAATTCGACGGATTTAGACGTTTTGAGAGGTCTAGAACACGATTTGACCAGTTTTAGAAAATGTCTGTCTGTCTGTCTGTCCGTCTGTCCGCCTGTGTGCGTGTGTGTGTGAGACAAAAATTTTGTGGCAACTGTATCTGTGGAACTACTGCTCAGAATTACATATAAATTTATATGTAGAAGCACCATATCTTAAATTAGAGCCTATCAACTTTTGGTGCGAACCGCACAATAGGTGGTGCTGCTGTACAGCGATTTCTGCAATTTCAGGGGAGGCATATCTCAGGTTTTATGGCATATAATCAAACAAATCTTTGTACGTGAGAAGATCATTAGGATATATTATGCTGAATCGATTTGAATGTTTATCGGTCTACAGGTGACGCTGCTATACAGAGATTTCCCCAATTTAATGAAAGGCTATATCTGAGGAACTGCTGCACAGAATTGCATATAAATTTTTAAGTAGTAGAATTTTAACATAAATTAGTACTTGTCCACTTTTGGTGTAAACCGCTCAAAAGGTGGCGGTGCTACATAGCGATTTCCACAGTTTAAAGGAAGGTTATATCTCAGGTTCTATTGCGTATCATCAAACAAAACTTGATATGTAAGAAGGTCATTATAAGACATTATGCTGACTCAATTTGGATGCTTATCGGTGAATAGGTGGCGCTGCAATACTATTAATTTAATCGATAACGGGAAGACTATATGTAAACGTCTACGGCATATAATACGTTTACATGATATTTGAGATAGCCATTATAAAAACGCATTTTTTAAACTGTTATTTATTGACGATAAAACTGTCTTTCTTTGGATACATAGTATTAGATTTCCCCAAGATGAAAATGCTTTGCATTCATCATGTTAAATAATTTTAATAAATAATAGTTTTAGTATATTATTCGCACTTGGTGAATTTGTGCAGGAAAATATACAAGAAAGTCTTGTGGAAGCCACAACATTCTGGTTTTTTAAGGAACCGAGAGACCGAAAGTTAACCCTGCATTAGCTAACTACTTTCTATTGATGCGGCGAATCACGATTTAGCAGAATTGTGATTGGACTGACCGCACTCCTGCGTGGGGCAAATCAAGTAAATTTTATTAGAAGGTCCAAGAGCCCCGAAACGAAACGTGACAAAACTACTGTTACAGTTTGATTTCCATAAATCTGCTTTCAAACTCTGGCAACTTAGAAAGCTGCAAGTGCGGCTCTATTGATATTTCTTTGATGTGGTTTAGAAGAGTCAGCGCACGCTGGAATCGAAGCTCACAAACTTCCTAGTGCGATAATTGCATGAGAAGGGGGGGGAGTCTCTTTTGTAAAAGAGCAATAAAAAGTAATGTCCTTCATTGTAAATGTGTGCAAAATTTCAAGGGTCACTTTCGGACAATGGATAATTTATGACTTTTGAAGCTCTGTATCGTTGCCAGAGTTTGAAGGCATCTTAAATCTGAAGCTATAAGTCTGATCTTTATCTAGTGTCAGACTCTGTTTTCACGTTGATAGATTTATAACTATCCCAAAGAGCTAAGGGTATGAAAACATTATTTACATAATAACAACTATGCATAATATTGTCGTTATGAATTGGCGCCATAAATATGTATACATATTTTTTTATATATACATTCGTAAATTATTTCAGTCTTATTAATAATAACATCAATACAAAATATATTTTGTATTGTTGTTAACTTTAAATACTGTTAAACACTATCCAGTACATAAATTTCATACCATTATTTTTATTATTATTATTTATTTATTTATTCTTCCTCTGCACAACACCAATTTGTTAAATTTCAAGTGTCAATTTTCATTTGAGTTAGGAAAAAAGCATTTATTGTTTTTAATTTATATTTAGGAGTAATTAAACATTATTAATAATTTTATTAAACTGTTACTAATTTTATTATTAATCGTTCTGTTGTTAATCATTTTATTGAACTGCGATGTTTGTTAAAAAGTAACAATAGTTGGATAATTAAACAGAAGAAAAATTGTATTATATAAAATTGCATTGACGACAGTATAAGGTATTATTTTTTAAGAAAAGTAAAGATTTACACAAACAATTATTCCATAAGAAATAAAAGAATAAATATGAACTTTAACTCTATTTGCTATAAAAAGTTAATGCTGAAAATTGTCTTTATTATACACATACTTGCACACACGTTTAATAGAAAATATACTTTTTTCACAAAGGCATTTTTAATTAACATCCTTAAAAATAATTGCAACGGACAAATTCATTTTCTCTAATAAAGAATTAATATAATCGAAACCATTGTCATAGAACTAGAAATTTCCAATCATATTCGATTACTTATTTCGCAATGGATTATGCGGTTACAAGAATTCCAATTACCATTCGTTTCATTCTATGTTAGTAGAAAATATAATTACCAGGTTGAGATCGGAAACCTAAATTATGAAATCACTGGTGTGTATATTATAGGATACTTCATGCAAAATGTAATAACTGGATACTGTTTCACTCAGTAAATTTACACTAACTTTTCCGTAAATTCAGTTGTGACCATAGAGAAAAGATAAAGTTACTTAAGGTTTTAAGGAAATATAAAAAAATGTAATCAAGTATTTTAAACATAAGTGGTATAAGAGAGTTTGCTTAATGAAATGAATTTAAAGATTACATTGTTGATTTTAAAATGATGGCGTATAACTTTTTGTAAAAGCATAATTTGCTACATATTCAAATCCTGATATTTTGTTACAGTTTTAACACTAGTTAATAAACGCCATTTAATTATAACTTTCTTCTATATTCAATTGAAGAAGTAGTGGATTCGTAAAATTTTTTTACTTCCTGTTTTCTATTGATTTACAGGTTTTGAGAGGTCCAGAACTTATTATTCTTATCATTCTTAACTTTATCATTCTTAGGAAATGTCTGTGTGCGAGAAAAATGTTGTGGCAACTGTATCTCAGGAACTACTGCTCAGAATTGCATAAAAATGTATATGTAGATGCACCTTGACCAAAATTAATGTCTATCAACTTTTGGTGTCAATAGCTTAATAGGTGGTGCTGCTGTACAACGGTTTACACAATTTAAGGGAACGCTATATCTCGGGAAATGCTGCACAGCATTGCATATAATTTTATATGTTGATGCACTCTAACAAATATAAGTTCTTGCCAACATGTTTTGCCAATCACTCGAAAGGTGCGCTGCTATAGAGCGATCTCTGCAATTTAAGGAAAGGCTAAAGCTCAGATTGTACTACTTATAAACAAACAAAACGAGCTATGTGCGAAGTATTATGAGATATAATGCTGACTACATTTCTATGCATATCGGCCAATAGTTGGCGCTGGTATACTGCAATTTACCCGAGAATGGGAAGGCCATATCTTAACTTCTCTGGGATATAATTGTAGGAAACTTGATACGTGCGATAACCATTATAAAACATTTTAAGATGTAATTTATAGATAATCAAATTATTTTTCCTTCGATATTTAGTGTTAGTTTTCTCTAAGATGAAAAGCGTCTGCTTTCATCATGATTGTCAATTTTAAGAAGAAATAATTTTGATAAATTATTTGTACTAAGCGAATTTATAAAAGAAAAAAAATAGAAGAAAGTCTTATGGCGGCCGCAACATACTAGTTTTTGTTTTCTTTTGCTTACGTATTACAATGTTAAACTAATAATTCTAATACGTAAAAAATGTAAGACTTAATATAATACTTACAAAGGCCTATGAAGATTATTATTTTACTTTAAAGGCTGTTATTTATGTTAAAGTTTTTAAAATTTATATTTTAATAGCCAATATACAGGGTAGCCATAATTAAACTTAGCCTATTCAGAGCACACTGTAGCTGTAACTAAAATGCGGATTGAATAGAAAATTTGTATATAGATATTTCTAAGGATGCGCTCAAAAGTTCTGCAATTTTTTTTTTTTTTTTTAATGAAATTTTAAAAATTTCCGTTCTGATGGGACATAATCAAAATACAAAGAATTTAGAAATTTTAATACAAACAACTTTATTTATTACAGATTTAATTGTTATTTGTTACAAGTTACAGACTGTTTATCGATGGAGATTTTATTGTTCAATGTGAGCCCCATCATTAAATTGTAAAATCTACAGGCGATGAACGGTGTGTTAAACAGCTGATAGTAGCAGGTCGCCAATGATCCTCCTCAAATACAATGTTATACAATACTTCAAGTCAGCCAAATTTACAACATTTCTTTTAAAAATCAAACTCTTTAAATGGTCCCTTAACAAAAAATCCCTCAGATTAAGATCGTGGAAACAGGCCGGCCAAGCAGTAGAAAATAAACGGGTAATCACTCTGTCATCTGTAAAATTTTGCAAAAAATTCCTTTTCAAAATGTTACAGTTTTAAATGTTGTATAGTTTAAAAATGTTTTAAATAGACCACACTTAATTATTAGATATATTTTGAAGCATTTTGACTGTAATGCTTGTTTGTATTTATGTATGTCCCTTCCGAGCGGAAAATTTAAAATTTTAATTTTTAAATATTTTTTGCAGAACCTTTGAACGGATCCTTTGAAATGTCTATATACAAATTTTCGACTCAATCCGCATTTTAGTTACAACTACAAAGTGCTTTGAATAGGCCAAGGTTAATTATGAAAATCATGTACATAATAAAATTGAAAGATAAAGACGTACAGCAATTTATGTAAAGGATCATATTAGATTAATCACAATTTCTGGAGAAAAATAAGCAAATATTTCAATATATACATGTAATTATTCATTATTTATATAATTTTTAGATTTCTTTAAAATATTTTATAATAAATGAAATTTAAAAAACAGCTGATATTTTTAAATCAAATACCGGGTGATCCAAAAGTCAGGGCAAACTTTAAAAATGAATAATTCGTTTTGTGTGGCAACGAAAAAAAAAAACAGTTCTGTTGGCGACCAACAGATGGCGCTGTCGGATTTCTGATGTAGGATTATGCAAAGCAACAAACGATATAAAAAGGAGCAACTGCAGCAGGTAATGGTAGTCGAAGTTTACATGCATCGAAATATCGCATTTTCAGTCGCTACTTTAATCACGCATGGCCTCCAAGATCTCCCGATCTGACACCCTGTGACTTTTGGCTGTGGGGATTCTTGAAGTAAAAAGTGTACCGCGACCAACCGGAATCACTAGCAGCACTGAAAAATGCCATCCGCCAAAATGTGTCTGCCATAACGCAAGAAATGCTACTAAATCCTGTGAACGGTGTGGTGAATCGCCTCAGAGCTGTACTTCTGAATGATGGACAGCACATTGAGCATTTACTGTAGTAGTACTAATTAACTGTAATTAAGCTGACTTGTAAGTTGTCAAAATTTTTTTCATTTGTAAATCATCTTTTGGTGAAATAAAACACTATAGCGCCATCTGTTGGTCGACAACAGAACTAATTTTTTTTTTTGCCACACAAAACCCGGTTTCTTTTTCATCCGTTTGGTGCAAACCGTATCTTGGTATCTTGATTCGTTTTCGAATTATTCATTTTAAAAGTTTGCCCTGACTTTTGGATCCCCCGGTATATTGCGTAAGCATGAAGTAATAGGAAAATAATAATATAAAAGATATTTATATAGTTTACCACTCACAGACAATATGCACAACTTTTTTTTTTTCTTTTCCTTTAGCAGATTTTAAATTACAATATCCCTTTACGTTTTTTCAGCCAGACTCGACTTACTTGGAAACATGGAAACGACATTTTGGTTTGACGGTTTAGCAACACAATTGAAATGTTATTGGTGGTATTTTTATAAAGCCATTTTACTGTACGTGGGTGTTTGGACTTGGTGAAAGGATCTCGGTTGGACACATTCTAATGAGTTCTAGCTCGTATATTTAAGCGAACTAGCGTTATCGTATTTTTTGTTAAATTATTTTCAAAGTTTATAATTGATCACAAAAAAACCTTTTCGTGCTTTTTACATTAAAGGATATAATTTAAAAACTAGTTTATTTTTAAATCTGATAAATGTAAAAAAAAAAAATAGTTGAACAGTTATATATATATATATATATATATATATATATATATATATATATATATATATATATATATATGTGTGTGTATACATTAGGGTGACCAGTTGTCCTCGAAATTTATCTTCGTCCCCAAAAAAGTAGATCACTTTCTTCTTTTCTCTTTAATTTTAAACTTGTCCCGCTTTTTATTTTGGGGCAAAACGTTCGCTGAAATATAATACGTATAACATGTTCTTTTCACTCCTGAAGTTCCAATATTATTCGTCGAGTACTTTTGAGATATTTGACAAAACGTTTGAAATCGAAATTGTCCGGTCATTTATGGAAAAGTAGAGTATTTATGTACATAATTAGATGCAAGACCAACCAGGCGTACCCATTGAGCCAGTTCTCGGCAGTCATTTTTATATTACTGTTTGAAGAGACATTTTAATAGATTTTTCCTTAAACTTCCGAAAAAAGGAATAGTGACCGTGTGCTTAAAATAGCAAATACAAGGGTAGTCACTAGACTTATCACTCGCATATTTTCAGAATTTCTTGATTATAAGACCTAGCATTGTCATGCTGGAGGATGAAAGCATCATACAACATGCAGACACGTTTTTTGTCCATAAAAATTCAATAATTCCCAGTAAGACCAAGTGAGATTATATTTCTAAACGCCTTGCCATTTCAGTCGCTCTCGCGCATCTACGAACTTACACACTACATGCTCACAATACCTTAAGACGATTGCATGACAATTAATTAGACAATTAATTTAGATAATTATTATTCATTTTTGACAATTAATTTAGAAAGACAGCGCTATCTACTCCTCAAAAAGCATTACTTTAAAAATCGTTACTTTAAAAGTATTTTTGCTTGTAACGTTCATTTGTAACACTTATGTATAAAGAAATTTATGTGAAATACTATGTTAAGTTATTTTTATATCTTAATTAATGCATGGAAGTTTGTGACTTGAAGAAAAAAGTTTTTTTTTTTTTTTTTTTTTCATCAACCCAACTTTTTATATAAGTAACACACATACCTAAAATTCTTAAAATGTTGAAAAAACGTTAGATGGCAAAGCCTGAGTTAAAGGTAATCATTTCCTTTTAATACACGAGCAACAATAACTATTTACAAATTTTATGATTAAAAATAATCTGGTGTGTTACGCACAGAAATTTCTCTTATCCTGAAATATCATACTATAAATACAGATTGGAGATTGAGGAGTAACAAGTACTGTTATGTAAACTTATATTAAAACAATTCGAATTAGGCTTCAGAGCAGCTTCATTTAACAAATAATCCTGTGTAAGGGGGACTACCGCCTCCCTTAACCCCCCCCCCTTCATTTCATTATTGTACCGAAATTTGTATAGAATTCAGGTATGTTATTAAATTCAAAAGTTCATTTAAATTTATCCAGACAACTTTTACACTCAGCATTCCTTTAAATTATCAATCTTGATCAAACTTTCCTAGTAACAATTGTATTAACTTCGAAATACAACATTTGAATCTCCTAAAATTATTTGTTTTTAATTTATTCTAAGGGACACAGACAATGATCAAACGTTAAAAATTTGACTTCGGTATTCAGGAAGCCTCAAAATGTGTAAATATGCAAAAAAACAGGGGATGAATATTTCGCTTAAAAAAATACGTTATTTACCATATGGCTATTAGGAATTAATTTCAATTCCTGAGCAGCTTTCCAGGACGTAGTAAAATATTATAGCAAAGCACTTTCACTAACAATAAAAAAGAATATCATGGCTTAAATATTGGCAGCTCTGTATATCTCCTGAAGGTTATGTACACACGACATGGTGCACATAAATGTAATCCTATATTAATAATACACGGCACAACCTGAAATACACTTTCATCAATTTTAAAGCATTGTCGGACTATAATCTAATTCTTTTTGGGTATCCCGTTAAACGAATAGTGATAGATTTCCGTTATATATTCGTTTCCTTTAGTTTAGGGCAGTCTATAGATGTTAAAATCTACTTACCTGCAATTTCCCCCATAGACGTAATGTATTTGGATTCTCTTGGTTGTCCCTGTACACAAACCATTAGCTTCATCTCAACTAAAAGTTCAGTTTTGCTTCATGATACGCATTTAAAATACCAAGTTTGGACTCTATGCTATAGTTTGTTCTTGAGATATGCTGATAACAGACACACAGAAATCCACACAGACAGACACACAGAGCATTCGCTAAAAACATGATTTTTGGATTCAGAGGACCTCGAAACGTGTAAACATAATAAAAACTCAATTTCGAAAACTTGACCCAAGAACATTACATTATCTACCATATATGTGGGTAAGAGAAAATGATATATATGCAGCTTTCAATTACTTTAAATATAAATATGTTTAAATTGTTATTTAATAGCAAATGTAATTTTTACATTTTGTAGTATATTCAGAAAACAAGATTGGAAAATGTTCTTAGATATGTTTAATTATATTTACGAAAATATTTATGCAAACACGCCTTTATTCATTTAAACTTAATTACCTATCGCGAGAGTACAACGTTCTGTGTTTTGAAGTATGATAAATATATCTTGTCAGATATATTTGAGTTTTTATTAAATTTATTCTCGTATTTAGAGTAATAGTTAAGAGTAAATTTGGGCTGTCATATGTGGATGCAGTATTGTATTTAAAAACTGCATTGAGCGAATGATATTGTATTTCAAATTTACCAGTTTCACATGCCATGCTGTTATAATATTTTCCCTTGGGTAATGTTAATTTAAAAATTAACTACCGACATATGTTCTCAAATTAAAATTATATTTAATTTGTGAAACACATGATATTTTAAGAAATACAAATTTTGATCAAATGTAATATAATTAAAAGCACACATCTACAAATTTATATAATAATACACCCTTCCCGTATTTACAGCTATTAATAATGAGACTTATTTTGAAATTTGTTTTTCAACACTATTTATTACAATGTCAAAAAAACATACAAGTTTAATTGCCTTAGAAATGAGAATTCCAGAATGCTATCTTAAAGAGGAAATTTCATTTGTAAGGAGTAAAATTAGCCAATAAACTCAATACGCTGTTAAAATGGCAGAAAACAATTGTCAAATAAAACATCAATAAATATTTCATATTTCGGATATGAGTATAATATTTGTCAAGTAGTATTTCTTAAAATAATTAAAAGCACAACTGATTGCGATAACGATAGCAACATAATCACGATACCTTATGAAAAATAATTGCTAATTGATCTCGCAAATTCGAATAATATAGTATTCTTTAAAATTATCGATCTCTGCTAAATACATAGAAGCCAATTACTTTAATTCACATTGCAACATTGTTAGTACTCACACTTTTTTCAAACCACTATTCTGGAAAAGTAATTTTTTTCACTTTTAATTGTAATTGCATATTTGTGAAAATTGTTCAACAATGGTGTAAAAAAGTGCACGAACTAGCAGCGTTATGAAATAAATTAAAAAGTTGGCAGCTATATAAATACACTCATGTTTGTGAAAATTGCAGTATTAGGGAGGAATGATGCGATTGATTTGAAATTTTCAGAAAATGTAAATTATAGTGCGTTAAGCATGTTAACATTTCAGAGTTGCCATGCATGCATAGGCTGAACATTTTCCTCTGAACTGCTGCTGAAACCGTATAAATATGGAGCTGTAGCGTCACTTTGAAAATATTCTATGTTTATTTGCTAGAGGTAAACATTAGGAGAGACGCAACAATGTCTCTTTGACGAAAGAGGGTGACATTTCAACAAGTGACGGGGGGTCTGAACGTGGGAGAATCGTTGGTCTTCTTTAAGGAAGATTTTCCTATCATGCAACAGCAGATCGTGTGCAGCGTAATAGCTGCACAAAGAATCGAGTGGGCAGATAAGAATCAGACAACTCGGAATTCCATTTCTAAACTCCGAAAGATGACGTCAACACGCGATGATAAACACCTAGACCGTGTGGTGCTGACGGACCGTACAGTCTCATCTAGACAGTTGGCATTACTTTGGTTAACTGTTACATGTGTATAAATGTCTCCTTGATCACTTCGTCGACGTCTGCTACTCCATGGGCTACGAGCAAACTCCTTTATGCAGGATGCCTCTCACGCAAAACCATCGATGAATGTGTCTGCAAGAGGCTGATAGACACAGAGACTCGTGTGTAAATTGGCAACAAGTGTTTTTCTGACGAATCCCACTTTAATTTGTGGTACCAAGATGACCGTAAACGTATTAGACGCTATGCCAGTGAGCCAAGCTCTTAAATGTATAGCTGGTTTACTATTATTTATTAATTAAACATAATATTTGATCTGTGCTGTATTATCTTATATTTAACGTTTTAATGAAAACCACAAATTTTCAAAACATATTTACTGTACCAGTAATGAACAGTATAACGACACTTTCCACTTTTTTTTTTTTTTTTTTTTTTTTTTTTTTAATGTGAGAACAACCAGCATTCGCGATACCGCAATTAACCCATATCTCAGTTGATTGCAGTGTGAAAAATGATAACTGAAGAATTTTCATGTTAACTATTTTGATATAGCACTCACGTGACTTTCTCTTACCTTGCCTTTCAATAATGCACAGGCAGATTGCAGATTTGGGTTAATATAGCCAGCGAAGTATAAAAATCTACGTTGAAATTTTTTAAAGTAGGAACAGGAACTCTTTTATTTGACAGATTATATGGGAGAGGTGCTACCACCTACTCATCTCCCCGATTGAATGTATTATCAATATTTATATAGAATATAAGTATGTTATTAAATTTTAAAGTTTATTCTAAATTATTCAGATAAATTTCAACCACACCACTCCTTGTAACTTATCGAACTTTCCACGTAACAACCTCATATAACCTTCAAAATACAACATTTGAATTGCATGCAAGTATTTTTATTATTATTTTTATTTATTTATTTTTTATTTTTTGAGGGGGGGCATCGTAAAATATAGTAAAGTACTTTCCCCAATTCACTCAATAAAAATGTTTTTGCTTAATTATTAGTAGAACTGTGTGTCATCTATAAATTGTGTATACACTATATTGTGTACTTAAATATCATCTTATATTAATAAATCGTCCTGAAATGCTCTTTCAGTAATTTCCAAGAAATCGAATGTATTCTAATTCTTTTGGGTACCTCTATAAAGGAATTGTGAATGATTTTCTTACTATATTCAATACGAAATTTGCTCTTAAGTACACACACACACACACACACACATATATATATATATATATATATATATATATATAACGTATGTATATTTCATTTGATTTCGTTCAGTCTATAGATGTTAAAATGTACCTGCCAAAAACTTAGCCCATAGGCATGTATTTTAATTATATTTGATGTCCTTGTACACGAACTATTTGCTTGATCTCAACAAAAAAGTTTAGTTCTGAGATTGTTATTCATTATTTTTTTCTAGTTACTCTATATGGTGCAGATTTAAAATATTGAGTTTAGACATTCTGCTACCATTTTTTTCTTCAGATAGGGTAATAACAGTAACACGCACAAAGGCAGACAAAAACTCTCACACACACACGCTAAAAAGCTGATTTTCATATTCAGTGGACCTCAAAACATGTAAATAAAAAAATACAGAAAATTCGAAAATTTGATCCCAAAACTATAGTTTCTGTACCATAGCTATGATGAAGTAAAAAAGATAGCGAGAGACTTTAATGTGTTTTAATTATTGTATTTGTAGACACCTGCAAATATCTTTTATTAAAATACGATCCTTAAAGTTTGAGAGGACACTTTAAAAAAACAGTTGCAAAATGTTAAGAGGACGTATAGGAGAAGTTGAGATTTTAAAATTATTTAATTTTAATATATTTAAATTTTAAAAATTTGTGTCAGTAAAATTCTCTTTATTCTCAGAAAAATGTTTTTTTTTTTTTTTAGTAAAATCATTTAATAATATGCAAAAAACAAAAAAATGTTGTTAAATTCTTTTACAAAAACAATACCGAGTCTACTTAAACTGCGTGTTTCGTAAATAGTGTTCTTACCATACTTCTTGTGAATTCCACCAATTTCCGTAATCTTCCGACGAACTTTAAGATGATTCTTCTTTTCAATTTGATTTTATTCATATTTTAAAATTTCTTACCATGTTTTATCTTTGATTGCCTCACGATTATTTTTTATTATTTGTTTCTACGTTATTTTTTATTCTTTTTTCGTTTCTCTTCTTTTTCTAGTTACATCCCAAATTTTTTTTCGCCTTTTCTACGGTTGTTTTCTTATGATTTTGTCTAGTTTTATGGTATTTCTGTAAATGTTTCAAAGTGATAATATTTGAAACAATAGGTTTTCCTCTTTTCTAATTGTGATGAGGTCCTGTCTATTTTAGAGTTACTTAAACCTATTAGAATGTTCCAGGATTTACTTGTTTTAACATTTTCTTTCACATTATGAATACTACAGTGCCTATTCGTGAACGATATTTTAGAATTGCTGTAAGCAGACCTCATTTCTCGCTAATAATTTTACATCAAACAAAACTAGTATGATATAAAAACTTAATTAAATAATGCTATTTGGGAAAATTTAATTTTCTATGGGAAACTGTAGAAGTAGAAATAAACCTGAAGATTTCAATATATTTCTTTTATTGCAAAACTATACTTAGATCTAAATGACTGAGAGAATTTTATTTCTTTTTCGTAGAGTTTCCTATTTCGCTTCCTTTTTGGAATCAAAGTCAATAAAATGTCTATGAAAAACAAGCGATAATCTGGATTTGTGGAAGATTTACGAAAGCTGGTGTTTTTTCAATCTTATCGCTACTTTCTACAAGTGACTAAAGTATAGCAAAATGCTTCTTAGCTACTTTATTTTGTATTTAGACATATTAAAAAGCTTTTTGCCATATGTAATTTTAGAATGGGGCTTTCAGTGTCCAATAAACATTGTGTATTTTTGCCAAACAGTTCTTTCCTGTTAATGTATTACACGCATTATACGCAATATACATTAGAATATTTACATTTTTTTATAAGTTTATACATTGTGTTTATGTATGTAAATACAATGCACTAAATTCATTTAATATTTCAACAAAAAAATATTTATTATAATTAAGAAAGGGATAAAATCTAAATATAAAATCAAAACGTGACAAATAGCTGATAGTGTTAACGAATATTCCTACATACAGAACAGAATATAACAATGTTGTAAATTACGCTCTGTTTTATCCCATTTCTTTTTCTAATATTTGGGTGTGTTAGAATAGGACGAATTCACTGTACAATATCTAATTATCCTATAATACACTAGGACTGAAATTGCTGCAGACAGTTGTTCTTTCAAATCAGTTTAGATATTTTAAATATACGCTTTTTTTACAAAAGATTTCAATATTTTTATTACACACGAATCACATGCTTAAAGTTTGTTATACTTTAAGCAATATTTAAATAGAGAAATTTACACTGCACTGTAAAAAATATGTCCTATTTGCTGCCAGAAATTTTCTGTAATTTGAGAAAACACGCGTAATTTACGAAAATATTACGCTGTCAAAACGTACTTTTTATAATTACAGAGAATTTCTGGTACCAAATAGGACGTATTTTTTTACAGTGTGTGTACAGAAACATTTACCATATATTATTATAAACTGTACGTTTTAGAAATACAAAATCTAAGAAACACGCCTTCCTGTGTACCTGGAAATAGGAAGTTAACAACCATTTATTGTAAAGAATTCTTATCTCCTCATCTCGAAAATTGTATAACAGATAATTTAACCATTGTTAAAAATCTAAATTACTTTTACACAGCACAACACCATCTTTATCTATTCTACTTTTACCGCTTCATTGCAGTAAATATACTTTAACAGGAAAATTTCAATGTGTATATTTAAAATGAGCTATCCATCATATTTTTAATTTAATTTTAATGTATTTATATGTAAATCTTCTTTAAAATAATCAAACACCAGGAAAGAAGTCATAAATTAATTAACAAACAACCACATATGGAAGTGAACCTTTATACAAGGTAATGCAAGGTAACACATACAGTAATGCTAAAAATAGAAGGTTATTTTAAAAATAGTGGTTTAATGGGTTAAAAAAAATATTAATAGAATAAAATATTATGTTAACAAGAAAACTATTAATAGAATGAATAGGATTAAATAGGAATGTACTATTCATAATACGCAATGAAACATGCAGCAAAAATTCGTGTATTTTAAAGTACAGAATAAAACGTGTTTATGTATATTACACAATAAAGTGAGTTTCTGAATATACAGATTGGTGAACAAAATGCTTCGGAGGCCTTTATCACTGCAACCGTTAGTTGCTAACGCAAACATATGCTTCCATGCACAAAAACGTGTAAATAACTGTAAGAATTCACGTTATTGCGTTTTTAAATTTCAAAAATCAATTTTGTAAAAATTGCGTATAAAAACTAACTTTTTATGCAGTCTCCTGGTCCCTATAGTCACGTTTAGTAAAGATCGATGGTCATCCTAATAACTAAAACAGACCATCTTAATAAACATAACACAAAAAATATCTCTTTTGTACAGCAACAATTGACCGAGATATTTAATTTCAACGTTAGGGATTTTATCGCATTTTCCTTGGCTTCATAAAGAGACCCCTTTATTTTAATTAAACAGCATTTATTCATATATCATATAGCATTCTTCATTTACACTTATTAAAATATTTAAAATTGAGTTTCATATTTTAACATAATGCCTAGAAAGCACAATGTTAATATATATATATATATATATATATATATATATATATATACATAATTTTCAAATAGATAATTAGTAAAAACTTTGACTAAAATGTTTTCATTTTTTACACAATTTTAATTAAATTTTGCATGAAATATTTTGCTAAAATATAAACAAGTATTTTTACTTTTAATTTGTGAAATACTTATTTGCCATTTTATATTTATAGGCTCAAGATTGCTTACTTAATTATTGTGATCAAATAGACGACATATTTCACTTTCTGAATACTTTCCTTAAAAAAGTATGCAATTTTATGAATAATACATACACAATTTACATTTTAAATTATATATTTTTAAAAACGTTGTTATTCACCAAACAAACTCAATCCAATATAGGTATTATATAACATTTTCAAAAGATAAACGTTAATTGTACTACGGAATATTAAAAGAAAAAAATCTTGATAATGAAATATATTCAACAGTATAACATACGAATTTTGAAAATTTTGACATAACGTGTCAAATTAATGTATTTTATGACACAAAAGGTAAGTGATTGCTAGGAATTCATAATTTCATTATTTGTGTATTTTGTTTTTTGGACATAACACAAAAGAAACATAAATAAAAATGAAAAAATGAATTATTCATAAAACTTTTAAAAATGTAATTTATGAAACTTTAATTTTAAGGAATAATTTATAACTTTCTTGAATATACATTGTTTACCTTTATGTGAAAGCTTATAGAAAATTACCGAAGTATAAACAGATGGAAAAGGATCCGAATAAGACAAAATCAGTCGTAATATTTATAGTAATACATATATATATTGGAAAAAAGATCCAATGAAACATTCTTTTTTGTTAAATAAACTCTAGAAAATTACGATGAAAATAAACAGTTTAATTTTTAAATTGTATAATGCATAATATTTTTAAAGTAAAAAGGATTTTATTTATATTTTTTAATTACATTATATTTAAGCTTATTAAAGGAAAATTAAAAATACATTGTATTATGTGCTTAATTGGACATAGCTTCATTATTAATTTATTCTTTATACACATGAGACAAATTCTGTAACTGACATCTAGAATTTAAGTTGTAGCTCTAGAAAAAATAGTTCCATGCCATCCTTATAAATTCTAGTTCCCTTGCAAAAGCGAGTTCTAGAAGCCCCTATTATAATTCTAGAGCGTTTGCCTATATTCTCAAAGGCAAAGTTATTTAAAAAATCTCTGCAAATAAACTGGACTACAAGAGGCGGGTTTCAGCAACTACAATCTTGGTTGATGACCAAATTCTAGAAAATCAAGCGAGAATTTCTCGCAATACAAATGATTCAGAATATTTAAAGTATTCAGAATATTGTTTCATCATCTACAAATGTGTACACTAGAAATTCTCGATAATTTCGTCAATTCAGTTGATTGGCGTGCTTTATTTCGCATAGCTCGGAAATCTATATTTCTAGTTAAGGGATTTAGAAAATGACCGCTTATTCATTCTAGAGGAAGGCGGTATATTTTTTTTTCTCAGTGTAGATAAACAGAAAGTTTTGGATTTGTCAAAATTTTCTACTTCCTGCCTTTGATGGAATTACACATTTTGAGATGTCCATAATTGACATTTTGAGATGCATCGTAACGGTAATTTACTTGAAACTTTTCATTAGTGTTGGACACATTTATCGTATTCAGAAACTGAAACAATGGTTTTAATTTATGAAACAATTGAAGAATTTTCTCACTGGTACATTTATATATCCTTAGACTACACTAAACATAATGAAATTCATATACTAGTATATCATTTATATTTACAGTATTATGTTACATGTAGAATGAAGTAAGATACGCATTCGCATTTTTTTTAGGGTCTCACAAAAAATTACATACATATTAAGGTATATATGCATTACATTAAGTTATATTCGATATATTTATATACATTAAGGTATATTTGAAAATTGTTTGAAGTGCATTTCTGTTGTTTCATGGATTTTTCTGTTTTACACTTTTTATATGTATACAATTCATAATCAAAACTGGGTTCTACTATAAAAAGTCTGACTAATTTTAAAAATGAATTCCTGGAGAATATTCACTGGATAAACGAAAATAGCGGAAGAGTATATAGCTACCACTTGCGTAGTAAATCATGCCAAACTCCTAATAAAACTATTACGGACTGTTTTTTAAAAACACTATAAATGTTTAAATACAGTATTTCATATCTCACAATTTAAATTGCAATATTAATTTTTATAGAAATGCAGGTAAGATAAAGTGATGTGATTCACATGTGTTTATATGTGGGTCTATGCATTTGCGATGTCAATTTAAAAGCAAAAGTAATATACCGGGGATCTCATAAGTCTGTAGATATTTTTAAAATACATAAAAATTGAAGATAGTGGTAGAATTGAATGCAGTTTGCAAAAAATATATCCTCATTTTTTTTTTTTTTTTTTTTTTTTTTTTTTTTTAAGAAAAAAGAATAGTTAAACTTTTTTTTGATAGCAGGAGAGAATGGACGCGTAAGAAGAACTATGCAAATTCGAGCTCTATAAATTGTACGGTTTTACGACTAGCAAAGCTCATTTCTTATTTTGCCCCTTATTTGCACATACACGCAGTTTTAATAGCGATGTTGACTTGGTGTGTAAAACGTTATTTGTAAAAATATTTTCCCTGAAGTAAGATCCATGGACTGAAGCTGCCGTTAGCGGTGTTATAGCTCGTTTGCAAACTGTAATTTGTGGTGATGGCGGATACATAGAATAGGATTTATATGCCTGTAAACACTTGCATGCAAATAAATATAGTTCCTCAGAGAAATATGCGATTTACTCACGTAAGCGCACTTTATGGACGGAAATTTTTAACTATTATTTTTGTTTTTACCAAAAAAAAAAAAAAAAAAAACTTTTCCCGAGAATAACTTTTTTACAAACCGCGTTCAATTTTACCAATTCCTTCAATTTTTATAATTTTTTAAATTGTCTGCAGATTTAAGGTTCACCTGGTATAAATTTAAAGATAAATGACTTAAAGATTTATACAGTCGAAAAACGTTTTTTTTTTTTTTTTTTTCCAATTTTGTAATGTACTATGGAAAGAAAATTGAATAAAAAACACTTAATAGAATTTTTTCAATGACGTTTTTAATTGTAATTAATTTGCGAATGGGTAAGGCCCTCTTCACTTACCGTCGCCAGAAGCCCGAGCCAATGTTATTCTATGGGAAATTTTTCTTTACAAATAACTTATTAATTAATACATATTTTTAAATTCTGTTTTCCCATTCTGAAAATTCCAAACTGTTAAATTGGCGGACCTTTTTTAAAAATGTAATTTTTTTTAAATTTTTAACATTTATTTTGAAATTGCAAAATGAAAAAAAAAATCATATTACGAGAATTCGTATTTTGCAGCTTCAAAATAAAATATAAAATCTTAAAAAAATATTTTTTTTTTTTTTAAAGCCCGTCAATTTAGCAGCTGGGAATTTTCAGAATGGGAAAACAGAATTTAAAAGTATGTATTGGTTAATAAGTTATTTGTAAAGAAAAATTTCCCATAGAATAACGTTAGCTTCGGATTCCGGCGGCGGTGAGTGAAGCGGCCCTTTAACGCTATTATGATAAATAAGTAAACAAAAAACATCAAACACTTTGACAACAATAATAATAATAAATACTGGTATTGGTGGCAAAAGGTAAGATGTTGATAATGATAACGAATGTAAGAGAATATTTTATATGTAACATTTTCCAGAAAAAAAAAATGGTTTTGAGATTTTCGTTTGCACTTTATCCCCATAAGGATTTAATCTTGAAAAACTACATTGCTCTAAGGAAATATTCTACACCAATTTCATTACTTCCCACTCTTGTAGAGAAACATTTTTCTGTGTAATATTGTTTGGCTGGGTAAAGACAAAATTGTTTCTTTTGTCAAATGTAGCGATATATCTGGAAACGCTAACGGAAATGACTTTACGTGAAAGAACAAATATATTGAAATATTTGACGTTTGAACAAATATTCTTAAGAAAAAAGAAAAAGTTATTTCTTCAGGTCTGCGTGTTGCCGAATTCTTTTTTGCTGTTTAAGTTTTAATAATCGAAAATTCTACTATGGTATGGGCATCGAAAATCTTTTTCTCGATTATTCTATACAAATTCATACAATTCAAATTATTTATTAAAATTTTTAGTTATAAAATTAAACCATAGTGATTCTCTCCAAAAACTCATTGACTCTCTTCCTTCACGTCTCGTGCTCTGAAATGTAGTTATTCTGGTATTTGACAGGTGGTCATATTAATGTGAATGGATATTATGGCTACAAAACATTCTTCTATATCATTACATTCTATATATAACAGCGCATATCGATTAATGTGCAACAATCTACCAGTTAACATGCATAAAAAAAAAATTAATCAACCCATCTCTTAGGGATTTCAAATATGCAATTTGTTGCCACTTCAACCAAGGTGTAATGAAATATATGTATCTGAAAAATAAATAAATAAATAAATAAAAACCAGAAGTGAATGACAACAACTCCAGCTGTGTTATAAAATAAATAAAAATCTTACTTTTTAGGAATATTCCTTTCACATACTAACCTTACTGCATTTATATACTATAATAACTGAGATATTATCTTTCCGTATATTAGGTTAGGTATCTGCATGGCACAGCATGCTACAAATTTTTGCATGCTACAAAATATGCACGTATATTGAATCAACATTTATTTCATCATATGACCCTCATTAATATCGAGTTTTGTGCACCTCTACAGTACGGAAGATGAGGTGTAGTCTTCAGTTAAATAAAGGGAACTGCAGCATGGCTACGTCATCTGTTGCATGATAAATAACAATATCTATTCAGCACAAATTGTAATAAAAGCTGCAATTTGAATACAAGTGCTTAAATTTTTTTGAATTTATTTCATTTGTTCATGAGATGCAACATGCACAGATATTTTTCGCACACACGCAGACAGACAGAGAGAGAAAGAGAGAGTCAGACACACAGATAGATTTTTTCTCAAAATGAATTTGTCGTGTTCAGAGCGTCTAAAAACTCCCAAATCAATCAAAAACCGGAAGTCGAAAATCTCTATGAATCCATTAGATTATTCTTAAGTTTATAATACCTAAAATATTACTCGGAGCATTTGATTTCAGGTAGATTTAAAATAAAACATGAGGCTCTGTTTTTTTTTTTTTTTTTTTTTTTCATTTATTTGTCTAGGTTTCAAATGTATAATAAGTGCAGAACGTTGAATGAACACTTTAAAATGCAAAAACTCACAATAACTGCTTCGGATCGAAAGAATATACGACCTTTCATCATACGAACAAAAAGTAGGCACGGGTGCTGCAAACAAAATGGCAATGTTTGTTGCAGCACTCATGCCTACTTTGTTCGCCTAACGTAGGGTCGTGTTTCATTCGACTCGAAACAATTGTTGCGTGTTCTTTCATTGTAAATTCTGGTGGTGTTTCATATTAAATGAACGCAATTACCTTGAATGCAGATTTATTTATTTTAGCTTTTCTTTTTCGTAAAATCTTTCTGTTGATTAACAGCATGATCTTGCTTTTTAACTTTCTTCTCTACTCCATAGAAGAATGAATTGGAGTCGTAAAAATTTCGATTTCTGGTTTGGGATGCACTTACACGATTTAAGAGGTACAGAGCATGATTTGGCAATGTTTAGAATATGTCTGTTTGACAAAATATTGTATCAACTCTAGCTCAAGACCTAATGCACAATATTCCATATAAATTTATTTATAGCTGTACCATGACATACATTATTGACTCTCAGCTTCTGGGGAAAATCGCCAAACAAATAGTGTTGATATCGAGGGTTTATTATTATTATTATTATTCATTTATTTTTTATTTATTTTTTTTATTACTTCAAAATCTTGAATATGGCAGTATAGGATGAAATTTCCAATAAATGTATACAATGAGAAGTAGGTCTTAACCAATTGATGTGAGTATATATATATAGAGAGAGAGAGAGATAGAGATAGAGAGAGGGTGTGTGATCGTAATTAAACTGGACCCATTCAGAGCAAGCTGTAACTGTAACCAAAATGCAGATTGTGTCGGAAATCCGGCTATGTAAAGGATTACATTCAGAATACTTGAAAGATTTGTAATAAATCACTGTGATTTATTTTAACATTTTTCAGTCATTATTGCATTAAATTTGTTATTTTCACATTTTAAAACATTATAACAGTACAAAAGATAATACTTATGAACAACCATATAAATGTTATATATACAGACAGATTCATGAATAGCTGTTAGGTACGCATTTTTTATCGGCTGTACATTTTAAAACTTAATTTTGATGCCCACCATCTTGAACAATATGCTTTACATAGTCAAACAGGTGGTGGAAAGTGCAACTAATGGATTTTGCAGTTGACACCACCATGTGACACTTTATTTGAAAGGTCCTGGAAATTCAAGGCGATTGTTGATAGAGGTCTTGAAATTTCATGTTGATTGGGGATGTTTGTATACAATATAGAGCGCCCCCTGGTGGTTAAAAATGGAACTAGGTGATTTTGCAGTAGACCCTATCATGTTACAACTTATTTTAAAAGTCTTGATATTTCCTGACTGTTGGTGTTTATGTATAGAATACGCTGCGAGCCCTAGCGGTGGAAAGTGTAACTAAAGGATTTTGCAGTTGACACCACCATGTGACACCTTATTTGAAAGGTCTTGGAAATTCAAGGCGATTGGTGATGTTCGTGTACAACATACTGCGCTCCCTGGTGGAGGAAAGTGGATTTTGCAGCGCGTGCGTAGCATGCCTGCTATACGGTGCCGCTGCCACAGGCAGCGGTAACACGAGTCAGAGGTTTATTCGGTTCAAGGTTAATTTTTGAGAATTTTTCCATGTTATTAGCGGCCTGCATATACGTGCCGCAGGCACTGGGTCACGAACCCGAGTTCCGTTCTGTTTGAGGTAATTTTTTTTTGTTGTTGTTGTTACAGATGATTATTTATTTTGTGATGTTTTCATTTAAAAATAAAAATTCAAAGAAAATCGAGTTAAAGATATAAAACCATACAAATTTAAGGTTCACTTAAGGTTATTATCAAGGGCCCGGGCATTGCCGGGCGGTTTCGTTCGGTTCCAGGTTAATTTTTGGGAATTTTTTTAATGTTGTTAGCGGCCCGCGTATGCACTGCCGCAGGCACCGGGGTCACAAGGCAGAGTTTCGTTCGGTTCAAGGTAATTATATTTTGTTACAGCTGATTATTTTTTTTTTCGCAATGCTTACATTTAAAAATAGAATTTCAAACAAATTCGAGTTAAAGATATAAAATCTAACATATTTAAGGTTCATTTAAGGTTATTATCACGGGCCCAGGCATTGCCGGGCTGGTTCGTTCGGTTCCAGGTTAATTTTTGGGAATTTTTTTATGTTGTTAGCGCCGTGTATGCGCTGCTGCAAGCACCGAGGTCACAAGGTAGAGTTTCGTTCGGATCGAGGTAATTGTTTTGTTACAGATGATTATTTTTTCGTGATGCTTTCATTTAAAAACAGAAATTCAAACAAAATCGAGTTAAAGGTATAAAATAATACAAATTTAAGGTTCATTTAAGGTATCATGGGCCCGGGAAACGCCAGACGGGTCAGCTAACATATAGTCTTAGTATTAAACGAAATAGAAAATAAAAGATAGCATCTGTTTATTTGAAGTCAGTTTGACGTCACATTGAGAGTACTTTGTAGAAAGTGATGTCATACATAGTATTTCGATTTATAAGCATTTTTCCGACTTTCTTTTTTTAAGTGAAATGTCGTAAATTATATTAGATGTTTTAACATGAAATACATTTAAATAATGATGCGACGGTTTTTGAAACATTACGGTCAATAAAGTGATCGTCGAATTTGACGGGTTCCAGCTAGTATGATATTATTGCTGAAATAAATTAACTCTTTTTTCCAGTATGCAGATGTTCCCTGTTCCCTAATTTCACACATGTTTTAAGAAGTACACATGATTTCCCTCTAAACGGTACATATTAAATTTTTTTGCACCAATTAGTAACGAAATTATATCAAGTGTTGCGTTTTTAACGCGTTTTTTTCCACGCGCTCATACATATAGATATATATAGTTTTTAAAGGGAGGAAATTTGAAGTATGAGGGCGATCCAAAAAGTACACTGTTAAAAATTTCAGTTCAAACTTGAACCACTGTATGGAGTAAAGTTATAAATAATACCATAATATGGTTCAACTTCATTTTTAAACTTTCTACTTCTTGCGATTGAATTTAAGTTTCACCAAACGTTGGAACTACGATGCATCCACTAAGAAGGGAAGTATGATTCAGTAAAATTCCTGTTGAAACCAAACCAAGCCTAAATTAAAGAGCATGCTCGAAAACATAGGTTAAAGTACAAATTTTGTGCAACAACTTAATCGTGGATAATACCCTAGAAAATTTAGTCTATTTTATCAAAATCAACGAAACAGAATTAGCGGGTAAGAAAGAGTGGCACTGTGTGGGCGTGTTTGACTTGAGCCAAGAAGGTCTTCAGTTCAATCCCCGTCTCAGTCCACTTTTGATATATATTATTTAATTTAAAACATCTTGACTTCTTGACTTCTCATGGAAAAATGTGTGCCATTGCCTCGGAGAGGTTGGACTTCTACCTGTTGGTCCGCGGAAGGTATTTTATTTCCATTCTACCACCCACTGGAGAACCAGCGGAGGCATTCCCCTATCCGCCACCTGGGGACGCGCCCTCTAGGGGTTACAGGTTCCCCCGAGGGTACTCGAGAAACTTGATAAGATTCAGGCCCGAGCAGCCAAGATAATTATTGGAGCTGTCTCATCTACTAATAACACCAAGGCAGAGCAAGAGTGCGGCCTACAGACACTTGATAATCGAAGAAGGTACCAAACAGTTAAATTTATTAACAAGGCTAATAGTCTAGATGTAAATCATATCTCTCGCAGAGCAACAACTAACTGGAATTGCAAGTCAAGACTCAAAAGATCATCTACCATGAAGCTTGATAAAGAAATACGAGAAAGTCTTGAATTGAATCAAAGATTTATGTTGCTTCAGGAACCTGTCCTATCATCCTGCCTTCCCCCAAATACTGTTATCAATTTGAACCTACTAGACCACTGCTTGAAAAAAGAACCGGAGGCCATAGTTAAAGCCAAAGGAATTAAAACTATCGAAACTTATTTGGGGCGCGACCTAGTGCAGATCTATACTGATGGATCTTCAGATGAGACTATTTTGAATGGAGGAGCAGGCATATCAATCACTCTGACTAATGACATGAAAATGCAAAAAAGTATAGGAGCAGGAATCATTGCTTCTAATTTTACTTGCGAACTAAAAGCAATTCTTGAGGCCCTACAAATGTATATTTCCCTAAATGATACTGATAAAGCTAGTGGACTCGTCATTTTCTGTGATTCAAGGGCTGCCCTGGAAGCGATAGAGAATGGAGACTTCAGGCTCGCACAAGATATCCATCACTACTTAGAGGAAGTTTGCCACCTTGGGAAAAGCTGTACTTTCCAGTGGACACCCGCACATGTTGGTATTGAAGAGAACGAGGAAGCAGATAAGCTGGCGAAGGAAGCGAGGGACCTAAACTTGGAAATCTGCAGCACCGTAACTTTAGGTGACGCTAATGCAATTGCTAGATACAGACTGAAAGAAAAACACATCAAAAAGGAACATCAACTATGTGTTATCAATGCAGACAGGATGATTACCAAGACTATCTCCAGACTCAGAACCCAACACTTTGGTGGAATGACAATAAATACAGATGGCACCAGAACTTACAAATCATGTAGGAACTGCCTGGAGAAGGAACTCACTCCAGAACACATTTTCAACTGCCCGGCCATCATAAGATGCTTACAGGCCTTTGACGAATTTCCCTTTCAGGGAAATCTCTATAGCGACAAAATTGTGGACATTGCCAAGGCCGTGATTTTGGCACATGGAAT